>OZ037782.1:35538831-35638831 GCA_964035525.1 Porites cylindrica | reverse complement strand
ATCTACATTTGTCCTGAACATTTCACCGGTAATATAGAAAGAAAATACTTCCGTTTTGCGCTTAAACGACGACTTTACAACAACATGATCTATTCAAAAGAGATAATAGTTTTGGGGCGGCCCCCGGTGGGGGTGGGGGGGGGGGGGCACTTCCTTATAAAGAGGCTAATGGGGATATGCCGCTGGATGACCTATTTAAGGTCAGGAGCCCATTTGATCGGCTCCTGATAAGGTAGATACATAAATAGAAAGTGACTAAGTTGGGATCGCAAAAATTACATATTTCCCCAAGATTGACTAATATGGGGTCTACAATTGACCACAGAAAAGACTATAATGGGGTAGGGGCTCTGAGGCCAGGGGCACATACCCAGCAAAAATTAACGCAAGTAACCCCCCGGGGGGCGCCGCGGTTTCGTTGAATTCATAACAGTTTTCCTGGAAAGCTCCACGGGATCTCAGTCAATCTTAATAAGCGAATTTTCTTTTCAACCTAAATCAAAATGATTAGTAAAAAGAATAGTGCCCTTATTTTTGACCCCAAATTTACTTTTCCATTTAAAAAACCTGAAATGTTCGGCGGCGTTGTCCATGTTTCTCATATGGCGCGAAAACTTACTTTCATATGACAACATGCGGGTTTTTTTTTTTCGCACGCTCAGGAGGTCAAAGGGATGCGATTTTTCATGAAAAAAATATTCACAAAATTCTGCTTGACTTGTTAAGAAAATAATTTGTTTAATTTTTCATAATTAACTAACAGCTCACTGAGTCATTAATTTGGCGACCAACTTAGAGGCCCGGGCACCCCAGCTAAAAATGCTTGGGGAGCCCAAAGGGGTCTCTGAAATTTTCCCTAGAGCACAGCCTTGCAGCCCTGTAGTTATTGGAAGTATGATACATTACATGTTATTGTTAAATGTGGAAGTGCATTTTTTTAGGACATTAGTAAACGAATGCCAATTTTAGTGAACTACCCACTCCTAACAATGGTGGTAAATTGATGTAAGTTTTGTTTTGAGTAGCAAAGGAATCCTTGTGTGTAACTCATCTTCTAGTGTATTAGTCCTTAACAGAACATCTCCGTCTCTCCTGCACACATTTGTTGCATACACTACTCAACTTCCATTTCCATCCAACATACCCGTAATTCTTTCCTAAACCCACACATCCCGCGTAAGCGCCTTCGGGCGTCTTCTTGTTGTTTATTAAGCTCCCTCCCCTGGCCGTGATATTAAAGGTCACGCACACTCTTATGAAATATTTGTAGCATACCTTATGCACTGCCATCGTCGTTTGGTCCAAGCTGCATGTTTCTTTGGACAGTTCAATGAAGTACTGAACGTCTAACCTGCCTTAGACTGATCTTCGAGGTAAAGTTATTTTCTATTTTCCTTACAAAATTCATTTTTTATTTGAGCAATTTAGAAAAGCGCACACGACGTACCACTCCAACCAGCGGCGGAAGCAGAGTGTAGCGTTAAAGAAGCCATTTATAAGGGAGCCAGAAAGCAAACAATACTAATAATTTCAGTTGCAGGAACCTGAAAGCACGTAAATCAGAGGAGAGTCACCATTCTGTTTTATGGGAACATTATTTGTGGTGTCAAACTTCATCAACGTTAGCGCCTCTTCAATTTTGCCCATTAAAGGCGTCGCAACAGCTCGATTCGACAGTGAAGATCCACTGCAAATAACTTTTGCGACAGCAAAAACTGATTTGATGTGAAAAGATCGTATTCAGTTGGTAATTAGGTGAGTGCGCAAGTTTATCGTGTTTTTATAGTTCAGGGATGGTTATTACGTTTATTATGACAAGGAGTTTGGTTTGATTCGCGACAACCTCGCTTTGTTTTCAGGTGGACCTTGAACTCGAACAACAATGACTCTTTCATTGTCGTTTACACAGTTTGGCTTTCAGTCAAAATCTGAACCATTGTGATTCATCTCTTGGTTATCGCCCTGATTCTCTACTGCTTTCCCCTCCGTAGAGGTTTGATGGAACGTTGTTTAATTTTGGTCACGCAAAGCGAAGTGAGCTTCGTGAGCATAAGGCCGTTATTTTAGATACCTTGTTTACACAGGTCCCAGTATTAGATACCTCGTTCTCACTAAATTGGGAACTTTTGTAGACATCATGATTTACAATCAATTTTAAACAAGACCCCCATAATGGGGGTTCATCAGTTTGTCGACTGCGCGTTTTTAAGCCGGGGCTGTAAAGTAATTTAGCCTTTTGAAACAATAAACGACTGGGTCTGAACAGTAATTTTCTGTTTCTTACATCTAGGACTTCAGTGGTTTATAAATAGTTTGTGAGGTATTTGTCTAGATTATAATTACACTTTTTTCGGGCTTGAGAGTAAAGCTACTCCTAACCCGTGGAATAGGATAGAGATATATATATATATATATATATATATATATATATATATATATATATATATATATATATATATATATATATATATATATATATATATATATATATATATATATAGTTTTCCTTTAGAAACAAGAAACGATTGTCTTTATTTTTAACTGGGACATTTCCACAACTCGCCCCTTCCCCCAATCCCTTTGCCCCACAAGATATAGCAAGACAGTTATTTGATCCGTAGCCGGAAATTCCAAAAAACATTGTCGTTCTACGCGGTATAAAATGTGATAGGGTCAATTCTGGTAAGTACTTTTCTGTTTCGTAAAACTTGCAAAGCAGATTAATTTTGACGGAGCGATCTACAAATAACATTTTCGTTTCTTGTAAGGGATCGGAAATAATTTTCACAAGAAGGGAGAGAATTGCAACAAGTTGAAGCTTTTCTCATGGGGATCATGTTCGCGCTTTCTACGCATGTTTGTAAAAGTCAGTTATCTAAAGAGCGAAAAGTTTTATCAGTACCTTTAACAGAGACAGTGATGAAAGGATTTTGGTAAACGTGCGCACCTTTTGGACCGATCCGGTCAATTGGCTTAAACGTAAACGATGAAATCCCTCTTCATATGGTATCCTTGGCAACAACGTCCCTCCCCCGGCTACAAAAAAACGACAGCCAAAAATTCAGTTTCTTGTTGCAGACTGTCGTGAATGCCGTACGGCCGTTCTTCACGATATCACAGTTTAAAGCAAAACATGGTTTATTTCAAAGCTTCAATCCTCACAGTACAATCAGGCTCGCTCACACACTACACAAAATCGTGACTTTTGTGAATTTATAAGCTTTAGTTTTTAATCCGATCTGTCAGCAAGTTCTCTGTCGCTCTGACAGACGAGTGAAACTAACAAAATTTAAAAGGAACAAAATCACGCCATCTCACAATCACGCTACACTCCTGCTTCATAACACTCTCCCCCTGTTCATCGCGAATAGTGATGAACAATTTGATTATTCTAATCATAGTTGCAATGTCGCTAATAGAAATGTTCAAAGATCAGTAGTCATCATCATTCAGTAAGTTCGGCAGCGTCTTCTATCCTGGCACGTGCTGCCACAGCAGCATCTCTTGACGGCCTGAAGACTGGTGCTTCAGCGCTGAGGGTGGCTCTTGGCGTAGCTGTTGTCCTGTCACAGGACAGCTCCATTGGATAAAGGTGTTGGACAGGTCTCTCCAGATAAGATCTTCCCGCTCGTAGTATATCCCCTCTGACAACTCTGTCTCGTCCAGTAATCAGCTCTTTGACTATTCGATTCCTAGCAGTTCCACAATCCACGATTCTTTTCTTCGCCTTTAATGATGACAATATCTCCCTTAGCTAGAGTCACCTTACTTCCTTTGTGTTTTAAATTGTGCTGCTCACGCAAGCCTCTTAGGTATTCCGAAGACCACCTCCCCCGTAGTACGTTTTTACATTTCTTCAGGTACCGTGCACGCCTTCTCAGGTCTTGGTTCTCCAACTGATGGCTCTGTGTTTCAGGCAATAGATTCGGGAGGCCAAACTGCAACAGGCTGGGGGTCAGTATGGGTAATTGAATGTCCTCTTCTACGTAGCTCAGCGGGCGGTTATTCATGGTAACTTCAACGCCCAGAAGGACATCCTGTGGCTTGCCCCAGGTAAGCATACCGTTTCCCACTGTCTTGTTAAAGGCTTGTTTAACAAGAGCAGACCATCCTCTCAAATTGACCTCCCCACCAGGGTGCTCTGAACAGGATGAACTGCCACTTGACGTCGACTTTGGCTAGGAAGTTATGCAGGCGTTCATCTTTCATCATGTTTCTCAGCCACTTCGCTGCTGCCACGAACCTTTTACCGTTATCGGAATAGATTTTCTTTGGACGGCCCTTTCTGGTGATCAGGCGCTTAAGGGTGCTGATGAACTCGTTAGTCTCCAAGGTTTTGGTAATCTCTAGGTAAAGTGCTCGTGTCAGGCTACAGGCGTACAGGACAATATAGGCTTTCCCTTCTCTGTTTTTCACGGCTTGATGGGACCGGCTTAGTCAACACCAACAACTTGAAAGGGTGAATTTCCTTCAGTGCGGTCACGAGGTAAATTTCCTTGAAGTGGATTGGCGAACGCAGTGATCTGAAACCGTTTGCATCCGTAACATTGCTTGATTACTCGTTTAACAAGCTTGCGCAACCTTGGTATCCAAGGAGAGTCTCGCTCGTTGGCCATGGTTAGTCCTACTCCCCCGTGAAGAGTAATCTCATGAGCGTGTTGTACGAACTTCAGAGTGTAGAAAGCACTGTCAGGGAGATAGACGGGATAGTTTCCCTGGATTCTTCCACGGCACTCGAGAACCTCCTTACGGTTTGGCTGCAGGTTAAGTCTTAACTGGTCTTCCTGGAATTGATCAGATCCCTCCCACTATTTTTTAGTCTTCTTCTCCTAGAACAACCTCTGCTTGTTAATTTCCTCGGTAGTAAATTGGCCTTTGACTTTCTGATTTCTTGGGGATTTGCTGTCGCGCGGGAATCGTGCGACCCACGCCCCCACTCTCAATGTGCGCCAAAGGGATGATCTTAGTAACAGTTCGTCCATAACATCGTTGCTTTCTACTGCTAAGGCAAAAATCTGCTTGGAGGCTTTCGCTTCTGCGTTAGATTCTGGGCTTGAAGTCGGAAGGGTTTTCTTGGCTCGGTACATGCCTCCATGTGATTCCAGTTTCCTGTCTGATCTTGCGGACGCGGTTGCTGACTGAAACTGCTTGTATTCCCCGCAGCCCCTTATCCAGTGTAGGGCGACACTACTGTCTAGCCATGCGTACAAGGACTTAACTGGAAACCCCATCAGTGCATCTCGTACATTAGTTAGCAAGTTAGCCGCCATATGACCAGCCATAAACTCAAGTCTGGGGATAGTAAGACCTTCTTTGGCGAGACGTGCCTTCGCTGTGACGAGTCCCTACGTCACCACTGAATGTTGCTGGACCACTGCATAAACAGCTGCTGCTAATCCCTGACCACTTGCATCGCCAAAGGCATGAAGAGTAATTTCACGGGCACTTTAACTTGATCAGGCAGGTTATTTTCCCACTTGCTCCACTTTTTTGCGATTTGTAATGGAATCTCTGCGTCCCACGTGGTCTTTTCCTTGCATATATCGCGTTACACAATCTTTCCTTCTAGGTTTACGGGCGCAGCAAGACCGATGGCGTCGTAGATCTTCGCGATTTTGCACAGCACACCTCTTTTGGTAGGGTCAGCAATCTCTGAGGGAAGGTTACGGCTATTTTATCATCTTCTTTATTCCATCGTAATCACAGAAGGCCACACGCGCCTGGTTTCTCTCCTAGCTGTTCTTTAGCTAAGTAAGCCCAACTTTACTGTCAGTTGTTTCGGTTAATTCTAGCTCGCTAGCGTTTGAGCTCCATTTGTGTAAAGTGAAGGTGGCCTTCGCAAATATTTCTGTTGCACTCTTCTTAACTTGTAGCACCTTTTTAACTGTAGGACCCCTGTCGTAGTGGTGCAACGATGGCAAAGAAATGTACAAAATAGCGTGATTCACGTGCAAAGTTGTTGTTTGTTAATACAAACATTTTTTTGCCGTTCTCCTTGGCGTCGCCGTCATCGTTGGTTTTGTTGTCATCCAGAAAAAGTGCTACCGTGGTAACGTGACGTCACACGTCTCCTCTCTCTTGGGATCGACTATTTGAAGCCTCAGTACAGTCCGTGACATGAGGCCCCTGGATCGGGATCAATGGGCAGTTGACTGCCTGGCTTAGTAAACTGCTGGTTTTCATACAATACGATATTTCTGTCTAGTGTAAATCAGCCCAGTGGAGAGTAGCTTACCCTGTCGCATTTTATACTCGTTGAACGACAATTATTTTTGGAATTTCCGGTTACCTCAAATTAGTCACGTTATACTGTACATGTCACGCTATATTCTGGGGGACAGAGGGATTGGGGGAGGGGTGCGTGAAAATAATGCAAATCGTTTCCTGCTTAGAATTACTGGCTAACTTGTTTATTTTTATTCATAATGGTGGAATTTAAAAAGTTACTACAGCCCCCACGTAAAATTGGTTCTCATTTTCTTTTTACGAAAGTCTTTCAAAAGGGAACAATGTTCTGAATGAGTTTATGATTCAGTCTCGCATGAGATTCTATGTTACGCAATGGTCGGCGACAAGGTTTTATGGTAGCCTGAGTGTGTATAGCCGCCCTCTCCCCTCAGAAAAAAAGTAGCCCCTTGCAGCCCAGTTAAAAATCGCGATTCTTGTTCGGTTTTGGTTTTGGTTTTCATTATATAATTTAAAAGCTAAAACAAAAACTGAAAATAAGAATCTAAGGCATATATGAAAAAAAAAAAAACGAAAATAGAGAAGTCAAAGCAAAACTGAAAAGTAAAACGAAATAGATCGGTAAAAATCAAAAAGTTAGAAATATAAAGGGAAAAGTAAGAAAAAACTCGAAAGGCTAAATAGCGAAGTGAAAATCAAAACGTTAAAAACGAAAACGGAAAAGTAAAAAATAAAAACGAAAATCTCATCCGAAAAGTAAAATGGCGAAGTGAAAAGCAAAAAGTTAAAAACAAAAATGGAAAAGTGAAAAATAAAACGAAATCACTAATAAGTGGCCCCCCTGGGCTTCCGTACTTCCCTTTGATTTATCGTGAAATCAAATCACGCATTGTGCTGGTTTCTTTGACTTTTACCCGCAACTTTGTATACAAAAAATCTTTTCTGGGAGACTGAGACGAAGAAGAAACTGGTGGAAACGTTTTTATAAAAAGAACAACTGCTGTATGGTAGTTTGCGAGATAAATAAACGAAACGACTTGATTAATTTACATGAATAAATTATGCATAACGCATCCAACTGTTTACGGTAGCTATTTCCATAAATGGGGTAAAAAGGAATGTGCCGCTGTGAAGAGTATGGTTTTCAAGCAGTATAGTCTGGGATAGGGTGTAGAAATCAGAAAGTGTGTGTCTAGAATAGGGTATCATTTTCGAGAAAACTGAGCGAGTGATTGAGGATTGAGGATTGAGGATTAGCATGCGAGTGAGGTTTTGGCAGGGAAGCCGCCATTCTCTCGCGCGCGAATTCGCAACTCCCTGCCTCAATGCGCGCTGACGTGGCGATTTTCACCAGCTACCAAGGCTAATCGAAGATTTTAGTTTAGACGAGGGAAACCGGAAACTGACAATTAACTGAAAAATAAGATTGGCAAATTCAAATTTAGCCGCGAGTCAGTTTGATAGGAAACAAAGAGTCCATAGATGGGAAATATAGTGAAACAGGGTAGCAGGTCTAGTATAGGCTAATGTTTCCACGGGACCAGCTACATATCCCCGCCCAAAACTTCCCAATTATAAAGTAACCCACCAGGCCCCCACTGAAAGTCAATATATATGATTTAAACCGGCTTTCTGTTTGTCAGTCAGTTAAACTCTTGAAGCATTTCTCGTAGACAATTTTCTCCCTCTGATAGCAGGACAATGTTATGTTAAGGCTATATTTTTGTGCCGTTAAAACTCGTATAGGGTCGCCGAAAAGCATGCGATCGCGAAATACACTGAGGAAAAACGCAATTTTTGGGAATGAAGGGGAGTTGAGTTTAACTGTTGATAATTTCTTTCTTTCATCAATTTTAGTTCCTTCACCTACTGCGTTTTCTAAGTGGAGATGACAGCACTGCAGCCGTTTAGTGACGAAGAATTAAATTTCTTTAAGTTCTCGTCCTTAGTGTTAAATGAATTCCCCAAAGCCTTACGGCAGACATTTAAAACCATGTGGGACAACACCTATGGTCATCGCCCTGGCTTCCAGCTCTGGGATGATTCCATTGCTGTCAGAAAAATGTTCGACTCTGAAGAAGCAAAAAGTGGTAAGAAGACGAAAGTTCCTGTTCTTCAGTCTTACAACGAATGGGATTGTACCAACCTGTTCCAGGCTACTATATTTGCGCGGTCCTTTGCCTCACCAGCCAGTACAGGCTCCTTCACCACACTCAGTGATTTGTATGTGAAGCCCTGTGCTGTACCTTATGGTAGTTTCCACGCATGTGTGGTCAGCCCGGGTGGAAACATGACGGAGACCTTTGCACTTGCGATTGATCAGCTTCGTCTTCTTAGAAATTCGCTTTGTCACTCCAACAGTAGTGAGATGGACAAGGCAACGTTTGACCAGCGCGTGAAATACGCCAGAGATGCGTTTCAAGCCCTTGGTGTCTCGACAGCACCAATTGACGCACTTGTTAGTTTGGCGGAGTCAGACTTTCCCACAAATGAAATTCGAAAATTGGAAGCAAGAATCCGAGACGAGACGCGGGCGTACATCAAATGTCTCGAGGACTTCAGAGAAGGTCTGGAGAGTTTAAAGCAACGAGTCGAAGTGGATAATGCCAGCAAAGACGACATTACTAGGCTGGAAAAAAAGATAGATGAATTGAAAGTAGGAAGAGACGAACAAGATAATCTACTTGACAACTCAGGTAAGATTTTGAGAAATTGTTCCAGCCGAAGGCTCAGTTTACGGTTTGAACAAATAGTAAGCAAATTGCAATTGCAGGACTGGTTAATTGAGCCAGTTCCATTTACAAATAAACAACATCAACTAAAACCTATTACGGTTTCCTTTTTTATCAGAGCCTTCAGATTGTAAGGTAATTAAAAAAGGTAGCAGTCTTAGCCGCGTAGAGTAAACCTTTTTCCAGTTAGCTTTTGTTGGCACCCACTAGTTGCCTGTAGCGCAATGGTAGTGCATCTGTTGACTCCTGCTGGGAAGTCCTCAGATTTTTACTTTTGAGCCGTCTATCTGACACTGCCTGAAGAACATCTTTCTCAATGAGGTTTTGTTCTGTATGTAAGCTTCCTGTATATAAACATAAATAAATGGTCTTGAGTCGACGTCCTAACCAAACTCTCTTCCTAAATCATCAGGTTCCTTATAAAGATAAAATTTAGGGATTCGAATTCACTGCAGAAATATCATTTGTACATTAAATGATGGGTCAAAATTGACCTATTTACATATTCATTATTTTTGAAGATTTTAACCGATTTCTTTTTCACGTTTGGTATTTTCTCATCATAAAAGGTACGAGACCATCGCTCTCAAGAGCCTACCTTCCTTCAATGGTTCCTAATTTCACTGGGCGACAGAGCGAGATTGAAGAGATCATCGGATATGTTACTTCCGAATCCACCCGACTTGTGTCGATCTGGGGTTCACCTGGATTCGGAAAAACGTCGGTTGCAATTGCTGTGGGACACGCTCTTCAGACTCAAGAGCTGCCTGTGTACTGGGTTTCATTGCGAGGACTTCAGTCAAAGGCGGGTCTGACTTCAAAGATTCTTAGCCTTCTAAGGCAACCAACCATTAATAATCAACCGTCCGATCAGCGTCTGTCCCATGATGATGAGATTTGCCAACTATTCAACAAAATATCAAAACAGTCTGTATTTATTCTTGATAATGCCGATGATTTGTTGGAAAGTGGTTGGCCAAACGTGAAGGAAGAGGTCATCCAACTTCTGGAAGAAATACTCAGGCTAAACCCGAAGGTGACCTGTATTGTAACCACAAGAGAGTCTCTTGAGTTTATGGACATTCATTTTCAAGGCCATCAAGGCTTAAGAGTAAGAACATTGGACAAAGCCTCTACAAAATCCTTAATTAATGAGTTACTTCCAAATGCAAGCGCTGCAGATTGCACAGAAGTCGCACATATCTGCGGACAAGTTCCTTTGGCCATAAAAGTAATGTGTTCTTTGATTTCTGAAGATAATTCTTTACCAAGCCATTTTCTAGATGATTTCAAGGCCTCCTCTACAGAAAGTATCGTGAGCATGTTGGACATTTTTGACTCCTCTTTCCAAAAACTAACTGCACAAGAACAAGAAGCACTAATTTCTTTGAGCATTCTCCCTGAAAACTTCACTACTGAGGTCGCTGCGGCCGTTCTAGGCACCAAAAGTGGTTTTCAAGCCAAAAGGATGTTACAAAACCTTCGGAGGAAGTCACTGATTGATTCAGGCTCTAAACCCGGGAAATTCACGATGCACAAACTGTTGCAATCATTTTCGAAAGAGAAAGGAGACACTGAGATGAACAAGACGATTCTCAATGCAAAGGGTCGTTTGAATGCATTCTATGTCTCGTACTTTGATAAACTAAATAAACAGTTTCTCACCGGGCATTCCATGGATGCATATATTGCATTTTATGAGGATAAGGAGAGCATTATTCAAAGCCTAGTAGAGGGATGCTTTGACTCCAAAACAGCTGACACTGTCTTTGAAATTTTAGTCAAGGGAGAGTTGTTTCTTGACTCGCTTTTTTGGACCGTGAGTGAAAGTAAAAACTTTGATGACATATACGATGCCGCCATAAAAGCAGCCAACCTGCATGGAAATGAAAAATACCACAGGCAACTACTTACTTCCAAAGCTTTCGCTGAAGCAACCTGGGGAAGAAAAGGAAAGACGAATCAGCTTCTTTCTGAAGTGAAAGTTATGCAAGCAGCATCGTGCTTTGTTTCTAATCAGGAAAAAGGCAAATGCTGCTGCTATTTAGGAATCTGTTACCTCACAGCAGAAGAAACGAAGGGTGGAGTCCACTGCCTACAGCAGGCGCTTTCATCATTGGAGACTTGCAACGACCCAGAGTCGTTATTTCTAAAGTTTCTTATTCTTCAGATCCTCGTTTGTTATTATCAGTCCCTAAATGACTTCTACAACGCCAGTTACTACTATGACAAATCACTACCTCTGTCCTCTGCAGTAGGAGATTGCAAGCTGCTTATTATTCCTCCGATGAAAAGCAAAGCACAAAAAACTACCAATGAAATGCAGCTTGAAAAGGACTCAAACAGTTTGCTGAATCAACCTTTCGAATTCCAATTTCTCTGTCTCTTAAGTGAAGCTACAAAGTTTTTCGCTGACACTAAAACCAAACAAAATACAAGCCACTTGGTTCTTCAAATGTTAGAGTGCCTCGAAAAAGATGTTACACCTTCAGTTGGTTTGCTAACGTTTCACACAACTGTGGTTAAGCTGCTGTGGAATTCGAATGGTGAGGACCCTGAAAAACTATTCTGGTCAAGAATACATTATCATGAAAAAAGACTCAAGCAATGCAAACAAACTTTCCCCAAAAGTCACGACTTTGGAGGTTATGGTCAAATACAAATTAAAGCGCTTGTGGAATGCTACTTAAACCTGGGTATAGTTTACAACAACAAAGGAATCAATTCGGAAGCTCTTCAGTCATACAAGCGCGCGCTAAGCACAGCAACAAAGTCCTTTGGAGAAGAACATGAAAGCACTGCTGACAGCTACAGGCAACTCGGTGTAACACAAAACAAAATGTATAATAACAGCGCAGCTCTGCAATCTCACCAGCGCGCATTGGCTATCCGTATTAAACTATTTGGAGAGGAACATGAAAGCACTGCTGACAGCTACAGGCAACTCGGTGTTACACAACACAACATGCATGACTACAACGCAGCTCTACAATCTCACCAGCGCGCATTGGCTATCCGTATTAAACTATTTGGAGAGGAACATGAAAGCACTGCTGACAGCTACAAACAACTCGGTGTTACACAACACAACATGCATGACTACAACGCAGCTCTACAATCTCACCAGCGCGCATTGGCTATCCGTATTAAACTATTTGGAGAGGAAAATGAAAGCACTGCTGACAGCTACTCGGAACTCGGTGTAACACAACACAACATGCATGACTACAACGCAGCTCTACAATCTCACCAGCGCGCATTGGCTATCCGTATTAAACTATTTGGAGAGGAACATGAAAGCACTGCTGACAGCTACAAACAACTCGGTGTTACACAACACAACATGCATGACTACAACGCAGCTCTACAATCTCACCAGCGCGCATTGGCTATCCGTATTAAACTATTTGGAGAGGAACATGAAAGCACTGCTGACAGCTACTGGCAACTCGGTGTAACACAACACAACATGCATGACTACAACGCAGCTCTACAATCTCACCAGCGCGCATTGGCTATCCGTATTAAACTATTTGGAGAGGAAAATGAAAGCACTGCTGACAGCTACTGGCAACTCGGTGTAACACAACACAACATGCATGACTACAACGCAGCTCTACAATCTCACCAGCGCGCATTGGCTATCCGTATTAAACTATTTGGAGAGGAAAATGAAAGCACTGCTGACAGCTACTCGGAACTCGGTGTAACACAACACAACATGCATGACTACAACGCAGCTCTACAATCTCACCAGCGCGCATTGGCTATCCGTATTAAACTATTTGGAGAGGAACATGAAAGCACTGCTGACAGCTACTCGGAACTCGGTGTAACACAACACAACATGCATGACTACAACGCAGCTCTACAATCTCACCAGCGCGCATTGGCTATCCGTATTAAACTATCTGGAGAGGAACATGAAAGCACTGCTGACAGCTACTGGCAACTCGGTGTAACACAACACAACATGCATGACGACAACGCAGCTCTACAATCTCACCAGCGCGCATTGGCTATCCGTATTAAACTATTTGGAGAGGAACATGAAAGCACTGCTGACAGCTACTGGCAACTCGGTGTAACACAACACAACATGCATGACTACAACGCAGCTCTACAATCTCACCAACGCGCATTGGCTATCCGTATTAAACTATTTGGAGAGGAAAATGAAAGCACTGCTGACAGCTACTCGGAACTCGGTGTAACACAACACAACATGCATGACTATAACGCAGCTCTACAATCTCACCAGCGCGCATTGGCTATCCGTATTAAACTATTTGGGGAGGAACATGAAAGCACTGCTGACAGCTACAGGGAACTCGGTGTAACACAACACAACATGCATGACTACAACGCAGCTCTACAATCTCACCAGCGCGCATTGGCTATCCGTATTAAACTATTTGGAGAGGAACATGAAAGCACTGCTGACAGCTACTCGGAACTCGGTGTAACACAACACAACATGCATGACTACAACGCAGCTCTACAATCTCACCAGCGCGCATTGGCTATCCGTATTAAACTATCTGGAGAGGAACATGAAAGCACTGCTGACAGCTACTGGCAACTCGGTGTAACACAACACAACATGCATGACGACAACGCAGCTCTACAATCTCACCAGCGCGCATTGGTTATCCGTATTAAACTATTTGGAGAGGAAAATGAAAGCACTGCTGACAGCTACTCGGAACTCGGTGTAACACAACACAACATGCATGACTATAACGCAGCTCTACAATCTCACCAGCGCGCATTGGCTATCCGTATTAAACTATTTGGGGAGGAACATGAAAGCACTGCTGACAGCTACAGGGAACTCGGTGTAACACAATACAACATGCATGACTACAGTGCAGCTCTACAATCTCACCAGCGGGCATTAGCTATCCGTCTTAAACTGTTTGGGGAAGAACATGCAGAAACCACTGATAGCTACAGGCAAGTCAAGATCACTCAAGACGCCCAGCGAAAGTTTAGAAAAGTGAAAAGAACAAAGAGAAATTTACAAAAATATGAATAGCACATTTTGAAGCTAAGTGATTCTTCATGTCCAAAGAATGATGGGAGTTTGTAAATATTATTCATAGGAGCAAGGATATCTTTTAGAATCTGCTTTTCAATGTATTTTCTGCTCACTCAGCACGTGAGCATAGAATGGACAGTCTCTCTTCTTTCTCAGTCTATCAAAAAAGTGCGCGAGACCCGCAAATGACGCGCGCGGACTCCCGTCATTAAATCTTAAGAAAAGGAAGACTGTTTGTAGTCTAGACGATGATCGTTAATACAGTGGAATCTGCTTTATGGACACCCGTTTAATAACGGACAGTTTCCTTTGTCCCGACACTAACTGATTATTGGAGCGGACGGTACTAGTTATTGCAATGACTGGAAACGCTATCAGACACCTTACGTTAAGGACACTAGTGATCAGTGCGCCGTATAAATCGCACCAGCGACAGCAGAAAGGGTAAACAAACGAAGGGGGGTGGGTGGGTGGGTGGGTGGGGGTAGCGCATTAGCCAAGTCAAAGCTACACTTCCCCCAGCCCTGTCAGTAAATCGATACTCTATGTGCCAGAGGCTTTTCATGCACGGTTTTCGGTTTCGGTCACGCTCGTGTCTTCGGCCTGCGGCCGACGAAGCTCCTCGCCGCAAGCGAGGAAAACCCTCTGGTACCCAGGGTACCTTATTGAGTAAAACTTTAAAATAACCGCTCAAACACAATTAGAAGAAGGTGTAAATGATACAACAAATACGAAAGAAAGCAGGGATTGATAAACTTGAAGAAGATTGAAACGGATTTCAATTGTGGTTTGGGAAAACTTGTTGACCTAACAGTTTTTCAAAGTTCCTTTTTGTTGTTTGTAATTAACGATGTTGTTTTGGAGACACGAAGCTGTGATTTTGTCATTCAAAGGTAATTTCTCAAGTTTCATAGCGTAACTGTCATTAACCCTGGGACCAGGCTCCGCAGTGGGGAAAAAAGGCAAAAAACGGGGTCATATAGAAGAAGCGAGCCGAGGGGTGACCTGAGGAAGGGGAAAGGGCGGCGCCACCCTTTCCCTCCTCAGACTGCCTCTCGGCTCGCTTCGCTCGCCGATTTTTTGCTTCTTTTTCCCCACTGCGGAGCCTGGTCCCAGGCTAAACTGACATCGATGAACAAAATGATCTCCCCAACAGTGACACTGCGCCTTAAAATAGACATGGAGAAATAGTTGGTAGAGCTTAAAGCCTGGGGCTCAAAGATTCATGTAATAAGAAAATTTACGTCATAGCTTTTCAGTGAGTATATCTCGGTATGTATATAATTATAGATACTCATCCTTCACCCCATGTAAGGGAATAATCCAGCACAGTCTTGGATTCTGAATTCCACGCTGTGGATTCCGGATTCCAGGTACTGGATTCCAGTATTTTTCTGTAAAACTGTAGAATTCTAAATTCCGATCGTTATTGGGATTCCAGATTCCTTGATCTTTATTCCAGATTCCAAAACTCAGGATTCCGGATTCCATAAGCAACATTTTCTGGGATTCCGGATTCCGCAACAGGGCTTAAAGTTTAAATTTGAGTTTGGGAGGACTTGTGCTACTAGATATAAATTTTTGGGCGTACTGCCGAAGTTTTAGGTGCACAGCTGAAAATTTTAGGAGCACAGCTTATAACGTTGGGAGCATCTATCTGAAAAAAAAGTAAAAAGCTTTTAAGCGTTAAAACAGTGCTACGTTTATATGTCATCTTCAGTTTGTTACTTTTATTTCAGTCTCACGATTGATAAAACACAGCCGATTTGCAACGCAGTAATACCGTTGTGATTTTTAATATTTATTTTCCTTTTTGACAGTACAGTTGTGACTAAAGAAAACTTACACTTGAAACAAAAAATTCAAAACTGACAACAGTGAGTATGTCGAACGAGAGTGAAAATTTATCGTTAATGAATTTTTAAAATGCGCAATGACTTATATGTAACTGGGATATGAGTTAAAAACTTCCTTACCCGGAACAAAAGGCTCTTAATCCGCACTGTTTTTGTTTTGATTGGCCTTAAAACTGAACGTTCGACATGATCGTTCATTGCGCAAAAAGCACGTGTTTCGTTGAGAGCATATTTACACGTGTCAGCGGCGTTTATTACAAAAGAGAAGAGTCTGGGATGGAGTAAAACATCGAAACGAAAACGAACATTCGAGTTTGTGGAATCCATTGGGAGAAAAGACGAATTACACATACACAGATGAAAGGAAAACAATGTAACTTATTAAAGCAATTTTCGTATGACCTTGAAATGAAAACGACCAAACAAAACAGAAACAACAAACGAGTGGGAACAGCGATTTGATTGGTTTATCGAACGGATACAAACGCGCGTGGCTTTTGGTTGGTTAAGCGAACACTCGGGTGAAAAAAACGTCAGTTCCGAGAACTTTCTAGAAATCAACCGATACTTCGCTTTGACGTCATACTGCAACACGATTAGCCAATCGAACTATGCCTTCTCCATATTAGGGTTTCTTTGGCGGGAAAACGAAGAAGCCATGTTTTGATCTTTTTATCCATTGGCTGATAAATCAAACTTACCGAGGTCAAGGTCATACGGAAATCACTCGATCGTGAAAAGTACATGCGCGAGCGGCACAAAAGAGGAGACGCGCGAGCGAAGTTCGTTTCACTCGCCCACTGATGGATAGCTTGTTCGCAGGCTGGCGAAACATTTGAATACCCCTCTGCCGTAAATAAGCTAAGTGACGAATTTTCAGTTTTACTTTAAAACTCTACAAAAAAAGACATTGGAATCAAAGAAAAACAGAAGGATAACGGCTTAGTTTCATTTAAAGTTACTCTAGTACTTTGAGTGTATGCCTGAAGCTTTAATCAGCTTTAAGTACATCGTTTTCACATGTCCCTAGGCGTTCTCGGCGCGGTCAATCCTGGACTCTACCGTGAGCTGTGACGTCACCGAGAGATACTCGCCCGCTCTTTCCCACACTTCGCTCGGGCAACGTGGCAAGAGAGAACGCCTAGGGACTAGGCTGACGGCGGCCATATTTGTGTGCAAAACAATGAATCGGCGGCCATGTTTGTATACCAAAAAAACTCTGTGGGAATTGAACTGTTTTCACATGTTAAAACTTTTTTTTATTCCAAGCAATTTGCAAAGCTGCTGACCACGTGACCAAAAACGATCTAAAAAGATAATTTAAAGGCAAACAAATTTTTCCAATAAAACTCATGTAATCTCCATAGCCGTACAGTTAACAGGCTCATTTCTCTAACTGCATATGTACCTGGGTTAAAATAAACCTACTTGCAAAAATTCTATGTCAAGCTGTTATATTTTTTTTATAATTAACTATCGAATCATATCAATCTGTGGTGAAATTGATCAGCAGAGTTTTAATATCAGCGTGACACCCCTCTTTTTAAATTGCGAGAAATACAGTGGAATTCTGACGTTTGGAAACGTCATTTTACGCCCTTCCATGTTATGTATGTATTTATTTGTTCATTTATTTATTTACAGATTTAGCATAATAAACAAGTAGGCTACTCAGACGTATCATACGTTTTAAAGAAGCAATAGGTCACTATTTAAGTCATCTACGAGTTTAATCCACCCGCAATTTATAATTTATAGGCAGCTGAGTAGAAATTCCATGGACTTGTTTGCCGTTCCTAGATAAACACTGTTCTTTTACCCTTTGTTTTCCGAGCTAATCCAATGCTGTGTTACTTGGAAGATTGGAAATGTGGGGATTCCACTGTATAATAAATGCAATCTCTTGAGCAACAGTCAAGAAAATTGTGTGATGAACTCTTAGCTATAGGTACCACTACCGAAAACGTTCTTTTAAAAATATCTAGTACTTCGTATAACTACTAACCCTTCCCCAATATAAACTACCGCTATAATTTCTTTAAAATCTCTGCTAGTGTTCACGTTTTTGTCATGTATTTACAAACTAAAATAATCTCTAAGATATAGTTTTCAGTTTCGTGTAACTGTAATGCTCTATTACATGTTAAGTTTAAGAATAATGTCTAAAAGCCATTTTCAGAGCTGAATTACTTGCTTCATTCTATCCAGAAGTATCAATAATATCCTAAATTATTCCTTGGAGTGCTGTGGCATGTTTAATCGCTTTCTGTGCAACGGTTTTTAGAGCTAATCATCAAGAATGTTGAGTGTGACATGAAGATAAAGCAGTTTTTGCGTCAACAGATTTAACCTCTTGCGGTGAAAGTCTGTTGGCTTCTGATACCTAAAAGAACAGGTTAATCCGGTTAGCTTTGTTAATTGAAAGCTAGCAGATTCAGCAAAATACGACCGGTCCTTGACTACCTTCGGAGACAGCCTTTTCCAGGGATTGAGACAGGGTGCAGTGCACAAAGAGAAGTTAGCAGAGTTGGGGCGGCGAGTGGGGGATTTCGCGCCACTGTCCACAATCTAAACTTCTGGAACAGACTTTCTCAGGGATAATATAGGATGCAGAAAGTACGCGAGCGCGGGTGAAAATCGCCGCGAGACACAGGAGACACAGCAAAAACAGGAAAGGGAGTCACTCGTTGGCGAGACAGAGGAAGAAGAGAAAACGAAGGTCTCTCATTTCTCTCCTTCCACCGCGTGTAGCCTGTCATCGCGGGCAGCGAATCTCACGCGCGCTTGCGTATTTCGTGACCCCTAACGAGGGATTAGTCGTAGTACACGGAACCAGTAGACCCACAAAAAAATCTAAAACTTCGCCGTTTATAGGCAAAGCCTGCCTACTTACAGTTCTATGCAGGCGGGACCCGGCTTGAACTCATCTTGTTCCATGAATGCGAAACATCTCGTACTCACGATGTCCTTTTTGGATTTGTAGTGCTTGAATTCGAAAAATATCGCTGTACCTTCGAACGAAAGACAGGATAAAACAAAAAAATTAATCATGACGAAAAAAATTTTTTATCATTTCAACGTCTCGAAAGAAAGACACGTTCGTTAGCCTGGAATTAGCCTGCGTAGAAGGCGCTGGTTAAGTATTGTGGTTAGGTTTTACGTTCTCCCTAGTGCGCGCGCGCGTCCACGACATTTCTCCGTTCGCCCTTACAAAACCGCCGTCTGCTACGCAGGTTAACCTTGAATAGTTCCGTCGCAGCTTATTATCATTTTTACCTCTTGGAAGCTTTTCTATTGGTTTTTGAATCTCCACATCAAAACCAAAGTTGATGTATTTTCCATCTTTTCTGTTTGACATGGGTGTATCTTGGGGCGGGGTCACATTAACACTGTTAGCGTCTGCAGGAATAAAAAAAACCATGTAACAAGTTATGCAGTCTCTCTTATTTCTGAGACGAGACGAGACGCCCTCGTTTCTGGTGTCTCGCGGTGAACCTCCACTGAAAAGAAAGACTGCTCACGCAGTCTCAGTCTCAGCCTGTCTCTGACACGGTCTAGTGAAGGTGAATATTTCAATTAAGCGCCTCTTTTCAGGGAAGGGATAGTTAAGGAAAAAAAATAGTTGGTGGAGAAAAGAAATGATCTGGTTATTTCAGCTTGCTTCCTTCACGGGCGCTTTCCCTTCACAGGTGAACGGAATTAATGCTTTAGGTTCACTCCATTCTTGCTCGGAAGATAACATACCGGCCGGTGACAAAGAAGAAAACGTTTTCCTGGCTGACAAAATTTCAAGCTCTATAGAATGCAAGCCCGTCACTTTTCTAGTAGAGGAACTGAGTTGAATCTTGCACGCAAGTAACGTCCGTTTCGCAAGTACTATAACGAAAAACGCAGTATAACGCACACTTCACAATATCGCAATGTTCGCGCTTTCTATGCATGATTGTAAATGTCAGTTATCTAAAGAGCGAAATGTTTTATCAGTACCTTTAACAGAGACAGTGATGAAAGGATTTAGGTAAACATGCGCATCTTTTAGACCGATCCGGTCAATTCGCACAACAAAACGATGAAATCCCTCTTCATATGGTATCCTTGGCAACAACGACCCTCCCTCGGCTGCAAAGCAACGACGGCCAAAAATTCAGTTTCTTGATGCAAAAGTTTAATCAGTGAAAGGAAATATAAATATTGGATGGCAAGATAAAAAATGTAACTCTCGACGATATTTCTCACTGGGAGAACTAGGGTTTTGTATGTCAAGCAAGTGCCAAAATTACCTCTTCTTGATTATACATGCGTGGACGACCCGTACGTTATCGACCTCCCCTCTTGTTTGGAATTTTGAAGAATTAGTCTTAGACGAACTGCTTTGTAAAGGCAAGAGTAACTTAAAGTCAACGCATTCTGGCCAGTTTTGGAAACCAACTAAAAGCCAGTTTTTCTCTCGGGGTACAATGGCTAAACTTGAAAAAAAAAGGTAGCCATATTTTCCTGTTCATCCATTTGTGGATAAATACAACCATAAATAGTTTCAGTGTAAGTATAAAGTAAGCTTACTTCTTTTCACTACGAACTCATGTACTAACCTGCCGAGGCGACAAATTCACTTCCATTTTCCTCTCCATATCCTGCTATACCAGGGCTGTCAAAACGTTTTTAAGTAGCAGGCTGATAATGAATAGTAGGCGGCTTTGGGACTCGCACCAAAGGCAAAAGTTCTTGAGGGCCGAGGCATCTAGGGACATTTTGAAATTTAGAGTCTCGGAAATGGCATTTTCAGGGGTGTTCAAGAGGTATTTTCCACCGCGGACGCCATGTTTTTTCCGTGAGAATACACGCAAGACTTCCGCAAGATTGGGAACAATGCCGTTCGAAATGACATCGCACGGTTCGAACTTTTCACAGATCTAAACCTGTTTAAATATGCGTTCAAAACTGGAAACAGATGCTTTGCAATTTTATTCAATGGTGCTTATTTTTTGTTAGCATTTATGGTAGAGGGAGATGAAAGTAGCCGGCTAAGGATGACTAACTAGCCGGCGGTTTTGGCCGGCTACCGGCCCTTATTGACAGCCCTGTATACCAGGTCTACTGTTAATACAAATTAAAATGGAGATAATATATTACATCATGGTATGATTTACTGACATGGCAAATATTCCAGTAGAGAATCAGCATTCAATTAGCATGAGTATAAAGCCTTCCTTAGGGGTTAGGGGAAAGGAGAACTTAGAGGGTGGGGGAGGAGGTGGGAGGAGGGAAGACAGAGAGGATAGTCGCTGTCTCCCCTTCACTCTTTTCTCTACCCTATTTCCTCCAGAAACGCCTGATACTCAGGCTAATGTTCAATGAATTTAATAATCACAAGTTAGTAATAAAGATCATGCAAAGTGTTAAATTTGGTACCCAGACACCAGGAGAAAAAAAGATGCACAGCCAAAAGAGTTCAAGTTGTCAGGGATATCTGATGAAACACTGTCTGGAGTGTGAGATATACCTCTAGAATGATAAAAAATGCTTGAAGAAATTCAAGCTGGAGTTCATAATTTTCATTGTTATTTTTGTCAATTTATGCATAAGATTTCCAAAACTCATTCAAGGTATAGATGATGTTACATGGCCGCGTGGAGATACAAAATTTCTCTTCGAGTGTTAAAAACTATTTCACGGGTGACAGGAGCAAACGAGTAAAATATTTTTTTAACACAAGAAGAAAAATTTTTGTATCTCCAAGTGGTCATGTAATGTTCTATTGATTATAGAAACACCAATGAATACAAAACCATTTCACTTTCATATATTTTTTCTTGCTGCACAAGGTGCAATTCATTATGTAGCCATAGCAACAGTGCTCTTTTCATTGTGAAGATAACATGTTATTTTGAGGGGTATTTATATAATGCAGTGAATTATCAGTGTGGCTTGCACTGAGCCACATTGAACATGTACAGTGTAGGTGAGATAAATCAAAATAGGATGAAGGAAATGAATATCAGCGTCACACTAGCCTCCCTGCAGACGTCCTTTGGGGTTTGTTTGTCACGCATTCATTTCTTCCTCACGCATATCTGCTAAACACAGCCGACATTTATGTTCACCAATCACAGGCTGTTTAAGGATTTTTGTAAAATGTAACCCGAGCCGCTTGTTCAGATTCACACGATCAGTGAGGCTTTTGATCGGGTGTGCGAGAAATTTGTAATAAATAGAGAGTTAAACAAGTATCAGAGAGAAGCTATCCTGCAAATTTTATAGAGAAGACCAATGAGTTCATAAATTTGCCGACGGGATTTAGCAAATCCCTTATGTATCAAGCTTTGCCGCTTTTTTGCGACACAGTGCGTAGAACTACTGGACATATTGTTGTTGTTGTTTCGCCCCTGGTAAATCTTATGAAAGATCAAGCTACAAAGGTGGCAAATATTGGTATTCCTGCTGTAACGCTCAGTGATATTAGCGAAGAAAATATGAGGGTTGTCGAGAGAGGGGCTTTCTTTGTTGTTTGCGGAAGCCCAGAAGCTTGGTTGAAGATTGATCGGTGCAGGAAATGTTAGCGAGTGACTTGCTCAGTTAGTATGTTGGCCTTGGTCCGCGACTTTTCCAAGCTGCAGCATGATTAAATATTTCGTTGAGAAATAAAATATGTTGAAAAATGAAAGGTCCAATGATTTATTGATTATAAGCATTCTTTCTTTCATTGAAGGAGCTAAATTAAATTTTGTTGACAGGTACGTTAATTTGTCATTCTAGCTTGAAGTTTGGGCTTCGGCAGCACCGGGGTCATGTTTACTTAGCTTGTGAATAAATGAAATGCAACGGGAAGATGTGCCTTTTTGCAGAACAAGTTTTCACATAACCTTTTTCTGCCGTTGGAAGCACATTGCTGTAGACTTCGAATTTTTTGTTTTACCGACTCTTGAAAAAATATAACCAAATTTCGCGTATTGGTGCTTGGTTCGCAACCCATGACCTTGGTGGAATTACATTTTGCAAAAAAGGAAACAGTCTTTGTTTTCAAAGAATGCTTTGAAAATCTTCCCTATACACATTTCCAAGTTCTCTTTTCTTAATACTTCGAATGTATACAGAGTTAATAGTAACTGTTTTCAACCGCGCTGAAAACTGCTCCACGCTCGTGTGAGACACTGTTTTCTGTAGTCTTTCAAAGAAAAGCAGATTATTAAATACTATACTTACAACAACTTCCGGAAAAACTGTACAGCTGACTACAGCTTTATCGCATTATTTCTGTGATTTTTTCAAAACATTTGAGTTGTCTCAGGTAGAAGATAGCTGTGCAAATAAATAATTCACTTGAAGAATACAAAGACACATCAACGTCCAGAGCACGTTTGATGAGGCTTGTGATGTTCACTGCGCTTTTTCTAAACACACAAACTTGGTCCTTTCCTAAGTTACAGCTGCAAAGAAAACAAAAAAATCACTTCTTACAACTTTCTTCGGAGTCTCATCCATGCATAGGCATAGAATAAAATAATATTCCTCTGAAAAAGTGAGAAATAATTCGTAGGTGCCGTTTCAGTTGTATCGCAGCTCGTTATTGGCTGATCGTGACACAATAACTAACCGCTTATTGGCTTATTCAAACAAACAAGAACGTAAATGTTGGCTGTGTTGAGCAGACATCGTGGGGGAGAAATGAATGTGTGACAAACAAACCCCAAAGGACGTCTGCAGGGAGGCTAGTGTCACACTGAAAAACACAAAATTAATGCATATTCCATTTTTTTCAATAATACAAGATAAAGAAAACAATATCGTATTTGAAGCAAACCTTGTTTTCTACTCTGATAGGAAATGGACCACTCCATCCATCATTTAAGTTCCTTAACACTACAAATTAGAGATAAGGTAAGTTCTGCATTATTAATCTACATTAATAATATGTAACCTAACATTTATCATGTGATAAATTATACCAGGATAATCTTGTTATTTACCTACCGTCGCCAACTTTTTTGATATCATCCAGGGAGATTTCATCTTCTTTAGCCTTAAAAGTAAATAATCAGAAGTTTAACTTTTAAAGGCCATCTGATATCACGCGATGGTGCGATCCTCAAATCGCACCCGATCGCACAATTTGAGGAAAATCGCGTAATTCGTAAAAAAATGCTCAAGTCAAGTAAAGCAAATAATAAATTCTAACTTAAATAAAACATTTTCCCAATCTTAATGTTATTAAAAGTGATTTACCACTAAAGAAAGCCTTGCAAGACGTCTGAAACTCACGGTATCGGTATCTGGGCAGCCATTTTGATTTCAGAGACAAGCAGTGCGGTCAGCGGTGTAACGACGTCATGTAATATTAAACAAGTGTCCTTTTTTTCTTGCTTTCTATTTGTTCTTTTCTGGGTCAAGAAAATTGGACAAATTTAACTATTTTGTTTTAAAATAGATGTTTTATTATTCTTTTACATTCAAATTGCCTGTTAAACAACATTAAAGTGATTTTTCTCCTTTGAAAACCTTGTAAAACAATGTAAATGTCGTGGGCCATCCTGGGCGGGCAAGAGCATGGGCCCAGCTTGAGACCAAAGGACTCGTTTCACCTTGCTCGCTTGCGGAATCAGCCGTGTAATAAAATAAGTTAATTAGTCCCCGTTTTGGCAAAAGTTATGAAAAGAGAGAGAGCTAACCATTAACACTTCTTGTGGAAAAAAATCCTAAGTCGTACGTAAACGTAATTACGAAATATTAATTTTCAAAAACAATATTATATATGGTAGAAGGGATTTTGCACGCGCCCCTAACCCCAGGCCTTAGCCTGCGTACGTTTGGGAGGGTTTCGTTTGTGCTTTCAGTATTCGAGAATACTCGTTTACCAAGGCTTAACGAATTAATCAAAACAAAACGTATCTCGAGGCTCTTCTCCCCTTCTACTTAATTGTGATTAATTAAACTTGATTGCACAAAAATTTAATTTTTATTCAAAGGGTGCTTTCGATCGGGAAATCTTGATTTGGTTTTTAAAATACGGGTTTTAAAAAACAAATTTCTACAGGATTTCAACTTTGACAACTCCTTCGTCAAGATGAATTTTAAAGAAATCCAAATCCTGATTTCATGGATTTCCTTTTCTACCATTTTATTAAGATTTGCAAAGCTATTCTCGTCGTGGTCGTTTCTTCGCGCATTATCCTTACGCGTGGGAGATCGCTGTTCTTGAGAACAGTTTTTTTCAAATCCATTTTCAGCGAATTTCCCTATAAAACGGAAAGAAAGAAAATCCAAGGACATATTTCTTAGCGTTCAAATTCGTGTTTTGATTTTGCGTTTTGTTGCAAATCCGAAATCCGGATTTCTAAATCAAAATCCAGATTTCCCGATCGGTCATGTTTGATGTCTTCTAAGAACACGTAATTTCTCCCTCATTTGACACCCCGTTCTCACCTGACGCTGAATAAAAATGGCGCAAAGGTAACGGCTAAAGCCCACGGCTTTGTACGTTGCTCCAAGTAGATTCGTTCATTTACAGCTTTTTCTATGGAAACAGGACTCGGCTTTCATAGGTAACTCCCTCTCTTTTTTTTTTCCTTTGACAAGGCGGCGGAGGGGGGGGGGGGGGGGGGGGTTGCGGCTACGGCAGGCTAGCAATGATTTGTCTAGACTGTTTATCTTGTCTCTAACAAGAACATTGATCATTGCCACTGATAATTGTTTGTTTCAGGGAAAGCCACTGAGAAACACAAGCACCCACTAGTCTGCCTAGGGGTGAATTCATTTCCATCACAAAAGACCTTATTAAGCTGAATGATTTAGTCACTGATACGCGACTGAAGCGACTCGTAAGAATCCATCGAATTATTTACGAGTTCTCCCACTAAATGACGTCCACAATTATTGAAATGGTATAATTCACATACATTTGCAATTCACGATATTTGGTGACGTTGGGTTCATCTCGCGATCTTTGCATGGAATACGAATGCTCGGCTTTTACTTTCGGCGTTGCAAGCTACGCCTAGTCGCGTTTGATTGACAGCTCCACAATATTGATCTTTCTAGAGCTTTCTACGAAGTCTTGTCATCATGTTCATAGCTAGCAATTTCGTCTGAGGAAAAATTTGGCACTAACAAAAAAGACGCAAGCCCTTGCCCTGGTTGATGCATGTGGATTTGATCATTTAGTACTTTTTTTCAGTCGACAACAGTACTCGGTTTGCACAGGTATTAAACAGTATTATTTGATTTCGCGTGACTGTATCGCTTGTCTAACACGAACATTGTTTGTTTCAGTCAGGAGAAGCCTTCAGATGAATACAAACCCTACACTGATCTGAGTAGCCGCTGGTGCATTAATTTTTATCGCAACCACCCTTAAGGCTGAATGATTCATCAGATAAGCGACGAAAAGTATTTTTTACGTGGAGAAGGTGAGCAAAACAAGAATTTTGATGTCTAAGCATATTTTACCTGGTTTAAAGAAAAGAGGTTTTATGATAAAGGCTACTAAACACCATCTCAAAATACTTTTAGTACATTGGCTGCCACCCTTAAACTGCTGTTAGAGAATACCTGTGAGCACGTTCTTTTATAGGTCATTTAATACCCAATAGCCATGTTGTTCTAGACAAGTGATGGCGGATTCAGCGATCGATTCGCGTTCAGGAGTGGTTCACTTCTTTGTCATCATTGACCAAATTTAGTCTTGATGTCAATGTGCCCATTTCTTTCTACTAAATGCCATCTCGAAATACGTTTTAGTACAATGGCTGCCATCTTTTAAACTGCTGTTGGCGAGTATACCTGCAAGCACGTTCTTTTATAAGTCATTTCAGTAATATCCATTTTGTTCTAAACAAGTGATGACGGAGTCAGCGATCGATTCGTGTTCACTCCTTTGTCATCACTGACTTTTTCTCTTCGACTATCTTGAGTCGGTATTGTTTATAACCAAATTTAGTCTTGATGTCAATGTGCACATTTCCTTCTACTAAACGCCATCTCAAAATACTTTTTAGTACATTGGGTGCCATCTTTTATACTGCTGTTAGCGAGTATACCTGCGAGCACGTTCTTTTATAAGTCATTTAATAGCCATTTTGTTCTAGACAAGTGATGATAGAGTCAGCGATCGACACGCGTTCAGGTGAAGTTCACTTCTTTGTCATCATTGACTTTTTCTCTTCGTCTATCTTGAGTCGGTGTTGTTTATAACCAAACATAATCTTGATGTCAATGTGCATATTTCTTTCGAAGTTTCTTATGATTTTCTTTGTTAATACAAATCCCCACATTTTACATAGTTGCATTTACTGTACTTAGAATTGGTTATGGATTGATATACTTAGCCTACGTCTCCTACAGTATAATAAACTTTGAGATCAGTATGTGATGTTTCGGGTTGTTTCTCATTAACGAGACCAGGGACCGCGCAGCAAGTTTTCGAGTGGGGGGGCTAAAGAAGAATGCGTGAAGGAAAATTTGGGGGGGGGGGGGGGGGCCGGGGGGGGGGGGCATGCTTGTGGATTTCTATTCAATTTCTCTAAAGTGACGGAGAATGCGAATGACGATAAAGCTATTGATTTTTTTCCACATCTTCAGTGATCTTGCTATCGGGTCTGAAAATTCACCATCACTAAATTGAAATATCATAGATTGTTATGTTATACTACTGATATCAACCTTTAATTACTATAAATAAGCCAGAAATCCAACGATTTTGCTTGAGCTGCCTTGAACTCAAGGCTGTATAATTACTGAGCAATTATTGCACGAGGCTGAGTATCAGATCAAGAGGGTTATCCGCCAAAGCTGAAGGCTTGAGCCCGGTGGATAACACCCTCTGAGATCTGTATATCTTCGTATCATACGAAAGCCGAGTTCAATAATTGTTTAATTATTCATTCAAAATATTTACACGGCAAAACAAAACGGTAACTGAAAATAATTTAGTGAATGATATTAAAGTTACTGTACATCATTTACTCGAAAAGTGCCAAAATTACGCTTTCTGTTTGTGTTGCGGTCGGTAAATTCGTTTGCTATGTCAATGGTGGAAAGCCTGTCCGTTCTTTCTTTGTGTATGTTTAAAACTATCAGGTTACTAAATTGTTCCTGGTTCATTCTTGAACGGAGCCATGTTTTTAGCCTCCGGGCAGTCGAAAAGGATCTTTCACCGGCTGCACTGGTTGCTGGATTTACGACAATCAGCTTACATAACGTGATAACTTCTTTTATCATTTCCCGTTCTGGGTTGGGTAGCTCTTTAATTTTTACTACGATGTCGTCAAAACAAAAATAATCACCATCCTTCAGCAGCACTTGTAAAATTTCCATCTGGGCGGTTAACACTGAAATATTAACATCATCGTTGTACAGTTTTTCCAGGAAAAAGAGGCCATTTAAAAGACGTTTACCTCTGCTAGGTTAGAAGCGAAAAAATATTTTACAATTGTAACGACTAATGCTTCATTCTGCCTATTTATCTGCGCGTTTGTCTTTGCCAGTAACTCTGGTCACTTTCGAATTAACGATTTTTTGCTATTTTTCACTCTGTTACTTTTGTTAAATTATTTTTTGTTAAATTTATTTTTATTCTTGCAAAAAAGTGGGGGGGCTAAAGCCCCCCCAGCCCCTCCCTCTGCGGGTCCCTGCGAGAAGGTCTACTTGAAAGGAAAACCGAAATTTACATTACAAAAAAAAACAGGAAGTTAGGTTTGTAATATCATCCCGAAAGCATCAAGCGTAAAATGTCTGCTGCAAAGACCTTTGTGTTTGATTCTTTTCAAAAGATATTTTTTCCAAATTAAATCACCCACCCAATAGTGTCCTGAACCGAGTTCAAGCCACAAATGGGCTCTGAAAAAAGCTTACCCCCTGAGTATCCAGTACTTTTTCTAGAGACGGAAACCATTTGAAATGTTTGAATTTTACGCAGAATGAAATCCCACTGATCATCTGATAACCTAACTGAAATGTTGCCCTAAACATTCGCTAAAAGTAGCTCCGTATAACCTTAATTGTCTGCGATAGTTTGCGGATGGAAGAACACTCCAGATCAGATCGCATTTCAAACTATGGCTCCCCAGAGTTGTGAAAATTTGAAAAGAAAAGAAGATTTTTTCCCTAAATTTTCGCTTCCAGTTTGGAACTGAAATAGGGATAGGAAATCTGAATAAATCGGTTTGTCTAATGTAGTTCTTAACAATATTACCTATGTAGGCTCAAAACTATCACAACAAATTCACGAAATATTATGAAATTATAGACTTATTTCCCTGACTGGATGCCTTTGCTGCATATTTACAGATCTTGATGATGGTTTTCTTAATATCATGACAAACTATAAGTACACAAACATTATTTATACTTATGATTATCCTCACACTGCATACCTCTTCGCGCAATATTATGTTATGGGAAAAGTCCGCAACTGCTGAGGCAATCATATAGGCATGCAACAAGGATAAAAGCTGAAGTTGTCAACCACCACCGCAAAAACTGCGAAAACTGACTGTGGTCCTGGAGTACCGATCATATATAATGACCATGTTGTATGCAACACGGCCAAATTTATAGTCGCGGAACCCAAAGCACTACAACCGCTACAAGGCATTTCACTTTCGTGTCAAAACGTTGGTGAGGATTTTGAAGGGGTTCTTAAAATTTTTTGAAGGGAATTGGGGGAGGGGGGATGGAAACATTTCTAAAGGCAGGAAGGGGGATGCCAATTGTTTTAAATGCCATTGAAAGATTAAGTATTTGTAACATTATATTATAGATAATTAAACCACTAGACAAATGAATAATTTTTGTATAGTTCCTTATTTTCTATTTCAATCACTAAACTGCAATGTCCTTTACTTTGTGCAGTAACCAGCGCTATCTACATTATCATTACCACCTTTACTTTTATCCTGCTTTTATTAATAACGCCACAGATTGTTTTCATTCTCATTCTCATCATCATCATTGTCATCATCATCATCAACATAGTCAACATATTCATCAAAATTAACCCACCTTTCTCTCTTTCAAAGCTTCTAAAGTTATGATTAAGTCCTCAGCTTCCATGTTCGCAAGGGTTAAATCGACTTTCGCGCGCGCAGCTAAGAAGGAGTGAAATTATCAGTAATATTTGGTTTGTTGGCTTTGCATGCAGTTATGCTGCAATCAGAATAACTACAGGTCGAGCACGGTTTTATAATCAAAAGTGATCACATGCAAATTCCCTACACGCTACATGACTCATCCCACTCAATGCCGCACCTACTACAGAGTGTGAAAAAAAAAAAACAACTAACAAACAAACAGACAAAGGGGGTATGCCGGTTACTGAACTTCTGAATACATGTTCCCGATAGAGCAATAAACATCTTTTCGAAATTTCATATAAAAATAAAGTTTTTATCAAAAGTTGTAGCTCATGAAATTGATGGTTTTCATGGTGACGTCCGTCATCAGATTGCAAAGTCAAAAAAGCGAGGTTTTACGAATTCTTATTTACACTAGGTTGAAGACTAATAGGAAATAAATCTTTGTACAAGTTTCCAGCCCCGAAGCATGTTTCATTTCGAAAATACAGCAGTTTGAACTTCCCAGTTTTCACAGTGCGTGACACCAAAATAGGAATTAAAAATGCTATCTGCTTGAAAAAAGTCTCTCCGCTTGATTTTCAGCAGTTTAACCATTTCAAGTATTAGAAGATATGTTTATGCGCAAGTATGCTAGTTCTCGAGTGAAAAGGAGGAGCTTTTATAGAAAAAGTGAACTCCAGATGTTTTTCTTGATTTCCGGCGGCCATATTGGTGGACAGAAACTGTCCACCAATATGGCGTCTCCATACAAAGCTCTACAAAGGTGCGTGAAATGTTTCGGCAACTAACTCAGAAACTGTGGGCCACAAAGACCTGAGATTTGGACAAATTGTTTATATATTAGTCTTTTATAACATTTCATTTTCTTGGCTTCTTCCACTGGACGGTTTCAAATGTATTTTTTTGTGCCGTGTTTATTGCGTGACAGTGAAAACGAAGAATTAGAGGAACGAACTCTTGGGACACCCTGTAGAGCACTATCAGCTATTACATAACCCTGAGCGAATTAGTGCGTTATATTCCTCCTATTATCATTTATATTCAGTCGTTTGTGTTTTGCTTGAACCCATGAGTTTTCCCAAATTTCTTATCGTGGCGCAAAGCGTGCTTAAGTTGCTAAACAAACTTCTTAAAAGTAAAGCGTGGATGTCGCCCAAAAATGAGATTATCATTTCCATATTTTGTATCTTCTATATTACCCTACATAGTAAGCTTACCGCAAATTACATCCATAATTTTTTTTACCTTCTTTTTAGGAAATTAAAAGGAAGGATTGATGGCCCAACACCAAGAGCTTAACAGAAAGGTAGATGTTCTTGAACTGCTGGATAAACATGATACTCCACCTCTTGTTTCTATTGAAGTGCCCAAGATTTGTGACCTTCCTAACAAGTCCGAGCCTTGGAGCGATGATTGGCTCCCAGTTGACATTCTTTTATTAACCGTGGAGGACTGTGAGTTCTTGGCATGTTACGCTTTCATGAAAACTCGCTTTAAAAGTTATCACAAAGACCTTGGATTTGTTTACTTTGGAAACGTGGGTGAAAGTGAGAGCGAACAACTGAAGGTCGCCCTGATGAAGTGTTGTGAAGGTTCTTCCGGTCCAGGTGGCTCGCTAATTGTCACCAAAAATGCAGTGGCGCAACTGAGACCTAAAGTTGTTTATTCTGTTGGCTGCTGTAAGAGTCTTAAACCAGACACGGTGAGGTTAGGAGATGTTGTGATATCCTCAAAGCTTTCAACCGAAGCCTTCAGAACTCCAATGGGAAAAGATATTGGAAAACTTATTCAGCACTCAAGTGATGGCTGGAATCCACCACTGAGAATTCCAAAAGCTCGTGAAGTAAATGTGCACCGTGATGAGATATTGTCTGGTGTGGGTCCGCCTAGTGCTAAACTGTCATGTTTGTCCAACTCAAATGCGACTGCTGTTGAATCAGAAGGGGAAGGTTGGCCTTATTTTTGCTTTAAATCTGATAATTTATATTATTTGTTTACGGTTGTGTATCATTTGCAGCTCAAATTCCATTGTGGTCCTCAACATGTTTAACTTTAATAGAGAATGAGAAGCAACCGACATTTAGTTCAAGCAGTGAAGCTGGAAAATTTTTCAACCCTTTGTTTTTGGTTTTGCTGAAAAAGAAGGGGTTTCAACTTTTTGTGTTAAAAGTTGTGATGACTTGCTTCATATGGGTATCTTTAAAATTTTAGAAAAACTTAAGAATGACAAGAATGTCCTTTGCGCAACATTTCTCGTTCATGGCATAAAGGTATAGTGATGAAAAAGGAGATGATCAATTTGCGTGAATTTGAAGAGAAATTGTCACTTACTGCAAAGATTTCATGTGAAGTTTTATCTCATAAAGTGCTCTGTAATTAGAAAAAGCTTAAGGGAAAAGTACTTTATTTTCTTGCGCTGTCGTCTGAGGTTCGCTATCTGTTCACTATTTGTTGTAGGTGTCTTTGTAGCAGCACATGACATGAAGATTGAATGGGGGATCGTCAAAGGTGTTTCTCAATTCGCCAATGATCTCGACCCCCCTAATAATTTGTGGAAGTCGTTTGCCTGCACGATGGCAGCTTCTCTTGTGTTCAACATGTTGAATGACCCACTCGTTTTTAAAAATTGGCCTCACTTTGACGGTAAGTGTTCGTCTGCTTGGTTGACGGCGTTACGCTGTATACAGTTATTTCGAGACAGATTTTCGGAAAAACTGTGCACGCGACAATCCCGAAAGGTAATATGGGATATGATCAATACACTGTTCCTGACACTGTAGCTGTCGAACTTAGTTTTGTTGCTTTCCTTTAGCACTTTCATACATAAGTCCATGGCCTCTCTTGCCATTCTTTAAAATTTCTTTGAAAAACAGTGAACTAAAAACCATCCACAATGAATTTCGGGATTGTGGCGTGCACTTTTTCCGACAACCTTTCTCGAAATAGTTGCAAACCCAGTATGTCAACAAGGGTTCGAATCGTCGGATGTGGTTATACAAAAAGCTCAATTGCAAGCTAAGCATGTTAAGGCATGGCCTGAGGCTAATTTGCTTTAAATCTTATAATGGTTATAACTTTGTGAAAATTTATCGGAACCTTCCAGAATTTGGCAACCTCGGAAAAATCGGTAACCTTAATCTTCTTGTACCGTAAGAAATCAGATATCTGTGTCACGTGACCACTTATTGTCGAGTCCAGGAAAGGAAAACAAAACTAAAAATCTAGTGACGAAATGCCACACAGTATATATTAAGTACAGTATTTTTGTTATTGTGTCGTCATTTCTCGCTTGAATCTGACCGGAATGGTTGACTCGCGTTTTTATTTGATTAGTAATTAAGCAAAATAGGTCACGTGACACTTTTCACCTGTTAATATCTTTTTGAGAAATTAAAAATTCTCTGCGTTCCGGCCACGGAAAAAATTCGTACGGTAAAACAAACATTCACAGAGGGTTCAAACTTAGTTGTAATCAACCATTCCTACCCCATTTTGAATTTCTTTTTGAATATCATTATGACGTCACATCACTTTAACTCTAATTAATTCAACGCCTCGAAAGAAAGTTTCTCGAAAGTTTTTTGAAACTTTTAGAATTAAAATGCTTGGCCGTAGAAGAAAAACAAGTTTATCCTCGCGGGGGGTCGAGACCAAAAACTGAGCCATGCCTTGACATGCTTGAGAGGGGGTCCACATTATTGCCATTTGTTCTGGTCACAGGATGTGTGTGCGTGTGTGTGGGGGGGGGGGGGGGGGGGGGGTGGCTGTCTAATGCACCCAAGCCATCCTAAACGAAAGATTCTCTGTTTTAACGTGATGCAATATATGATATAAAATGATCTCGTATAACGGATTGTTTGCATTTATAGCGTCTTCATTCGTTAGCTGGTGCGGGTGTCTGTATTATTATTGGATTTCTTAGCTTGTTAGAGGCGTTTAGAGAGTGGGGAGACATAAGGCTACAAAAGTGGTGAAAATAAAGGGGCGTTCTCCTCTTATATTTCAATTTCATTGCGCTGCGCCCACTGTTCCCCCACTATGCAAATGCCTGGAATTAGCTACAGGATTTCCGTTTAAACTTGCTGGTCCGTAAACAAGGTGTTAGCATCGACAGAGGAACGGGGTGTTGACATTCGCTGGTACGGTTATTCACATTCAAGTGTCTGTTGCCTATTGATTTCCGTATTCACCGATTTCTTACTTCATGATGTAATTTTTCCTAGTCATATTACTGTAAAAACCAAACACAAATATAAAAAGGCGAAAAGGTGAAATTCTGGAACTTCAAATTTTGTATCCAATGGCAAGTTATTTTCTATTCTTAGACAACATAAACGACAATCATGGGGAGGCAAGTAAGGAATTAGGAAAGATCGGAGGAAGGTTGAATGTCAACTATTCATCAGGAAACACAACAAAGGGTAAGTTACAACCCTACAAACTTCTCCACGAACGTTCGGTGAGGAAAATAGCAGCTATAAAGAGAGGAATACAATGGAGGTCAAAAGTGTTGGGACCTTTCCAGAAAGCAGTTTCAACAATTTTCAAGGAAGCAGTACAAGCGCGCAAAATTAAAAGATCCTATTGACTTGATGTTGCACAAGCATTTACCAGTTACCGAAAGCTTTAAGACTGCATAAAAATGTCTCGCAAAATAACTTTTGTTATGTAGTTTTGGGCTTTCATTGTTTGCACCCTCAGATTATTTGCTGTTTTGCCCGTCGAAATAACGCCCAACTTTAATCGCAAAAAGTCGATTCTGGTATGTCTCAAATTTTAATGATTATACTACATGAAAGAGCTGTGATTCTTTTAGCTAGACCTGAAGTTTCAGCTCTGCGAATTTCAACGCTTGCGAAAAAAAAAATTTTAAATAGAGGCCCTCGGGCCATCGTTAGCGACAAGAACGTGAAATGTATAACAAAGCGAAACCCGTGTAAACAAAGGAGAAAATCACACCAAAGTTATTTCTAGCCCACCAAAGCGCAAACAAATGATGGAAATTTCGGTATCTAAATAGGTATTGCTATCTGAAAAGCTATAAAGGCGAGACTGTCCGTCGAAAAAAATAATAAGGAAAAAAAAACCCTGAACAACGAGCAACTGAGAATCGCACCGTAATTCTGAACTCGGAAGCCGTTAAAATGCTTCCGCCAGGTGAAGTCCAAAAGGCTTCAAGAACTGTTTTGGAAATGCCCCAATAAACTATCGACAAACTATGCCAGATGATAGATTTACTTTAGTAAAATGAACATGAACATAATATCGTGGGCGAATGAAGACCTTTGAATGCCCGGGTAACAAAAAGCCTCGGGAAATTTCAAAGGAGATTTAAATGGTTAAACCGCACAATGATATTTACAAAGCGAAACCGAACCGACAGTAATTTTGTTGCTGGACGGTAAGAGAAACGATCATTGCATGTTTAAGCTTATGTTCTCCCCCTAAATATTACCAATCGTTTCCTCTGCAAAGCCGATTTTATTCTTTAAATAAAAAAATCCGTCGTGACACGTAAAACTTTTATCCGAGGGGGGGAGGGGGGAGGGGGGAGGGGGGGGACTCCGCATATGAAAGGGGCCTAAGCTTTTTTTGACCCCTAAAAGAGACCATGTTAAAACACAGACAAAATATGTATTTTCATATTTTTTCGCGTGCAGCCCTAAACGAGACCTTCACTGCTAAATATGATGGCGTTTTGCCCAGAACACCCTAAGTGAGACCAAAATCTGAAATTTACACTCTAAGCGAGACGACGAGCATCCCCACCCCTTTCATATGCGGAGTCCTCCCCGGGACTTTTATATGGCAGGTTCATAGATCTAGAGCCACAGGAGTCTGAGAACCGACTCTTCTCCGGAACCTTGATACATGCATAACACCTATATATTTTTGCGTATGTTTCCTCATTATTTTTACTTTCCTTCTTTTGCCATTTATGAAAGGTGTGAAGACAATAAGAGCCTCCCTTCCTTCAATGGTTCCTAATTTCACTGGGCGACAGAGCGAGGTTGAAGACATCATCGGACACGTAACTTCCGAATCTACCCGACTGGTGTCGATCTGGGGTTCACCTGGGTTCGGAAAAACATCAGTTGCAATTACAGTGGGACACGCGCTCCAGACTCAAGGGCTACCTGTCTATTGGGTCTCATTACGGGGACTTCAGTCAAAAGCAGATCTGACTTCAAAGTTTCTTTGCCTTCTAAGGCAACCAACCATCGACAATCCGTCCGATCGGCGTCTGTCCCTTGACGATGAAATTTGCCAACTATTCAGCGAAATATCAAAACAGTCTGTATTTATTCTTGATAATGCTGATGATTTGTTAGAAAGTGGTTGCCCAAAAGTGAAGGAAGAGGTCATGCAACTTCTTGAAGAAATACTTAGGCAAAACCCAAGGGTGACATTTATTGTAACCACGAGAGAGTCTCTTGAGTTTATGGACATTCATTTTCAAGGCCATCAAGGTTTAAGAATAAGAACATTAGATAAAGCCTCTACACAATGCATAATTCATGAGTTACTTCCAAATGCGAGCCCTGCGGATTGCACAGAAGTCGCGCATATCTGCGGACAAGTTCCTTTGGCCATAAAAATAATGTGTTCTTTGATATCTGAAGATAATGCTTTACCACGCCAGTTTCTAGACGATTTCAAGGCGTCCTCTACAGAAAGTATCGTGAGCATGTTGGACAATCACGATTACCCGGCAAGCCATCGATTACAGTTCATTTTTGACTCCTCTTTCCAGAGACTTACTGCACAAGGACAAGATGCACTAATTTCTTTGAGCATTCTCCCTGGGAACTTCACTACTGAGGTCGCTGCGGCTGTTTTAGGCATCAAAAGTGGTTTTCAAGCCAAAAGAATGTTACAAAACCTTCGAAGGAAGTCACTGATTGATTCAGGCTCTAAATCCGGAACTTTCACGATGCACAAACTGTTGCAATCATTTTCGAAAGAGAAAGGAGACGCTGAGATGAACAAGACGATTCTCAATGCAAAGGAACGTTTGAATGCATTCTATGTCTCGCACTTTGATAAACTAAATGAACAATTTCTCACTGGGCATTCCATGGATGCATATATTGCATTTTATGAGGATAAGGAAAGCATTATTCAAAGCATAGTAGAGGGATGTTTTAACTCCAAAACAGCCGACACTGTCTTTGAAATTTTGGTCAAGGGGGAGTTGTTTCTTGACTCACTTTTTTGGACCGCGAGTGAAAGTAAAAACTTTGATGACATATACGATGCCGCCATAAAAGCAGCCAATCTGCATGGAAATGAAAAATACCACAGGCAGCTACTTACTTCCAAAGCTTTCGCTGAAGCAACCTGGGGAAGAAAAGGAAAGACGAATCAACTTCTCTCTGAAGTGAAAGTTATACAAGCAGCATCGTGTCTTGTTTCTAATCAGGAAAAAGGCAAATGCTTCTGCTATTTAGGAATCTGTTACCTTACTGCAAAGGAAACGAACAGTGGAGTCCACTGCCTACAGCAGGCGCTTTTATCACTGGAGACTTGCAACGACCAACAGTCGTTGTTTCTAAAGTTTCTTATTCTTCAGATCCTCGTCTGTTATTATCAGTCCCTAAATGACTTCTACAATGCAAGTTACTACTATGACAAATCACTGTATCTGTCCCCTGCAGTAGGAGATTGCAAGCTGCTTATTATTCCTCCGATGAAAAGCAAAGCACAAAAAACTACCAATAAAATGCAGTTTGAAAAAGACTCAAACATTTTACTTAATCAACCTTTCGAATTCCAATTTGTCTGTCTCTTAAGTGAAGCTACAAAGTTTTTCGCTGACACTAAAACCAAACAAAATACAAGCCATATCCTTCTTCAAATGTTAGAGTGTGTGGAAAAAGATCTTACACCTTCAACGGGTTTGCTAACTTTTCACACAGCTGTGGTAGAGCTGCTCTGGAATTTGAATAGTGAAGACCCTGAAAAACTATTTTGGTCAAGAATAAATTATCATGAAAAAACACTCAAGCAATGCAAAGAAACTTTCCCCAAAAGTCACGACCTTGGCGGTTATGGTCAAATAAAAATTAAAGCGCTTGTGGACTGCTACTTAAACCTGGGTATAGTTTACAACAACAGAGGAATCTATTCGGAAGCTCTTCGGTCATACAAGCGAGCGCTAAACACAGCAACAAGGTCCTTTGGAGAAGAACATGAAAGCAGTGCTGACAGCTACAGGCAACTCGGTGTAACACAAAACAACATCCGTGACTACAGCGCAGCTCTACAATCTCACCAGCATGCATTAGCCATCCGTATTAAACTATTTGGAGAGGAACATGAAAGCACTGCTGACAGCTACAGACAACTCGGTGTAACACAATACAACATGCATAAGCACAGCGCAGCTCTACAATCTCACCAGCGTGCATTAGCTATCCGTATTAAACTATTTGGAGAGGAACATGAAAGCACTGCTGACAGCTACAGGGAACTCGGTGTAACACAAAACAAAATGCATGACGACAGCGCAGCTCTACAATCTCACCAGCGCGCATTGGCTATCCGTATTAAACTATTTGGAGAGGAACATGAAAGCACTGCTGACAGCTACAGGCAACTCGGTGTAACACAAAACAACATGCATGACTACAGCGCAGCTCTACAATCTCACCAGCATGCACTAGCTATCCGTATTAAACTATTTGGAGACGAACATAAAAGCACTGCTGACAGCTACAGGCAACTCGGTGTAACACAAAACAACATGCATGACTACAGCGCAGCTCTACAATCACTCCAACATGAATTAGGTATCCGTACTAGACTATTTGGAGAGGAACATGAAAGCACTGCTGACAGCTACAGGCAACTCGGTGTAACACAATACAACATGCGTGACTACAGCGCAGCTCTACAATCTGAAGAGCATGCATTAGCTATCCGTATTGAACTATTTGGAGAGGAACATGAAAGCACTGCTGACAGCTACAGGGATCTTGGTGTAACACAAAACAAAATGCATGACTACAGCGCAGCTCTACAATCTCACCAGCGCGCATTGGCTATCCGTATTAATCTATTTGGAGAGGAACATGAAAGCACTGCTGACAGCTACAGGGAACTCGGTGTAACACAATACAACATGCATGACTACAGCGCAGCTCTACAGTCTCACCAGCATGCACTAGCTATCCGTATTAAACTATTTGGAGAGGAACATGAAAGCACTGCTGATAGCTACAGGGAACTCGGTGTAACACAAAACAAAATGCACGACGACAGCGCAGCTCTACAATCTCACCAGCATGCACTAGCTATCCATATTAAACTATTTGGAGAGGAACATGAAAGCACTGCTGACAGCTACAGGCAACTCAGTGTAACACAAAACAACATGCATGACTACAGCGCAGCTCTACAATCTCACCAGCGCGCATTGGCTATCCGTATTAAACTATTTGGAGAGGAACATGAAAGCACTGCTGACAGCTACAGGCAACTCGGTGTAACACAAAACAACTTGCATGACTACAGCGCAGCTCTACAATCTCACCAGCGCGCATTGGCTATCCGTATTAAACTATTTGGAGAGGAACATGAAAGCACTGCTGACAGCTACAGGGAACTCGGTGTAACACAAAACAACATGCATGACTACAGCGCAGCCTTACAATCTTACCAACGGGCATTAGCTATCCATCTTAAACTGTTTGGGGAAGAACATGCAAAAACCGCTGATAGCTACAGGCAAGTCAAGATCACTCAAGACGCCCAGCGAAAGTGGAGAAAAGTGAAAAGAACAAAGAGAAAATTACAAAAATATGAATAGAACATTTTAAAGCTAAGTGATTCTTTATGTCTAAAAGAATGATGAGTGGGTGGGGGGTATTGTATTAGCCAAGTCAAAGCTACACTTCTTCCCAGCCCTGTCAGTGAATCGATACTCTTAATGTGCCAGAGGCTTTTCCTGCGCGATTTTCGGTTTCGGTCACGCTCGTGTCTTTGGCCTGCGGCCGACGAAGCTCCTCGCCGCACGCGAGGAAAAACCTCTGGTACCCAGGGAAACAAATCGACTAAAACTTTAAAATAACCGCTCAAACACAATTAGAAGAAAGTATAAACGATACAACAAATACGAAAGAAAGCAGGGATTGATGAACTTGAAGAAGATTGGAACAGATTTTAAGTTTGGTTTTTGAAAACTTGTTGACCTAACAGTTTTTCAACGTTCATTTTTGTTTGTAATTGTCGATGATGTGTTGGAGACATGAAGCTGTGATTTTGTCTTTCAAAGGTCTTTGAGGGCCATGTGTTAGGAAACTCTTTACTGGGTTAATCATGTATCTACCCTCTCAAAATAAAGAACATTGTATTGTAAAGGTAATTTCTCAAGTATCATAGCGTAACTGTCATTACCCCGGGACAAGGCTCTGCAGTGGGGAAAAAATTCAAAAAACGGGGTCAAATAGGAAAAACATCGGCGAAAGAAGCGAGCCGAGCGGTGGCCTGGGGAGGGGGAAAGGGCGGGGCCACATTTTCCCGTCCTCAGACTACCTCTCGGCTCGCTTCGCTCGCCGATTTTCTTCTCCTCTTTCCCCACTGCGGAGCCTGGTCCCAGGCTAAACTGGCATCGATAAACAAAATGACCTCCCCAACAGTGACACTGCCCCTTAAAATAGACACTGAGAAATGGTTAGTAGAGCTCAAAGCCCGGGGCTCAAAGATTCATGTAATAAGAAGATTTACGTCATAGGTTTTCAGTGAGTATATCTCAGTATGTATATAATTATAGATACTCATCCTTCACCCCATGTAAAGGAATAATCCAGCACAGTCTTGGATTCTGTATTCCACGCTGTGGATTCCGGATTCCAGGTACTGGATTCCAGTCTTTGTCACGTGAACTTGGATTCTGGATTCCAATTGTTATTGGGATTCCGGATTCCTTTAGCTGTATTCCCGATTCCAAAACTCAGGATTCCGGATTCCATAAGCAAAATTTCCTGGGATTCCGGATTCCGCAACAGGGCTTAAAGTTTAAATTTGGGTTTGGGAGCACTTGTGCTACTAGATGTAAATTTTTGGGCGCACTGCCGAAATTTTAGGTGCACAGCTAAAAATTTTAGGAGCACGGCTTATAATGTTGGGAGCATCTATTTCAAAAGAAAAAGTAAAAAGCTTTTAAGCGTTAAAACAGTGCCACCTTTATATGTCATCTTCGGTTTGTTACTTTGATTTCACTCTCGCGATTGATAAAACACAGCCGATTTGCCACGCAGTAATACCGTTGTGATTTTTAATACTAATTTTCCTTTTTGACAGTACAGTTGTGACTAAAGAAGACTTACACTTGAAAAAAAAAAAAAAATTCAAAACTGACAACAGTGAGTATGTCGAACGAGAATGAAAATTTATCTTTAATGAATTTTTTAAATGCGCAATGACTTACATGTAACTGGGATATGAGTTAGAAACTTTCTTACCTGGAAAAAAAGGCTCTTAATCCGCACTGTTTTTGTTTTGATTGGCCTTAAAACTGAACGTTCGACGTGATCGTTCATTGCCCAAAACGCACGTGTTTCATTGGTAGCATATTTGCACGTGTCAGCGGCGTTTATTACAAAAGAGAAGAGTCTGGGATGGAGTAAAACATCGAAACGAAAATGAACATTCGAGTTCGTGGAATCCATTGGGAGAAAAGACGAATTAAACATACACAGATGAAAGGAAAACGATGTAACTTATTAAAGCAATTTTCGTATGACCTTGAAATGAAAACGCGCGAACAAAACAGAAACAACAAACGAGTGGAAACAGCGATTTGATTGGTACAAACGTGCGTGACTTTTGGTTGGTTAAGCGAACACTCGGGTGAAAAAAACTTCAATCCCAAAAACTTTCTAGAAATCAACCGATACTTCGCTTTAACGTCATACTGCAACACGATTAGCCAATCGAACTATGCCTTCTCCATATTATGGTTTCTTTGGGGAGAAAACGAAGAAGCCATGTTTTGGTCTTTTCATCCATTGGCTGATAAAACAAATAACGAACACGTACCGAGGTCAAGGTCATACGAAAATCACTCTATCGTGAAAAGTACATGCACGAGCGGCACAAAAGAGGAGACGCGTGAGCGAACTTCCCCGCTCGCTTGCGCGGCTTGTTTCACTCGCCCACTGATGGATAGCTTGTTCGCAGGCTGGTGAAACATTTAAATACCCCTCTGCCTTAAATAAGTGACGAATTTTCAGTTTTACTTTAAAACTCTACAAAAAAAGACATTGGAAGCAAAGAAAAACAGAAAGATAAAGGCTTAGTTTCATTTAAAGTTACTCTACTAATTTGAGTGTATCCCTGAAACTTTAATCAGCTTTAAGTACATCGTTTTCACATGACGTCACGGCGGCCATATTTGTGTACAAAACAATGAATCGGCGGCCATGTTTGTATACCAAAAAAATTCTGTGCGAATTGAACTGTTTTCACATGTTAAAACTTTCTTTTATTCCAAGCAATTTGCAAACCTGCTGACCACGTGAGGAAAAACGATCTATAAAGATAATTTAGAGTCAAATAAATTTACCAAATAAAACTCATGTAATCTCCACAGCCGTACAGTTAACAGGCTCATTTCTCTAACTGCATATGTACCTGTGTTAAAATAAACCTACTTGCAAAAATTCTATGTCAAGCTGTTATATATATTTTTTTATAATTAACTATCGAATCATGTCAATCTGTGGTGAAATTGATCAGCAGAGTTTAAATATCAGCGTGACACCCCTCTTTTTAAATTGCGAGAAATACAGTGGAATTCTGACGTTTGGAAACGTCATTTTACGCCCTTCCATGTTATGTATGTATTTATTTATTTGTTTATTTATTTATTTACAGATTTAGCAAAATAAACAAGTAGGCTACTCAGACGTATCATACGTTTTAAAGAAGCAATAGGTCACTATTTAAATCATCTACGAGTTTATCCCACCCGCAATTTATAATTTATAGGCAGCTGAGTAGAAATTCCATGGACTTGTTTGCCGTTCCTAGATAAACACTGTTCTTTTACCCTTTGTTTTCCGAGCTAATCCAATGCTGTGTTACTTGGAAGATTGGAAATGTGGGGATTCCACTGTATAATAAATGCAATCCCTTGAGCAACAGTCAAGAAAATTGTTTGATGAACTCTTAGCTATAGGTACCACTACCGAAAACGTTCTTTTAAAAATATCTAGTACTTCGTATAACTACTAACCCTTCCCCAATATAAACTACTGCTATAATTTCTTTAAAATCTCTGCTATTGTTCACGTTTTTGTCATGTATTTACAAAGTAAAATAATCTCTAAGATATAGTTTTCAGTTTCGTGTAACTGTAATGCTCTATTACATGTTAAGTTTAAGAATAATGTCTAAAAGCCATTTTCAGAGCTGAATTACTTGGTTCTTTCTAACCAGAAGTATCAATAATATCCTAAATGATTCCTTGGAGTGCTGTGGCATGTTTAATCGCTTTGTGTGCAACGGCTTTTAGAGCTAATCATCAAGAATGTTGAGTGTAACATGAAGATAAAGCGGTTTTTGCGTCAACAGATTTAACCTCTTGCGGTGAAAGTCTGTTGGCTTCTGATACCTGAAAGAACAGGTTAATTCGGTTAGCTTTGTTAATTGAAAGCTAGCAGATTCAGTAAAATACGAGCGGTCCTTGACTACCTTCGGAGACAGCCTTTTCCAGGGATTGAGATAGTGTGCAGTGCACAAAGAGAAGTTAGCAGAGATGGGGCGGCGAGAGGTGGATTTCGCGCCACTGTCCACAATCTAAACTTCTGGAACAGACTTTCTCAGGGATAATAGGATGCACAAAGTACGCGAGCGCGGGTGAAAATCGCCGCGAGACACAGGAGACACAGCAAAAACAGGAAAGAGAGACACTCGTTGTTGAGACAGAGGAAGAAGAGAAAATGAAGGTCTCTCATTTCTCTCCTTCCATCGTGTGTAGCTGTTATCGCGGGCAGCTAATCTCACGCGCGCTCGCGTATTTCGTGAGCCCTAATGAGGGGCGAGTCGTAGTACACGGAACCAGTAGACCCACAAAAAAAAATAAAAAACTTCGCCGTTTATAAACAAAGCCTGTCTACTTACAGTTCTATGCAGGCGGGACCCGGCTTGAACTCATCTTGTTCCATGAATGCGAAACATCTCGTACTCACGATGTCTTTTTTGGGTTTGTAGTGCTTGAATTCGAAAAATATCGCTGTACCTTCGAACGAAAGACAGAATAAAACAAAAAAAAATTAAATTATGAGGAAAAAAATTTTCTTACCATTTCAACGTCTCAAAAGAAAGACACGTTCGTTAGCCTGGAATTAGCCTGCGTAGAAGGCGCTGGTTAAGTATTGTGGTTAGGTTTTACGTTCTCCCTAGTGCGCACGCGCGTCCACGAAATTTCTCCGTTCGCCCTTACAACACCAGCGTCTGCTACGCAGGTTAACCTTGAATAGTTCCGTCGCAGCTTATTATCATTTTTACCTCTTGGAAGCTTTTCTATTGGTTTTTGAATCTCGACATCAAAACCAAAGTTGATGTATTTTCCATCTTTTCTGTTTGACATGGGTGTATCTTGGGGCGGGGTCACATTAACACTGTTAGCGTCTGCAGGAATGAAAAAACCATGTAACAAGTTAGGCAGTCTCTCTTATTTCTGAGACGAGACGAGACTCCCTCATTTCTGGTGTCTCGCGGTGAACCTCCACAAAAAAGAAAGACTGCTCACGCAGTTTCAGTCTCAGCCTCAGTCTGTCTCTGACACGGTCTAGTGAAGGTGAATATTTCAATTAAGCGCCTCTTTGCAGGGACGGGTTGGTTAAGGAAAAAAATGGTTGGCGGAGAAAAGAAATGATCTGGTTATTTCAGCTTGCTTCCTTCACGAGCGCTTTCCCTCCACCGGTGAACGGAATTAATGCTTTAGGTTCACTCCATTCTTGCTCAGAAGATAAAATACTGGCCGGTGGCAAAGACGAAAACGTTTTCCTGGCTGACAAAATTTCACGCTCTATAGAATGCAAGCCCGGCACTTTTCTAGTAGACGAACTGAGCTGAATCTTGCACACAATTCACGCTCGTTTCACATGTATTATAACGAAAAACGCAGTATAACGCACACTTCACAATATCGCAATGTTCGCGCTTTCTACGCATGATTGTAAATGTCAGTTATCTAAGAGCGAAATGTTTTATCAGTACCTTTAACAGAGACAGTGATGAAAGGATTTAGGTAAACATGCGCATCTTTTAGACCGATCCGGTCAATTCGCACAACAAAACGATGAAACCCCTCTTCATATGGTATCCTTGGCAACAACGACCCTCCCTCGGCTGCAAAGCAACGACAGCGATTCAGTTTCTTGTTGCAAAAATTTAGTCAGTGAAAGGAAATATAACTATTGGATGCAAGATAAAAAATGTAATAGTAAATTAACAGAAATACGTCAAAAAGTCCCTTGTTACTCTCGACGATATTTCTCACAGGGAGAACAGTTTTGTATGTTTTTAAAGCAAGTGCCAAAATTATCTCGTCTTGATTAGACATGCGTGGACGACCCATGCGTTATCGACCTACCCTCTTGTTTGGAATTTTGAAGAATTAGTCTTAGACGAACTGCTTTGTAAAGGCAAGAAAAACTTAAAGTCAACGCATTTTGGCCAGTTTTGGAAAACAATTAAAAACCAGTTTTTCTCTCGGGGTACAATGGCTAAACTTGTAAAAACTTGTAGCCATAATTTTCCTGTTCATTCACTCGTGGATAAATACAACCACAAATAGTTTCAGTATAAGTATAAAGTAAGCTTACTTCTTTTCACTACGAACTCATGTACTCACCTGCCGAGGCGACAAATTCACTTCCATTTTCCTCTCCATATCCTGCTATACCAGGTCCACTGTTAATACAAATAAAAATGGAGATAATATATTACATCTGGTATGATTTACCTGACACGGTAAATATTCCAGTAGAGAATCAGCGTTCAATTAGCGCGAGTATAAAGCCTTCCTTAGGGGTTAGCGGAAAGAAGAACTTAGAGGGTGGGGGAGGAGGGAAGACAGAGCTGAGGAAGTCGCTGTCTCCCCGGCCTTCACTCTTCTCTCTTCCCTATTTCCTCCAGAAACGTCTGATACTCAGGTTAATGTTCAGTGAATTTAATAATCACAAGTTAGTAATAAAGATGATGCAAAGGGTTAGATTTGCTACCCAGACACCAGGAGAAAAAAAGATGCACAGCCAAAAGAGTTCCAGTTGTCAGGGATATCGGATGAAACACTGTCTTGAGTGTGAGATATACCTCTAAAATGATAAAAAATGCTTGAAGAAATTCAAGCTGGAGTTCATAATTTTCATTGTTATTTTAATTTTGTCAATTTATGTATAAGATTTCCAAAACTCATTCAAGGTATAGAGGATGTTACATGGCCACGTGGAGATACAAAATTTCTCTTCGAGTGTTAAAAAATATTTCACGAGTGAGAGCAGCGAAAGAGTAAAATATTTTTTAACACAAGAAGAAAAATTTTGTATCTCAAGTGGTCATGTAATGTTCTACTGATTACAGAAACACCAATGAAATACCAAACCATTTCACTTTAACCCATTCGCCCCTGAACCGCCCGTAACCGCCCGTGCGGATCCAGGTCCTTTCTACCCTTTGTGACGTCATCAGTTTTAACGGTCAAGGACAACTTTCTTCGCTAACTTGTGCAGAGTGAAGAGATCTTTCAAACCATACCAAAAGGAGCACAATTCAGTCAAGGACACCGGAGAAAGAAGCAAAAAACCACGTGACAAGGACCTGAAAATCTCCATGAAAATCTTGTTCCATTACCCACCTACTTTTCCTTTCACCTAATCCTAAGATCCTAAAAGCTTTCCTAAAAACTCTTCCCACCAAAATGAAGCCTACTAAATGCCCAGCAAGAGAAAAAAAAAATGAGGCAAGAAAAGCGAAAAAAGAAGGGAGGAGAGAAAGCGAAAAGTAAAAGTCAAGACTGCTGTGTCACTTTTAAACCCAAAAACTATGTCGAAATTTTGCTTTCTGCGCATGCCCCGAACTTCGCAAGCTGATATTTTGCATCTGGATCAGAAGGCCGCCAAGTGTACGACCTGCAAACCGGTTTGTGGTAAGTTTTAGCTCTTTATAGCCCGACAGTGACCAGAAAACCACTCGACTAGCTTCAAAACGCGTTTTTCGGCAAAATCTCCAGGAGCGAATGGGTTAATATATTTGTTCTTGCTGTGCAAGGTGCAATTTATTATGTAGCCATAGCAACAGTGATCTTTTCATATGTGAAGATAACATGTTATTTTGACGCGTGAAGATAATTATCATGTCCTCATGCGATAATTCAGGTATTAAATTATCAGTGCGGCTTGCACTCAGAAACATTGAACATGTACAGTGTAGGTGAGATAAATCAAAATAGGATTAAGCTAGGAAATCAATACCAGCGTCACACTGAAAAAGACAAAAATAATGCATATTCCATTTTTTAAATAATAAAGGATACAGAAACAATATTATTTGAAGCAAACCTTGTTTTAGGCTCTTCTACTCTGATAGGAAATGTACCACTCCATCCATCATTTAAATTCCTTAACACTGCAAATTAGAGATAAGGTAAGTTCTGCATTTCTACATTAATATTATGTAACCTTACATTTTTTTGTATTTTACAGTGTAACAATTATTATACCAGGATAATCTTGTTATTTACCTACCGTCGCCAACTTTTTTGATATCATCCAGGGAGATTTCATCTTCTTTAGCCTTAAACGTAAATAATCAGAAATTTAACTTTTAGGTATGTCACAGTTCTCTTTAAACTGTAAAAAAACGGTAAAATTTGAATGACTTAAAAGAAGACTTTTAAAGCAGAAGTAGTATATAGTTAATAACAACTATAACAGAACAAACTCTTTTTATACAAGTTTAGACTGACTCACCTGATGTACAGGTGTATGGCAAGAAAAAGCTGTATATCTGTACTTATCAAGCTGTTCTGTTTACCTTTAGAATTCAAGAACTATTTCTACTGAATTTCATCAGTCTTGATTTCATTCTCTTTCCTGTTTCATTCTCTTTTGCTGTTAAGGGTGTTCATGTAGTATGGCAGCAAGGTTTTACCTGTGTAGACAGTAGTGTTTTGCTTCTTTTTTCTAAGCACACTGAAATTTTAAGCATCAACTTCTGCAACAGAAAATTTAATATTATACAAATAAAAATTTAAAATGTACATACATGTAATATAAACATTAAAAAAATTTTGATACATTACTATTGACTGGCAAATTAAAATAGAGTTGTGGTGGTACTTTGTTGATACATTTAGATTGGCCACTGTTGGGAGATTTAGAAACTGATGTTTCAAGCACTTATATTAGTCTAGTTCTTCAACAGGCACTGCAGGCCACTCTTTACTATATTATTGACTTGATTGCCAGGTAATTTGCTGATTTAAAATGGGCACATAAACCTCTCTGGATTTGGGCCATGCACACAGAACAAGATTTTGGTAACTTAAAGAGGTGTCTTCAAATTTCATAACAGCATTGCATTATTTTTCAGAGGAAAGCCACACCCAGGGATCCCTGTGAGCCACACTCACCCAGAATTCATAGACAACCTTCCCTGTCCCCTGTGTGAAGGACTAGGGTAAGGATGAGCATTCTCTTTTTTGAAGCTTGCAATAATATTATAGTGTATTTTGAGCAATTTGGCATTACAGTTCTGTATTTCAAAATAAACTTGACACATAATTTGTGTACTGCCACAGTGTATAAAAGAAAAAATATGGGACATTGAGCTTATAATAATAATAATAATAATGATAATAATATTAATACTAATAATATTAATAATAGTAGTAATTATTATAATAATGTTGATATTATTAAATTACAGAATAAAGAGGGCTAGGTGCACGTAAAAAGTTTATTTCAAATAAGATGATTTATGCTTCAGCATATCTTGCCCTTCCTTTTTTTTTCAAGGAAGAAGACTGCATCCCCATGTAAATAACATGTAAATATTATTATATCCTTTACTTAACTTTAAATTCACATATTTTTATGACTCGCGTGCATTCACAACACAGTGTGTATTAAAAAATAATGGCAAATAATATATGTTTTAAGTTTTAAGTTTTTAAGTTTGCTAAAGAAGAATTGAAGAGAACACTGATAAAATATTATTGTGGCTAGAGAAAAAACCAAAAAAATAATAATTAGGCCAAATATGTAGTCAAGGAGAGCAACAATGCAGTTGTTCAATGTGCTCTCCTGAATTTAACAAAAGGCAAATTAAAATTTATAGGGATGGTGCAAAACAAGATTCAGACAACAGTATCAGGTGAGTTGATATCAAGAATATGCAGGTATATTATTCCAATCTGAATGATGTTTTTAGAAAATACTGGTTTAAACCAGTTTTTAGATAAAAATGATAATTAGATTATATTATATTGTGTTGCTGTGCTGTTTAAGAAAAGACCATATCACCAGTGAACATCTTACACAAACAAAGGTATTTACACAAATTTCATCCTAAATTAGCTGCATAATTATTGTTTAGGCCCTTTATTGATAAGAAAGTTTTCCTGTGGTTATTCAATTGCAAAATTTATGTGTGTTTGCAATTTTTTTAAGAACAGAAAATTGTTGAGGTATGCACTGAAAAAGAAAATATTCCAAAGCTATTTTCAACTGATAGTCCAGAAAATTACTCTGAACCCTTGGATGATACTTCTTGAAAACCATGAGATATACAAGATGATCATCAATGCAAACTGGGTTCAGTTTGAGAACAGCCTTAAGATATACAAACTTGGAAATATTTCTCTGCCCAAGGGAAGCTTTGCCTCGACCTATTTCAATTTTAGGGTTACTAAATATTTTATAACGTGAGAGCAAATTTGGGTTGCTTTTTATTTTTTATAATCATTTCACTGAGTGACCTGTATATCTGTGTCAAGATTAATTTTTTTCATGTGAAAATGAGAAGCTTGTTGACACAGAAATAAGCACCACAACAAAATTTGTACCAGTTATTGTTACAAATTTCAATGTTGGGCTTATTCCAAGGGTGGAGTATTCATCTTGTGTCAGAACCTCAACATATATGATCTTCACTAAGATAAGGAGGTTTGCAGATACTCAAAATTTCAACATATCATCATCACTGTGGTACATTTACCTTTTGATCAGCTCCAAATGTGTTATTTCCTGCCACACAATATTTTCCAATATCCCTAGCAAGACTTATAATAAAAAAAAATACGTCTTGGCATTAAGTCAATTATCTAAATACTTGAAAGTATATGAATGTATGCTATTCAGGCAAAATCTTTTAACGTAGGTTGATTCTCAATTTCCTCTGTCTCCGAGCCCTAAATCATGAATAATTTGGGCTAGGACATAAAGAAAATTGAGAATAAAAAAGTTCTGCCCTATTTTAAGTTTCCAAACATATTTTCCGCATACTAATTATTGTAAATTATGGTAAACAACCATGTGAATATTTCTGGAAGTTGGAAAATTTCATTAGTTTCTCTTTAAAAATTGATTATGTCAATTGTTTGGCATGGGAAACTCCCAACTGGCCAATCGGGGGACCTTGAGGCCGGACCAGGGGACTTGAGAGGTCTAAGTTACTATGCTACGGTTACCACATGATACAGAATAGGAAAAATACAGCAACAAATATCACAAAGACTCTTATTTTAAAATCTTAGACTTGTATTGCCTTCATGAATAGAAAAAGAAAAACATGCAAAAATAAAACCCTGAAACCCGTATTAAATCCTTATGAGATTTAGAGTTGGGTCGGAAGTTCAAAGAGCGAGGACTTTCTAGGTACTTACTCACACTCCCCTCAGGACTCGGCCCCGCCAACCCCTCCACAGCACCCCTTGATACCAGGTTGATTACAGTACATTTTTATACTGCATCCACAGCAATGTTTGCAAAAAAGATAGGCAGTTATGTGAGTTTTTCCCTGGATTACATTTTATCCCCCTCTTGTTTCAGCTTCATTATCTCACATTTAAACAACCCCCCTCCCCCCATGCCTAAGGGGCATTCCTTTCCTACCTGCACCCCGTGAGGATGGTAGGTTTTTTCATAGAGGAGGGGGAGGGGAAAATTCCAGTTTTTTCCTTTAAAGAAGTTGTCCAAATTTGGACCAAATTTGCAATAATTAAGCTTAAAATATTATTGTTTTTTTTAATGTTTACTATTATTGTTTGTGTTAGTGTTACAAACAGAGATAAAAATTCATGAATAATGAACAGTATGGAGCTGTGTGGGCATATCACCGTGGATATTTTAAAAATTATAAGTGTGAATTATAAAGAAGTTGGGGATTCAAATCTGTCAATGCTTTGAGTTTCATTTAAAACTATCGAAGATCTTATCACAAACTTTTAAGCACAAATTCTTGTAACTCTAGCTTGCATAAACGTACGAAAAAAACAATAAACAACAACGACAACAAAAGATCACGCAAATAAAACGACACTGAGAGAGTACTGCCCATATCAAAATGAACGATAAAACTGCTTTTGGTAAAGTAACCAGGGAAATGGTCTTATGAAAACACTACAAACAAGTGTATTTAAGCTTAAGATAAAATTCAAAATAAACACACCTAGAATATTCATCAGCGGCTTCCACTAGCTGTCCCCAGGAATCGAAATCTCTTCCTTTCTCGAAGTAAACGCACCACTGATTTACTATCCTGGACTTTTCAGTCATGTTAACGGTTATGGTGCCACATAATTCATGGAAAACCGAAAAATCTTTCAAATGTTTCAAGAGGGTTGCATTCGAATTCAGCTGAAAGATATCAGTTTGTAGAAGATCGTGTAGGTGTACATGAGGAAACCTACACAGCTGTCTTTTGTTTCGCGGGCGCGTAACTCATTGTTCTCTTGCAGTTGTCAGGCGATCGTCACCCGTGCAGAAGCTTCACAACAGCCCTAGCAGAAACATGGTTGTATGCCAGGAGGTCTTTGGCAAAACAGAAACCGGGGAAGATGTCATCAAATATACTATTCAAAATAACAAAGGCCTCGAGCTGGTTGTGATTTCTTGGGGAGCTACTTTAGTCTCACTAAAATGCCCTGACAGGTAGGTCTCATCTTGCGTGACTGACTTGTTCGCTTGTTAAAATTCATCATCATACACCGTCAAATGAAAGCTTACTTGGCTCCGAGACTGAAGGGAATAAAATAAAAAAATGGCATTCCGATTCAGGGATGAAAAAAGAATTTCGTTAGTTGTATTTCCTTAGCCTCGAAGAAGATGTAAGTCAAAACATGGGCTTAAATTAGAAATTGGCCTTTTGGACCAAACTCAAGTGTGGGGTTTGTTGTCTCGATCCGTTTCCTTTTCAGGCGTGTCCTAAAGAAAAACAAAAGAAAAAGTTATCACAAGGGGTGAAGGGATTTTTCATGTCTCGTCTTTTCAAGAATTGCTATAATTGGCCGGGTATTTTGAGGTTGCGATCTTCAATTAATAGCCCGTGAAACGTAATTTGGATAAATGTATGCATCCGCACAAGGAGCTCGTGACATTGTAGGTACGTGTTTCGAGAAGGCTCTTTGAATAAACATATATACCCATGAATCCATTACACTGAATATTTATTGTTCATGGCTTATACTTTCAAGTGACAACAGCCGTTTTTTAGGTTGCTTTCGGTTTTTCTGGACTGATCTTTTGCATGTGGGTTCTGGATTACTGATGTTGAGATTTATAACCTCCCCCAACATAGCCCTCTCCAGGAAAAAGAAGGGAAAAACTAATGTGTTAAATAAATTAGATATCAGAAATATAGCAATTAAATGAATTTAAAAACTTGAATTAACCAAGCATAAGTGAACAATTAAGCAGACAATATGAATTTAAAGTTAAGAGTTCATGCATCTACATGTCATATTTTTAACATGGTAGAGCAGAAACATTCAAGTGTCTGAAGAAAACACTGCATAACTGCAATGCAGGCAAATAAAAAATAGCTCCCCATAAATTCACAAAAATTTTCACATGAAAAGATTAAGGCTGGTGTGGTATCTAAAAGCAGGTTTTTTTTTCACAGTGTTTCACATGCCAAAATAAATCACATGTGTTTCACATGAACTGCACATATTATTTGTAATTCACAGGTTTGGCTCCCAGCAGTAAGTTTTGAGCCCCAACAGGACACACAAAAAACTTGAATTCCAGCTTGTCCTTTGGGCAGGCAGCTGTCATACATTTTGCTTGTCCAGGGTCACTTTTTACTCATCTTAGTTAACAATCTTGTTAGAGGATGACTTGCCTTCACCCTAATGCCCACTGGTTAGTCCTTTAAACCCTAAGATCAAAATTTGAATTCTCATGTGTTGTCCCCATTCATTTCCTACAGAAGTAGTAGGGAGAAGTTGATAAAATATCAAGCAAATTCATCTTGTGTGATTATGTCTGTAATTCTCATGACCACTCTATTTTACAAAGCATTGATATTACAAGGAGAAATTTGATGCTGATCATTCTTAGGGCTAATAAAGGGTTAAAAGCTACTTGCCCAGCAAGAAAATCTAGTCGTCCTGGACAACCAGATGGGGCTTTTTCAAGCCCTGCTGAAAAAAGCAAACAGCAATATTTGAATCTACATGTAACAAGGGATATTCTTATACATACACAGTAGTTATTATTGGGTCACTTTACTATAGCAGTGTTTTTAATTTCCAGGAATGGGAAGATAGATGATGTAGTTCTAGGATATGACAAACTAGAAGGTAAAATCACAGTTTGAAAAATGAACTCTTAGATGGTTTTATTTTAATATATAGATTTAGCCAGGGCTAAAAGCGAAGCTCTGGTTGTTTTGTAGGACTAAAAGGTCAAACTTCCTAGTTACACATTATTTTTATGGAGGAATTGTCTTATGTGCTTACCCAATATTTTGTCTCCTGTGTTTATGTTCGCTTTTATTTTTCACTGCCGCTTATTTTCACCTTGCTGGCTGCTAGCATTTCTCATTGCCTCACATCCGTTTTGAATTTTCATGTTTTTCTTCCTACAAAATTCGTCTCTTTTGTTTTTAATCACTTGCTCTAGCTCTTTCTCTCAAATAACGGCGAAAAAAACACGACTTTGTTGTTGTTTAAAGGGACAGTGTCCCGATTATGCGCACGCGCGAGCGTCATCTGTTTTTTCTTCAAAAGACAATAGAACTGTCAAATTGACTCGACAAGATTTCCTTCCGGACCACACGGCCGACAGAGATTTGTTGCTTATATTCTCAAGTAATATTTTAGACTTTCGAAGAAGTCTTTCGTCTTATATAAAAATTTGGCTCGCGGTTCGAAGACTCATCGCGATTTTATCGCTAGCTGGGCCGCCTCGCGACCCGAAAATCTCGTTCCGCTCGCTTTAAAAACATATTTTCTAATTTGAAACTCGTGTCAGAGGTCAATAGCTCCAAGTCCAGTAATATCTGCCTGATTTGCTCGCGTTCTAGCCTCAAACGTTTGAAAGACATAAATAAAAATGCAATCTCAACGCTATGAATCATCACAAAGGTTAGTCAAAAATGATATTACGATTTCATGTCACTAGTTTTTCAAAACATGTAGCGCTTGTTTGTTCGATTTTGTCGGCCGTAGGGAGATTCATTTAAAAGTTTACTAACGCGTCGTTGCAAAACATTCTGCTTCACGAAGCTCCCCTCCACAAGATCTCCTCAGTCACATCAATGTCCCAACGGTTTCTTTCTTACAGTCTTTATTGTTGCTGTTTCATTTCTGCGTATTCCTTTCACAATTATCTGAGCTTGTATGGAAGCTAGCAGAAGAAATAAGCCTTCAATCGGCATCAAAGTGCTTCCAATCTTTTGGTCCTCCGGCCAACGGCAATAAAAGTAACGCCAAAAAATCCAGATTTTGCCCAAATCGAAACTTAACAGGAACAATATATCATTGACCTATAATCCTGAGAAGTTTTAGTGTCGTATTGAACCCGGCCAAGCGCGATGCAAACGGATTTTTCAAGATTCTCTTACTCTCCTCGCATCTTTTGATTTCGCGACATCCTGTCCAAAAATCAAAGTTTGGTGCATGCGCAGTAACGGGATACTGTTCCTTTAATTTTTCTTTCAAAAGTCTTTTTCTTTCCAAATAAAACCTTGAGTTGCATTTGGGTTTCCATACCTGTTGATTGAATAATTTTACATTGGTATGCCTGTGGTGCAGACGAACAGTCGGGCGGGCCGGCGGTCGGTGTACGGTCTTTTGATTACCAAATTTTCTCGGATGGGTAGTTTACCACATTTCTTTACCCATGGTACTCCGCTGTGCGTGCTTCGCGTGCGAGAGCTCCACTATCAAAATCTTGTTATCTTTTTTATTTTTTTGCCTTACAAAATTATGATAAAGAGTTTTTACTTTAATGTCTGATTTTAAATTAAGACTACTTGGAAAACCCGCCATCATTTGGATCAACTGTTGGAAGATTTGCTAACAGGATAGCTTATGGAAAATTCACACTTGATGGGAAAGAATACCAGCTGGCTATAAACAACCCACCCAATCACTTGCATGGGGGATTTAAAGGCTTTAGTAAGGTACACTTTATTTTTTTGCCTATCAAAAGCCAACAATTTATGATATATTTACTATGCAATACTGAATTTCAAGATTTATATAGTACATGTACACTGTATATGTTACAAGTTAAAATTAAACCTTGGTTGACTCTCAGTTTCCTTTGTGTCCTAGCCCTGATTATTCATGAATTAGGGCAGTAGGAGACAAGGATATTGAAACTCAACCTAGGTTAAAAAATTTTAACCTGAATTTAATTTGTAATTAACTGTAATGGCCACCTAATTGACAACAATTAATTTTTTTTAGTTCTTTTGATGGTGGGACCATTAAAAAGATACATGTACAGAGAAAAAGTCCTCACTTATAAATAGTTGGGTTGTTTGTTTATGTATTTTACTCGTAGCAAAACTGGCAAAGTAAAGTAAAGGACCAAAATGCGGTTGAATTTAGATATGTAAGCTGTGATGGAGATCAAGCCTACCCAGGTGAGCTGACGGCTGAGGTGGTGTACTGTCTCACAGATGACAATGAAGTCAAGCTGCATTACAAGGCTAGCACTAAAAGTCCCAGCATTCTCAACCTCACTAATCATGCCTACTTTAATTTGGCTGGACAGGTAATTATGCAAACAGGGTGCAAAGAAAGTCAGTTATACAGCTTGCCATTTGGGCAAGCTGTACCTGGCGTGCATATAATCTTTTTTGTACTATCCCAAAAGTCATTTCAAGTAGCCAAATTTTTTTTTGATGAGTAGCTAGGATTGATTACAGTTCTTCAGTAATTTGAATTCTCCACAAAAGACATCACTTGCCTGTTGTGCAAGTCAAGAAGTTAAGAACAGAATTCACTAAGCCCCAAAAACAAAATCCATTAGCCCTGGGCTGTCGGACACTACTTCCTTTGCACGCTCAAAGTAATTTTTTATTTGCATTTTTTTATTCTGCTTAATTTTATCACCGATGAAGTCCACTAGCTATTTCCTTTGTTGTTGTGTTTAACTTACTTCAGTTTACTTCTCACGGAAGCAGTTAGACAACCTTGGTACTGAAAAGTTAGACTGCAAGTAGTCTCTCTTTTTCTTCAAATTTAGTTAGGGGAGTGCCCGCTAAGGCGAGCATAAGTCTAGGAAAAGGTGATCAACATCAGATTTCTCTTTACATTTTATATTTATCTTTGCAGGTTGAACGTGATGTTTTGGATCACGTAGCTCAAATAAAGGCACCTTCTTACTTGCCTACAAATGATGTACAGATTCCAACAGGTACTTAACGAGAGTTGCTTTATAAACAGTGGTGGATAAGGACCCCCCCCCCCCCCCCTTATCTCTGGGTCTGGATGACCACCCCCCACCCCCCATTATCTGAAGGTCTTGATCCGCCACTGATAAAAAACCATAAAAAATAAATAAAAGCCTCTATACTTACCTGACAGTGTACATTTTAAGCCCCCTGGGTGTCATATGATTTGCGAATAATGTCCTCAAATAAAATCAAACTGTAGAAATGTATGGATAGATTTTGCAGCTGACGTGAGATTTTATACATTAGATTTCCATGAACATTGAATTGTAGGATGAAAGTTTTGTATGTACAGTACTGTGTAAATTTCAGAAGTTTTTTGTACGGGCATTTCCACTCAGGCAGTGACCTCCTCACATTATCTCATACAGTGGTTTCAATAAAAATTGAGGTAGCCTGAGCAGGTTTGACTCAAGTAACTGACAGTATCAACAAAGGGCTGTCAGTCCCCTTCTTTTAGGGGGGAAGAGGGCATCTGGGCACAAAATGTAGCTTTCAATTATTTATCAGTCACACAATCAATGAACAGTCACACAAGCAATGAACAAATGATGAAAACTAAATTACATACTTTTGCATGTAAACAAATTCTGTGTAAAACCTTATAAAGAAACTTGTTAAAAAAATGACTGAAATATAGCATTCACATGACTAAAGCATAACGTTAACCAAGTTAAGGCTTTTATGAAAACTCATCAGATTTTATGATATATTTTTTGTTTACTTTATTCAAACCAGTTGCTTCTTCTTTCTAGAAGCTGACCTCTATAGCCAACGCATTTCGTCGGCCATCGGTGCTTATTGAAACCCCTGCTCACAGACTGATAAATCAAAATAACTAACGACTAACTTCATGTACACTAACATTTCTGCCAAATGATGTACAGAAGTTCACAGAGAGGGAGTCTGCTATCTTGAAACACAACAACAAAGAGGAAAAAGAAATATTGTCTTTCGTGACGCAGTACCAGCCCTCAGTGTCTCCTTTAAAAGAAGTTTTAATGAAAAAATGGAATCTTATACAAAACCAACCATTACTTCACCAAATTTTTAAAGAACCACCTATCATTTCCTACAAGAAAGGAAAATCCCTAAAGGAGTTACGCTCATTAGAGCTAAAATATAAAAGGTTTACACAAGGTTTCTCACAGGTATAGATGTGCGGCCTGTCACCCCTTACATTTTCTCAAGTTAACAAAAACGTCAGTTACTTATCAGATACTAACTTTACACACTTATATCTTTAGGTGAAATATGCTCAGTGTCAAGCCCAAATAGCGCATTTGATTTCTTAACACCAAAGCCAATAGGGCAAGATATAGACAAGATTGGAGGCTATGACCACAACTTCTGTCTACCAAAAAGCAAGGAATACTGTGCAGAGTAAGTTAGTTCGTTAAGATAAGAAATTATCACATGGTCAATGATCTTTTACCAGTGAAAGTTTTCAATCAACAGTATACTGGCATCTAACTGCTTTTGAGCACAATAAATATTCCCCAGATAACGTGCCGAGAAAATAAATGTCAAATTTCACAAAAACACATGAAATTCTTAGAATTTTACCTGTGTTTTCACAATTCTTGTGAAATTTTACTTTCATTTTCTCCGACTACCACGTGAAATTTTCTTTGGTGTTATTACAGATAACTAATTACATCTTAAGCCCTTGAAAAATGTGAAAAAGAGTGCAATATTCTTTAAATTATTCTGGTACAAGGTTTTTGTCCACCGGAAATTAATATCTCTCAATTTCCTGATGGATTCTGTCTTAATCCTTCAGAGTTTATCATCCCACTAGTGGCCGTGTAGTTACAATGTTTACCGATCAGCCAGGAGTACAGTTTTATACTGGTAATGGTTTGGATGGGTCTCCCGGCAAAGGAGGTGTGTGTTACCCAAAGTACGGTGCATTCTGCTTGGAAGCACAGAATTACCCTGATGCAATTAACCAGGTCAGTTCAGTTTGATGCCGGTTGTGCAGAATAAGGGCTCGAAAAAACTTGAATTCCAGCTGTTATTTGAGCAAGTAGCTCTCACATTTTCCTTGACTGAGGCCACTTCTCGCTCATCGTAGTTAATGATTTAGTTAGAAGATGACCCTTTGACTATTGCCCATCAGGGCAAGTGAGCTTCCAAAGTTACTTGCTCAGCAAGAAAATCTATGTGTCCTGAAACTCTGTTTTATTGGTAAAAACACAGTAAAAAAACTGCATGTTTAACATCCACCTTTGTAAGCCACCACCTCTCCTAAGTGACCCAAAGCAAAAACTAACTCTCTGCATATATAGTGGGTGGTGGCTTACAGGGAGTTAACCCTTTAAGTCCCAATAGTAACCAACATCAATTTTCTCCTAACAATATCCATATGTTGCCAAAAGAAATGGTTATGAGAGTTAATAAAATGATCACTTAAGAAAAAATGCTTTGATCTGTTAACAAACACTCTCAACTAATTCTTTAAGGAAATGTATGAAGATCAGTGTGGAGAATTTATATGTGGATATTGGGGCTTACAGGGAGTTAACTGCATTTGTTCACATGTAACTACAGTAATAAGGTAGCATCAGAAATAGCTCTGCACCATGAGGAAGAAATCTATTTTGTTGACAGTATCCATGATCGTGTTATTTTGTTTTATCAACAGGCCAATTTCCCAAGCCCTATTCTCCGCCCTGGTGAAGTCTACCAACAAGTTACTGTCTACAGATTTGGTGTCAAACCATAAAACACAAGCTGCAAAGAAACTACAAGCAAATTGTGGATAACTGACATTAACTAGATGGGTTTCTTGAGGGATGAAGAGCTTTGTCATGAAAATAATAGGTTTACAAAAAAGTTTATACATTTAGGACTGTGGGTTATGTGGCTAGGTAATAAAATTAATTTAATAAATTATTGTGTTTGGTTTTAAGCTCCTGCACCCCACGTATTTGTCTTCTAGTAATTTAATTTTTATTTTATAGCGCCCAAACTTCGTTGTGTTAACTGTCTTAGTTTCCCGTCTTTTCTTCCATTACAAAATCCTTGACTTGATGATATGGTATTTCATTTTGGTTCCATAGCCAAGAAACAGAAATTGTTGACCAGTTAAGTAAATTAACATATCAGTGGGTATTTTATAGTCCAGGTTAGGGGGTGGAGATGTGTGACATGTCAGACTAGGTATTTTAAAATATTCTTCCTTTTATGCATAGTGGCTGTTGCAGGCATAACTTGTGAAATCTATTAAAATGATAATTATGCAATAAATTCTTTGCTCATGCAAATTTGTTTGGATAATTTTTGTTTGTCAGTCAAGCTAGGAAAAAATTAGTTGATGATTGAATTTGTTGGGCTTTAAAAAAGTGAATGCCAGTTTGTCCTTTCGCAGTTGTTTATACATGTACACCTATTTTAGTTTTTTTTTCGTATCAACTTCGAAGACAACTTCCTTGGGCCACCCTTGCCAGTGAGCATGAAATTTATTCTAATAAAGTTACCTGATCAGCAGCAGAAAAAAATGAACAACACATTTTTCCATACATCTAGCTAGTGAACCGCAGACATATTTCAGGTCGTTGCTTCTCCGCAAAAATTTGTTTTTTGAATGAGAGAAGTGACGACAGGTAATACATCTGCGGTTCGCAGGCTACCATACATCCAGTCTGTTCAGAGTAGATTCTGTAAGAAAGGACTTTTTCTTTGCCAAAAGAAATGAACCATAAAATCAATAAAATTCTGTGAACTTTCCCCAAGTACTTGCTATCCCCCCCCATGCCTCCCTATGGTTGAAACAGCATGATGGCAAAGCCTGGGTTTGACTCTGAAGTACAGTGGGGACATTCTTGAATCATGAGGTTGGTCTTGGTTAAACATTGAAGCTCTTATGTGCCAAACCTGATGTAGGCTTGGTCTTGGCTGTGGGTGTCTTGATGAGTCTGCTATTCTTCCCCACCGAAACCTTAGCAATACTGGTAGGCTTGGATTTGAAGTTTGACATTGACCCAGGCCGTGATGTGTTCAACAGTGAGGACTAATAGTTTCAAAGGGTTTGTGAATAATTTTGCAAAATAGACTTTTTCCAAAACAGTAACAGCTTTAAAATGACCTCGAAAAATGACCTCGAAAAATGAAGAAACCAGCTTTCCCACGATGAAGTACAAACCACCATACTGTGACCACTGATCATGAGCAATGCTGATATAAGAGATTTCCAAAACTGCTAATTCTGTGATTGAAAACAAAAATAAAGACTTCTTCTTTCCCATTTTTTGTGTCTTTACCTCAATTTTCCAGACTTTCAAGGTCTCAAAAACTGATTTGCAAATTTTAAGACTAACATTCTCAGCAATTAAGGACTCTGTACAAACCCTCACTTCTTTCAAATATAGTATTATTAATGTTTGCCACTTTGTTTTTTAACAGATTAATTAATTGCATTTACATTTGATCTTTGTGACCTTATTTCTATTTTCCAGGCTGTCAGTAATGAATAAGTTTGCTTTGTACCTGTTCAACAACGGCTAATGATTTCAAATTCTTGGAACCTATAATGAATGCATTTGTTCCCAGTAATTTCGTCACCCACTTCTTGTAAATCCTTCATGTAACAACAAATGAATTAATAGAATAATATGAATCAATTGTGAGATATTTGTTTGTCTTTTTCCAGCTTTTAAATGTAGATGTCTTCATTGACATTGCTGATTCATGTGTGACAACAATGGCACATGCTATGAATCACTTTTTTCACCTTCCACATTCAGTGTGTGTGTACTTCTACACTAAAAATAGAATCTACCAAGAACCTGTTGCCTAACTAGCATGAGACCAAAATCTTTTCAATTGAAATTTCACTTTCTTCCTTGGGAAACCTTGAAAATAATAAGTGATTTTAAAAAGATTTTGCACATAACTTGCATGTTTTATGCTTTAAATTAACAAACACACATTAAAAGAATAATTAGTTGTTCACAGTGAACAAGAATTTTAAATTTCCAAACCTTTTTCTACTCTTTCTACTCATTTGAAAATGTTTTGCAAAACATTTTTAAAACTTTTCTTGGCTGCTTTTTGTCTGATATGAATTTATGTTTACTACTGACAACAATAATTTACAGTGACTTTAACTTCAGTTAGCCAACATTGTTTTTCATTTCTTCTTTGAAAAGTCGCTGGCAAGTGTGGTCAAAGTGCCAGGCCAGCTGCTATATTGACCCTGCCATAATTATGAGATCAATAAGTTTTCTTTTGACCATTTCCACTAAAGTTTACTCTTTGCTCCCACTTTGCTTCCTCCTTCCTTCTTGTGCTTGACAAATGGCAAATCCTTGCTAACTTTAGCAAAAGATGAATTAATAATTTTAAGTTCATGATCTTTATAAAAGTTTCTGCCTTGACTTTTCAGTGATTTTTCCATTTCATCAAATAGCAGGGCTGCTTTGTAGCTGCACTTGGAAAAGATCCATGCCAGCTCTGGTATAAAATCTGGTCTGTTTTCAGGCATGTTCCTTTCCAAAACCTCCTCTTCAAATTTTTTGAACAGCTTCTGTGTGCCAGCTGAGGCCTGTGCAAATCCACGAGCAACCATGCAAAGTTCATTATCAGAGAACTTGCTCATGTTCCCTGAAACTACTTTCTCCACGCTGCTGTAGAAGTCAGAACTAGGTATTTCTGCCTTTCCAAAAGCCCAGGCCAACTGACTCAACTGATCAGCTTGAAACAGGCTGAGATCTCTGGACAGAATTTCTTCCTGGCATATTTTAAAGAGATCTGCACTGACATTTCCAGATTTTGCAAAAGACCACAGAAGAAGTGACAGCTCATGATTCCTGAATTTAGAAATATCACGGAGATTGATCTCTTCCTCCACAAAATCAAAGATAGAATCCATCTTTGGACATTTTTTTGTAAAAGACCACACTAGCATTGCAAGTTCCCCATTGTCAAAATCGTTAATCCCTCGTGCCAAGACTTCTTCACCTAATCTCTTAAACAAGTCAAAGTTGTCTATTTGACCTGTCTGCGCTTTTGCCAAAGACCACAAAATCATTTTTATACCATGGTCCGTCTGATCCTCTACAGGTCGATCCTGAATCTCGCGTTCAATAAATTCAAAAAGAATGTCACAATACATGTCTTTCTCAGTAAATGACCATAAAAATTGTGCTAGCTGCCTGCTGCTGAAGCTCTTTACATCCCTGTGCAAAATCTCTTCTTTGAATTTTTCAAAGAGTTCTTGACTTCCATTTCCAGTTTTTATGAAGGACCACAAAGCTCCCGATAGTCCTCGATTTTCAAAATCCTTTAAGTTGAGCTTGCCTTCTAGAATTCTTTGCTCCACATGGGTGAAAAATTGAGATCTCTTCATACCAAGAGATGCAAAACCATTGAGAAGTTGACAAACAGCTGGGGCCATGAAGGAATTTACATCTCGTTTCATGATTTCCTGTTCACATTCAGTAACAAACCACACGACATTTTCCCTTAACTTGCCCAAAGCCCATACAATGCTGGCCAGGTCCCTGGGTTTGCACTTTCCAAAATCAGCTGCTATGTTTGTGAGCAAATCAAGAAAGACATGATGTTGTTCTTTCAACATCTTCTTGGTAGATGTGAAATTCTTTTTTGGAGAACTTACGGCGAATTTGGCTAAGCGATGCAAAATAGTTATTCTATTCACTTGGGTCATACCTGGAGAGTTCTTGAAATGTTCATATAGATAAAGATGTCCATCAGCATTCTTGACAGCTGCAATATCCTTGGCCAGGTCCATAGGCGTTATTGAGTTAAAAGCACAAGGAACCACTGGTGTGGCCATTCTCAAGTTCTTTTTCACAGCCCCCTTAAAGTCTACTGTTTTATACAATGGCATGAATTTTCCTGTTAAACATCTTGTTTGCATAAAGTGGTTATATCTTCCTGACTGTTTGATAATAGCTGAACCAAGGCGATTAGATCGTGCGAGAACAGACATCGAAGCAATGACTCTTACTCTGTACATGTTCATTTTGAATTATATTGATTCAGGATAAACTGGATGTACAGCTTGAGAACTGTAAAAACAAATTGAGGATTAAGTAAGAACAGGGTAAAAACTTCACAATAAACTTAAATGACCAGTGTTATCAAGGTTTATGTACAAACTTTACTTCAAACAAACAAAACACATGGCACGTACATGCAGGGTTACTAAGTTTCTGAGATTCTACTTTCGTTTCTCAGGTTTATCATGGCGTTAAAAATATGCAAAGCTTTCATTTTAAGCTAGTACATACCTTAAGAAGCGTCACATTTGAAAGAGAGATTTGAAAAACTCGAGAAGTCAGGCAAGTCAGAACATCAACCACGCCGCTTCGTCCGCCATCTTGCACGGTGGTCTTCATTAGGTTCCAGTCGGTCTCTGCCAGGTTTCCCACTATGCACCACGTCAGAAGCATAATAAAAGCTCGCTGTTTCCCGCCACGACGCCAAACGATTTGCGGCAGAGGTAAGCTGTTGGACTATGGTAAGTTGAAATACAACTTAATCTTTAACCTTTCATCAAAATGAACTTATAAACTATTTGATGAGTATGAGGAGGCAGGCAAGTCGAATTTTAGTTTATAATGACTGTAGACAAGCTGATCTTCAAATTTAACTTACGCCGTTGTCAGTTTCTAGTTTCTTTCATGATCGTCACGCGATGCCTTTTGCTTTGTATTGTATGGCATTTACTTGCCGGATTGCCATCCGACCATAATGAAACTTTAAAATCTTTGCAATTCATACTCTCAATACTTGCCATCCTCGCACGAACGTAGTACAGTGTATAAACTAAACAATGTCGAAAGTTTAAGGATTAAAAATTAACCTCATTGTTTGTTTGTTTGTTTTGCAGGGAAATATATTATGCAAGTTTAATTGGTGAGTCATTATTGCTATCTTGTGGGAATTTGACTGGTCACCAAACGGGACACATCGATCCGATCACCTTGAACCAACATTCAACATTATTTTAAAACGCTTTCTGGATGTCCAAGGGGAGGGGGAGGTGCTCTGTGCATTGTAGGTCGGTGAGAACGTGTCTCTGGGACCCTTGCCCACACCATGTTTTGCATAAGTAACTCAGACGTGCTGTCTGGGAAGTTACAATAATAATTTCAAAAGACAAAGCAGAGGATGAGAGGAAAATTTACCAGTAAATTAAAACAGCACAAATAAATAGGCAATTACATAAAGTGAGAAAAATCAAGTATAAATGTTATTCAATATTTCAATGTATCCACATAAACATACATTAAATGTACGTAATAAATTTTATTACATATCTTTTGACTCCTCATCGGTCAAATCAAGTCAACTCCATTCTTCTTTTGTTGAATTTCTGCTTATTACTATAACTTCCTACATAGCATATCTTGGACTGCCTGTGTGTTCAGCTGCTATTTACCTTCCCTGACTTGGTACCAACACTTCATACCCTATCCAGTCGTGGATTCAGTTCGCCAAGTAAGTGGGGGCCTGTTCATCCAGACCCTAAGAAAAGAAGGTGGCCTGGCCTCAAAAATAATTTTTCTTGGCCCTGCAGGCTTCAGTTTGGCCTTAAAATAAGGTGGAAGCTTTGGCCCCTTTCTGAGATTCATCACGCTATCCCAGATGGCGAACTGTGCAAATTTGATGTTCAATCCAGTGATCAATTTCCCATAAACAATGATAACCCATCAGACTAGACCAAGGACTCTGATTTCTGTACCTTACCCTCGGATTAAACTGCTTGAAAGCCCAGTAGCACAAAACTATTTAGTTGTAGCATGTATTTAGCAGGTGTATTTATCATGAACCTTTACATCAACTTATTCAGCCATAATCCTATCTTGCTCATACATGTCAGTACCTCTCTGAGTCTACAAGTGTAGGTGCTATGAATAAACAGACTTGACCAACTTGTATTTGCTGCTCCAATTAGCTGTTTCTCCTTTGGAGACTACACGATATTTTCATTCAATCACTCCTTGCAGAAGTCCATAACCCACTGAGTGAGGAACTTCCATGTACGCTCATGTCACAGCATTTTTACTGACCAGTATCTTTTTAGAATGGTTTTGACACAAATTTAAGTCCCGTAAACCAGTCAGCAAAACCTATAAAAATGGTATTTTTGACCTTCGAATGACATCTGAGTCTTCCTATTTCATATCTCATACTTCGATATGTGCTTACAGACAGAGCAGAGCTTTCATTTTGAGAAGAAAAAGTTCTCTAAAATGTATCTGAAAATAATCATGATCATGAAAATATGGTATGTTAAATAAAGCAGATATGTTATTGAAAAATTTATGTGTATGGATTCCATTTCATTTTGGAATAAGTATAAGATCCTAGGGCAACTATCCACCCACCCCTTCCCTAACCAACATCAACACTAACTTCTTACTTAGGGCAAAATTTGGGCTTAGGATAGGGGTAGGTAGGGAGTTTACTAGAATCAGAACAACCACTCTACCTTTTGGTAACTTTTCTGATTATAGTATAATTTGTTACTCTAGTGTATCGGAAACAGGATGATGTCAGGAGCATTATTTGGGCTTTGTTTTCATGTACTGACTGTTGGAAGTATGGTAAGAGCAAGGCAATTAGAGTTTATTAGACATAATTATTTTTTATCGAGCCTGCTAAGGTGACAGCGCTTTTATTTGACTTCACTTTAACGAATTAATATTACTGGTATGTGAATAACAGCTTTGTGATCAGGAGGCCAGTTAAAACGAATACGGGGGGTCTATATTTATCACCAGTCTCTCTAAGAACACCATCAGTGAAGATTCTCAAATCGGCTAGATGATGAGATAACATACAGCGGATAATTTGGGTTCTGCCTCTCCTCACCCCTCCCTCCATCAGGCATAGAAAGCTGCTTTCCCCACTCCACCCGTCTACAATTTGCTGCTCACGCAACAGCAGCTAAGTGCTTCATGCATATCTTTATCCTCAACAGTTTGGAACGCTGTTGCTCCTCATATCGTTCCTTTATTGATCTAGTGCTGAGTCCAGTCCATTCCTGTCTTTCCCCACTGGGAAAAGCGCGGGTCAAAAACTGACCAATAGCGCTTTTTATGACCAACTCAGGTGTTTCGCTTATCATTCGAACGGGCTTTTGTGCCTCATCAGTTCTCGGTTTGGTTGTCACTTTTGCGTACATTAGAAGAAACTCGCGAATCATGTTAACCTCGGCCAAATCTTTTGCTTGTTGTTTCTTTAAAGAAATACCTGGACAGGAGATGGCGGACTGTTTTCGAGCAGTTTTTCTGTCCGTTAAGTTTGGAACGTAACCCTTCGCGGTGGCTGGACGAATGATTCTCGTTTCTCCCGTTTGTAGCGTGGGTTTTCTTCTTTGCAAGATTGGAGAGCTTAAGCTTCTTTGAGAAACAGCACTAAAACAAGACCTTGCAGAGGAAATTCTCCTGACTGGTGAGATGTTTTGTTCTTGGCGTGCTGTTTTTCGCAATCGTGGTTTAAAGACTTCGACGCGTTCACTTCCCGATTGTGACGTCGCCGCGCTCGGCAGGCGCTCCCGATTTGCTGAAACCCTTCGACTGGTTGTCGATTTAACGCTTCGAGTCGTGTCGCTGCTCGCGGGTTCTTCTCTTTGAGTCTCCATCTCTTGATGTTTTTCCTCTGGAGTTTGTTCCACTAGTCTGTGAATTGTGTCTACATTGTTCATCTCGTATCCTGAATCAGAGTTAAAAAACCGCACACTGCTTCTTCGACGCTGAATTATATTTTGCAAGGATTGTTTCAATTGAGGATCAGTTAAACTGTTCAGAACTTCTTTTTCCTTCGATGATATGTTTTCTTCCTTTGAATATGTTTCGCTATTTGTACTATTTCCCTTCCCACTGATGCTCAAAAACACGTCTTGGCTTTCGCTGTAATCATCGTTTTCCAAATGATACTGTTGATCTTCACCTGTCGTTACTGGGGTGTGAATCTCAGGAGGAAGACAACCATTCAAATGGTTGTTCGTAGCCGAATATTTCTCGACGTCAATTTCCAAGTTCTCCTTCAAGTTGCTTTCCACATTACTCATGTGTCGACTGTAAAAACTTTGCGGAATCTCGGTTTGATTTTGTACTCTTTCTTTTCCTTCCATGGTATTCAAGGCAGGTTTTGTGCGGTATTTTTTCTCTGTCCCATTTCTGTTTACAATTAAACCTTTGCTCAAAGATGAATTTGTAGACCTTCCAGAAGAGGCCCGCTCATTAGCCCCGCGATGTTTTCTCGCTGAAAGTTGTCGATGTGCGCGCTCTTCATGAAAAGTCACACGCCCTTCGTTTTTGATCTGTTCATGAAGACTTTTTTTGATTAACTTCTTTTTAAAGAGTGAATCTTTCGCTTCTCCACACGCAATAATGTCATGTCTGCTAGCTTGTCGCAACGATTCCAAAATCGCCGCTTTTTTCACATTACTTGCAACCATTTTTTCGCTGTTTGAATGCAACTGGTCCACAACATTTCCTAAAGTGAAGCATTCTTCATGTTGTTTGAACTGAATGAGCGAATTATTTAAGAGGACATTCATTGGCTTTATGGCCCTTCCTTGTGAAATCGTCATTTTCCAGAAAATGTCTTTGTCAAGAAGATACTTGTGAAAAGCAAGATGTTTTTTACTTCCAACTTCCTCAAACTTCCTGTGAACGACCCTCTAGTTAGAAGCGGAACATTATCTCGCGAGTTTACGAGGCAACTTGTTGTTGGCCAATGTTTATACTGGACCTTGTTGCTAACTTCGATAGTAAAACAAAGCGACGGATTGTGGTGGAAATGTCGTCAACCAAACATCACACATTACGACAGAAATATTGTTCATTAACTACTTCTTTGCGTACTTGGTCTAGATTTACGCTTAAGAGTCTGGTCGAAAAACCTTGGTTAAAATTGCCCAAACTTAAAACCAGTTGATATGAAAATAAGCCTCTGCTTTCCTTAGAGTGTTCAGCCTAATTGGAAATCATTTGCACTTTTTATTCCAGGTCCGAGATTAGCACCTAATTGTTTGTAAGATGTCATTGGCCAGTTTTGTACATAATGCCTTTGTTTAGCCATGAGACAATTTTTGAAAGCGTTGATGCTTTCAGTCTCTTGTTTTTGTCTGTTCTAAAGCACCGTATTGGTCGTTGAATTTAGCTCAGTTCCTTTCAATTTTCTTCGATCGAATGAGAAAGCTGTAGCTCTTTCCTGATTAAATCAAAATGAACTATTTTCTAAGTGAAACCAGATGCACGATTCCCTATTTGAATAAAAGGGCTTGTGACAAAACCTGGATTAACATTTCAGCCCGTTAAACAAACATAGTTAAGAAAAGCTAACAAAAAGACTCTACGCTAATTGGTCCCCTTTGTTGGCCGTGTGATGGTTCAAAACGTGTTCATCATCGTTTTTAAGACTTCAGCTGAAAGGAGGTCACGTTTATGCAATGACTTTAGAATAAGTAGTGAAAAACTATTATGGGACGTATTAGACACATTAAAGTGATGTTGATGCCTTTGGATTAAAATTTTTACCAGGAATCATGTTTGTTTGCCGTTGGAGTTCATTCGTTTTGTTCGGAAATGTCGCCGGTGCCGGAACACTTTAACATAGCGCATATATGCTAAATGAGGTCAAAACTTTGGGATACGAAGCCAATGCAAGTTTTACACTTCTTCTGCAACTTTGATCACGACAATAAATCATAAACTGGCATCAGGAGTTTGAGGTCACGTGACTACACATTATTCTCTTTAAACAGGGAAACTTTTGTGCAGCGGATCTATATTTTTGACACAATGTTGAACCAACGGGTTTGTTTAGGCATTGAAAAAAAACATCATGTTATAACTTTTAAAGCCTTTAAAACAAATGTAAAGAAGTGCAATGCCGCGTCAACATCGCCATAACATTATTTGTGTTTTTAAAGTATCAAAGTCATTTGAAAGAGTCGCTCTTTTTATCATTAATACATGCGCGCCCCCACGCAAAGTCTGATTTCTGTTTTGCTCTTTTGTTTTTGAAAGTCTTTTTTTAAAAAACTGATTTTGTTGTCTCATTTCCCCATCGCCAAAAGAGGTGGTTTCGAAAATTGTTCACAGTTCCCGACCAGTGTTTTCTCTTCATGTTCCTTTTAGGTAAAAATTTTGAACCAGTTCAGTAGTTAGTTTTTTTTGTACCTTTTCCTGTGAAGGTGGTCTTGACGGCCTTGAAAAGATTCTCTGTGCTATTCTAAGTCTGTTTGCTTTTATGTGGTGCTGTTTCTTGTGCTACACAAGGTTAAAAAAGCGTAAACTCTTTGTGATATCTAGCTCTTTTTCAGTGACACTAAACGTACCCGCGGAGCAACTACAGTCTCTTGCATTTAAAAGAGGATGTCATGTAAATGGTATTGAGCAACATTTCCCTCGGTGATGCTGTGTCGTTTGTTTTTACTGTATACTGCGCTACGCTGCACTGAATTTGTTATCGAAAGCCTGATCCTTCGTGAATTTCTTTATCACCGAAAGGTCTTTTCGTGTGCTGCTGTTTGCGTTTTAATATATCAAGTAAAATTAATGAAATTATTAAGTTTTGCTGACTTTATGCGCCAGCGAAATTATGGGCGCGAAATGCCGCCACTGTCATTATGTTGATATTAGGTTTTTGTTACCCCACTTGAGCCTAAATTAATTGTTTGCGCTTCTTAAATACTTTGTTTAATTGTAGGAGTGCTTTTATTTGCCGGGATTTAGGACACAAAGTCGTAGAAATCTCTAGAGTGGCGTGTAGCGTGTCTTGCTATGTTAACTAGAAGCCTCATGTTTCTTTGATTTGCTCCGTGGTAACAGCAAACAAACACGATGTTCAGTTAAAAAGCGTAGACCACACTAACGGTGCATAGTTCTCGAGAAAGTCATTACTAAGAGGCTGTGTTGATTTTTCTCGTGTTTAACCGTTGTCTATTTGGGCGATAACTGTTTCACGCTTTTTTGATCGATTGGCGAGTCTGTACACATTTAAATGTCTTCAGACACTTTGGAACGTACGCTGAGTTTGGGAGATTCGCGAGAGGAAAGACGTCTTGCAGAATGGCTAGATTTGAAAGGTCGCGTAGAGGAAGAGAAGTTCCGCAAGCTCAGTGCTGACTTAGAAGGAAGAAGAACGTGGAAGTTTCTTAAGCACGCAGAAGAAGAGAGGAAAATTGTCCAGGAATTGAATAACTTGCAGCGTGAGAGACTTCGGTTTGAGCGCGAGAAACAACTCCGGCAGCGAAATTCGTTCTCCACTTCTCGCGAAAGACGCCGATCGATTTATATGGAGAACAAATCGCTTGCCGAAGTTGGCACGAAACTGCCAGTGAATGACAAGTCTTTCGGTGCGTCTGCTTCGCTGGCGTTCGATCCCACCATCGCGAAAAGTTCGCGTCGACAAAGAAGATCAAGCAAACAACAACTTACAAACTATCGTTCTCTGAGGAAGGCTTCTAAGGACTTAAGCACCTCTAATGTTTTTCCTAACATCGAAGAAGATGATGTACAACGCTTTCACAAGCATTGTAAGTCCGCCTCGAGAAGCGAGTGTCGGCGATGGGGGGCTGCTTGGTTTTATGCCAAAAAGGAGCAAGACTTAGCTGAAGATGGAAAAAGGAGATGGACATCGCTGCTGTTGAAATTTGAAAAGGAGAAAATGCGCGTACTGGGTGAAAAAGGAGTCGCTTTTCTAGATGATGGATTGGATGGGAAATGCTTGATGGATGATAAAAATAAGTTCGGCAGAAAGACGTCTAATGAAAAAGATAATGAACAGAGTTTTGATGGAGCAAAGTATCTATCGTCTTCAATTTACCAAGGAAAAGATAGCGCTAACAATTCCAGTGAAAACTTCGAACTTTCAAAAAAAGATAAGTTAACTTTCCACAAGGCCTTTGGCAGAGTTTCCACAGAAAGAGTAGATCTTGCCGACGAGGAAAATTCAACTTTTCATAAAGCTCATGGTGTTCTACTAGAGGAAAACGAAAACAGCGCTTCCAGCGTTTTACGACCAGCACCAACGACAGACTTCCTCAAAGAAGACCAGAAACCGCGAGGAGGAGAGGTACATGAAACGGCTGATAATGACCCTGTTGATTGCAAAAGTAGCAAAAGTTTGTTGAAAGGAGCTGGAAAAAATAACAGCCTGAAACGTTCCAAGAGAATCCGCATACACGCTACAGAGGGGAGAGAAGATTACAACGGAAATGTTTTGCCACGCATGCCTGCAATTCCTGAACTGCAAGTGGATGAAAGCAGCTCAAATTCCTCGATTGAAAAAATGAACAACCTTCCCAGGCGAAAACGCGGTGTTTTTTTGCCCAGCTTGGCAAATAACTAAAATGATTTGCATCTTCTCTTGTTTAAATGAGAACGTCTTGAGAGTCTGTGTTCTCCAAACTACGGAGGCGATATTGGACAAAAGAACTAAGGTCTTGTAAAAGGAAAATATCCGTTTTTTGTGTTTTGTTTGTTGCTTTCCGTCGCAAAATATAACAGTAAAATAAAATAAAACAATATTGCTTTCCGGAAACAAGGTGTTAAAATTGGCCTCATTCATTGGTAGGGCAACAGTCGTTTAGTTTGTAGTTAGTTAATCATGTTAATAATTAACAATTATACCTGGAGCCCGAATGGGCTCTGAGTCAATAGCCCATGAGGCCAAAAAATATGCTAAAATAAGGAACGTTTTGAAAATTTGCGAAAGTGACAGCTAACCCGAAGGACATGGAAAACTTAAAAAGATCATGGAAAAGGTCGTGGAATTTGTTTACCTCAAAAGAGTATGAACCCGCCCCACCCACAATACCTTTAGGCATTGTCGCCTACGCTAGTGTGCGCTTTCTATTGGTCATTTTAGAAAAGAGAGGAAAACTGTTACTGGGGGCAGGGAAAAATTAGCCTATAGCTTATCGGCGTGTCCCCATTGACGTTCCCAGGAGTCTTTGCGAAGGCCAACTCGTCTCAGTTTTCTCGTTTCTGAAGTGGCGAATCAAGCTCGTTCCCAGGGTTCTCTCCTACCCGTCCTTACGGAGCCGGAATGCCCACGTTCGAAATAGAGAGTTTTAGATCCGAGTTTACCGCGAACCTGTAACCGCGGTTTGCGGTTACCCGTTTGCGATTCGACGTTCAAACATTATTCGATTTAGATTGGAGGTGAATTAAAGAAGCCATTCTAGGTTTATTTTTCCATTTAGAAATAGAAGAAATATCAATCAGTGAAAATAAAATAAATTTACGGTAACATTGGGTTATCTAGAAGCAAAGAGCTGTAAATTCTTACATTAGTTCTTCTTGCAAATTTACGGCCGCCATTTTGAATCAGCAGCCATAACTAGCCATGAATGGCACTTGTTTTCAAGATCCAATAACATTTATCAAATTTAACCATTTCGCCCGAATTTGTGCCTCTGTTAATGGATGAAGACTTGCTCCACAAGATTTTTGTATCATTACGTGGGATAAAACAAGAATTATACGCTAAAAGCTTTCAGGTAAATGACATACGTGAAAACCTACCTCCCCACGTTGAAAACGCACGTCGTAAACCTCAAACGTGACGCGAAAGACTTGTCACATGACCTCCAGTGGTTAGACGTTCGCGGTAAAACTCGGATCTAAAACTCTCTAGTATTGAAATTCTAACCTAACTCCTAGGCTTTCTGGTCATTTTTCTACATTTGGTTTTGTTGTCTTTGTGCTCAAGTCTCTTCTGGGAATTGCGAGACAGTGGAGTCGTGAAAATTTGCAATTTTGACCCTAAAGCCTGTTAGGAGTCATGTTAGAATATTATAATATATCGAATGTGTTGAGAACGTGGGCTATGGACAATCCTTCTTAAATCAGCTGTATATCGTTTATTGAAATAGAAAATTACTCCTGATAAAGAAAAGGTTAATAATTAGTTTGAACCGATGACAATTAACTATGCTTGTTCGTGACCATGAATGCACATGTTGCTCCAGAAGGAAAAAAACAACAACAATAAATTGCTTTCAGTTAAACGGTTCATTAAATCATATCTAAGGGGATGATTTTTGAAGACTTTACTTTCCTTTTCTTCTCAATTTCCACGGGGAAAATGATGATATTTTAAAGTTTATTGTACGGTTTGTTTTGGTGAAATTAATCCACCACATATCATAAATGTCAAGGGCAATGAAATAACACAGTCGAATAAATAGTGGGAGTTAAAAAGAAGTCGAACATTTTTCGCCTTTGATGATACCTTTAACACTGAAGCATAAACCAGAGAAAACTGACATAAAGACGTCAGACATTTGAAGTGCTCGAATTAAATTTTCTCTATGTTCACTTTGAAGTTGTCTCTACAGTCATTCAACTCAAAAGCTGTACTTTTGAGTTAAAGGCAAACAGTCAAAATGTATACCATCGACAATTGTCATGTCTCAGCCATTATCAACTTCATCTTACTTTTTGAGTTCTCGCCTCGTCTCGCGGCGTCTTATTATAGGTTTTTGAACAGTTTTTTATCTTCAGTTTTTCTTGCTAAAGTAATATCCCGTTCTCATTGTTTGGACGGCTTTGCTGTGTCTTTCCCTCGTTTGATAGGTGACGTGTTAGTCATTAGCAATTTGCTGTGAATGTTTATCTCAAGAAGCGTGGACAATAGCCGAAAGAAAATATTGACAGTGGGGCAGATGTTTCGGAAATGGCTTTGTTAATTGGTTTTGAGCAAACTGTTTTGAGTTGAAATTTTTGAGCAACACACTCTCCAATCCGTGCTAGGACAAGAAAGGGTGCCGCAGACCAGCGTGAAACGTGTGCAGTTTAAAACGTGCTGATCAAAAAAGCGTGCGTTAATAACGAAAGAAGCGTGAATGGAGTTCCACGTGTAAAGGTGATGTTACACGACACGATTCGCAACGACGATTTTTAGCCCCACACAGTGTTGCAACATTGTTGCGACATTGTTTCGAATGGTCACAACATTGTTCCAACATTGCAACGCTGTGTCAGGGGCACCCAACGGCAATTTTCGGGAAAATATCTGTTCGGAAGACGATTTGAGATCTAGAATTTTCGGAGCATTTGTTGTAAAATTTCTTGCTTGCCTGCCTCTCCTAGGATTTTCGAACATCTACAAAATGGTATCCCTATAATTTTCGGATAACTAGACTTTCAGTTAGGAAATCCTAACAGATGAAAAGATTTTAGGGGATAAAAAGATGCCTATATCTACCGTTTGAATACTAAAATACGTTCAACAATGCTATGTTAAGTGGTTTTGAACTATATTCTCGTTGGGTGCCCCTGCTGTGTGGCGCTAAAAATCGTCGTTGCGAATTGCCCCGCATAACATCACCTTAAGGCCGGCTATTTTTGTTTACCAGGATTTCATTTACCTTCAATTGGAAACATGGACAATGATGTATAGAATAATTATTTAAAAAAAAAACAGACTATCTTTTCATTCTTCTTCAAATATTGTGCTTCTGTTTGTTGAAAACGTGTCGCTCCCGAATAAAATTATACTGTCAAATGGCGCCGACAGTGACACCAGTTTGAAAAAAAAAAACAGTCAGAACGTTTTTCAGAGCTCAAACTTATTTGTAAAATTAACAGCGTATTGGTAATATCTTTCATTCAACAGTGAGAGTGGCAAGCTTAGTTTTGGAGAACTTTGCTTAGCTTTTGCAAATTTCTTCTTTTTTTTTTCAACGACCGCGGTTTCACTCGCCTAAGGCAAGTTTATCATTTATCTTCATTTTTTCAGCGAAGGTGCGATTGCAAACGTACTCGTGTCAGTTCATCAGCTTGCTCATGGTGTTGGAAAATTCATGTTTTTTCCGCAGTGTCGAACTTTACAGATGACAGCCCAATACTAATTTTTATATGTATTTTCTGCATAAATATAGAGGAACATAAGAAGTCTGGGACACGCGAGCATGCAGTCGCGCTAAGATAGCATCTTTTAATTTCCTGTAAATCCGCAAAGATATTTTGATGAAGTCTTTCCAATAACCATGTGATAAAACCGAAGTTTTCGGGTATAACAACAAGTTTTCAGTACGGGGCAACAGGAAGTGACACAAAACTGACTGATTTTCATTTACTTGCCATGTTCTGTTTTTATTTATTAATTAATTTCAACAATTTTACTTTATAACTATAGTATTATTTTGCTTAATTTACAGTCTCTAATAGATATTTTCAGTCTTCTTGAAAACTTTGCCAGATAAGGATATAAAGATTAATGTTGTCTTTTTGTCATGTCTCTATGCGGTTAAATTGACCCGGACGGCTAACCTTGTACTTAAATCTACTGTAAATTTCATGTTCACAAATAAATTTTTTTGTGGTGGCCGCGCTTCTAAATTTGTTTTGATAATATATCTTTTTTCAGCGCATGCACACCTCTCTCTGTTAAAGGCATATTGTCAATTTTAGAACTGGAATCTAAGATCTTCAGATGCTTGCTGAAATTCTATTCGACAATAAACCGTAAATGCGTTATTTATAGGGTAATATTTGCTTTGACAGAGCACGTCGCTCGTTGAATTGGTATTGGCTTGAAACTTTTAATAGGTATAACCGAAAAATTAACTGTCTACTTGTAAATCTCACTGAACATTAAACAGGGCAACATCGAGGGCTTTATGATATATTTTTGCTTTTTCATCGATTATGGGTATTGGGAATTAAGTTGTATTTAACTTACAAAAGTTGTTTTTCTTAGTTTCGTATAAAAATAAATTTGCGTCATTCAGTATTCTTTTCTTATTCCGCCTGGTCCTAGTTTTGTTTGAATACCTCCTCAAGTCAATTGATCTTGAAAACAAAAGTTCACTATTTTTTTCGACAGCAACTGTTAGCTACACTATACCATTCTTTTTTTGAAGAACAAAACTACCATAGGGCTTAATGGTCCCTTTACCTTGTGACAAAAAATCTCAGCTTGAAACGCGGAACCAACGAACAGCTCTGAATCCGTAGCGTAGATAGTTTTCTGCATCGAGAAAATGTCTTTATATCCTGGACTATCATCGAGCGCCATTACGTTGTCGGATGAGTTCAGCCACTTGTGCGGTTTGGTGACTCGTGATTAGTTCCATCAATTTTAAATCAGTTCTCTATAATGAGGAGCAAATGAATAAGCTAAACGTCTTCCAGATGCTCTAAAACCAAACATTGCATTTTGTCGTCGACTTCCGCGTTTGTGTTATCCTTTCATTTAGCTTTAGGGTCTTGAAATCTCGCCAAATTTTGAGTAACATTTATTTGCGACATCTCAAGCTCACAACTCTGTTCCTCGCTGAGCTATCTCTTACTTCTCTTACCTCGAATGCTTTTCATCCGTATTAACTCTTGTCAACATTTGCTTCTTTTCTTTATATTTTAAGATCCCCATCAGCATTAGTTTATGTAAGAAGGATGTTGTTCTCTTGTGTTCATCACGTCCTCGTCACTGTCGTTGCCAATGTTGGGATTGTCTGGTGCAGGCCTCGATACATTACCTTGGCTTAATAAGTTGTCTGCTTGTAATAGTGGAGTCGGATTTGACGGTCTTTCCAAAACAAACTCGTCCGCAGAATAGCTTTGGTTTTCCTCGAGACTTTTTGCTCGAGCGAGGGATTCCCAGCTGTGGCTACGGGCCTGGGTAGATCTTCCATAGGACGCGCGAGGTCTCTCGCGTTCTCTAGGCCGCGCGATTTTCGGCGTGCTGTAAATCTCGGGAACCTTGGGCCTTACCATTGACGCAGGTTCTTCAGTTGCTCTTAATTCCTTCCCTTTTAAAAGTGTTGGCCTGCTGAGTACGATGTCTTCGTCTAACCTTGGCCTTCTTTGAGTCCGATGCGATTCTAAAGCAGTAACATCAAGCGAAGCATGATCGAGCATTTTTCCGCCCAAAGGAGGAAGTCTCTTGAGTTTGTCACTGTTTATGTTTAAAACTGGATTTATCGGCTTCTTAAGGAGGCGTTCCTGCTCTACAATCAGCCGCAAAACTGCGGTCGATTCTTCGTCGTTAAATTTACTCCTTGGTGGAAATCTTCGGCAATTTTCAGTTCTGTTATCCATGTTTCTTCTCGTTCACCCTACAAGGCATTCCTTTCTGACTTCTTTGCCTCTTTGCTCTTGTCTGCCTCCTACATGAGAGAGATTTATGACTTTAATTTAGAGAGAAAACATGAGAGGAAGACATCGCATTGTAACATAAGACTATAGAATATTTGAGCAGTGTTTTGTTTTGTGTAGAATCTGAAAGCAAAACTAAATCTACGTCCGAAACTAAGTATTGGTTAAGCACATTATTTAAACAAGAGACCTTAATCTCGCTTATATTAATCTAGCGTTGTTTTTAGCCTAACACTTCCTCTGCTTGTTGAGGCGTCTCCAAAGCTTGGCAGAGAAATAAAGGCAATAAAAACCAGCGCATTCGACTGTCAAACAAATGGATGATTTCTAACAAAATTGTCGATATTTAAAATCGAAGGTCAAGTGATTTCTTGTTTTTCTCGCCTCTTTCGTCACTGCATGACAATCTGTTTTGTTAAGTCGCCATGAAAGTCGAACGTTCTCCAGCTTTGCGCATCCTAAATTGCGCAACGACTTTTTTTGTCGCTGAGACAATTATTTTCCATTTGCGAAGCTTTCTTAGTCACGTTAACTCGTGCATAAGTAACCTACCATTTACTTCGTTAGCTCGCATTGCGGTCGCTTCGAGTTGCGTATATTTTTCTAAATCTCAGTCTGTTTTCTTTCTTTGAAGCGTAGTCGCTGACTACCGAATATTTCTCATAATAAACTGGCTGCAATGGGGAGCATTAATTGTTATGATTTGAGGCAAACTCCATAGGCTTTCACGCTCTTTTTAGATTGAGGCCACCCCTCAATGTTGTTACAAAACAATTGGCCCAACAGGTGCATGAGAAAGGTGACAATATTTTTTTGTTCGTTGCCATGGAATCAAAACACTGCTATTAGCCCTTGCTTCTTCAAGCACAAATATTGTCTCCCATTTTAAGTTTTAAGCTGGTTTTATGTACGCATTCACTAGCGATTCACACTCTTTCAATGAAAGGCGATGAAGGTGCTCTCATTCGCATGGTTGTATCCAAAACTGTCTTGAGAAAATAAAATGGCATTTACATATTATGCCATTTATATAGGCTTGCCTACCGTGTGTCAACAACTTATACAGCTCCGCAAATTCGGAGTTTCTAAGTCAATTGTTTGATCACCAAACATCGACGTCCATTAACTGACTAAGGTGGTAAGCTACTGGAAACAGTAGACGAAAACTGTCAAACATGTCGTACGTAGATTTTCAGAAAACAAAGCAACCAATTTTAATTTATTTTTATCGTTTGTCTAATAAAGTGCGCTTTACTCATAAGTTTGCGTTATTCATAGTCCGTGGCTTCCGAAAAAGGAAAATATATTGCGCATTTTTCCTCGCTTTAGACTTTATGTTCCCTCACGAACAATACGTTTTCTTCTTTTGGAAGCATTGCATTTCGTAAATCCGTCGATTAACTAAATGTGGCGGCAAGGAATCGAACTATATGATGAGTATACGCGTTCTAATATAAAGAGGATGCTCGATCCATTTTTTCATTATAGTTTAAAGCCTTTTTTGGTTCCGCTGATTTCGGCCAACAGTTTATTAAAAACCATCGTTTTGTCCGTATTTCTTAAAAGAAACTTTTGAACCTGTCAGATGGAAATTTTTTTTGATACTATTAGCGGATCAAAAACAAATAAAAAAGAATCTCATTTATGGCACTTGAAAGGCAAAGTGGACATTCCATCCTTCGTTCAGTCTCAGAATGGCTTTGGAATGGCCCAACATGCAAATTTTCAGATTTTTCAAATTTCTAGAAGGTTTAAAGTATTCTGTTTGACAGCACAACACAGCTTGGTTTATATTTAAGTTAAGCTGTACCTTGTGAAAGATCTGGAACCAAAACAATCAAAACAATTTCTTTACCTCCAACAGAGCTTTGTCTGCGGCCCGCAGTTATCCGAAGTACAAAGCTGGAAGCCGAAATTCTTCTTGTTCTTCTTGAAATTATTCTCGTTGTGTTTCTGTGATTGTTCTATTCTTTTTATCACCGCAATCCTACACGTGTTTTGCTCCAGTCGTTTTAGCTGCGATTTTTCACGCTCGAAAGTGTTCCCTGATCCAACTATCGCTTTCAAGTGTGTTTCGATATAACCGGAAGAAAGAAAATAACGAGGCTTTTCAAATTATTTTAAGGAGGAACAATCATACGAATAGCCTATGACAAAACACGAAACTGTAAAGTTTCGCCTCACTTCCGTCAATTAATTCTCACAGCTTTGGAGTTTCCCAAACAAATTTATCGAGGTGCCTTAGGAAGTCTCGCTCGATGATTACCTTGAAAAAAAACGCGAGCGTTTCACTTCAATAATTCGCCATAGACAACTCCCTTAGATGCCTTTTAAGCCTATTTTTAATAAAAACTGACCCAGTATCGACCCTGCGCGCTTTTTTTCTTTTTTGCGTTGAAATTCGTCCTTACTATTCCATTAATTAAGGACTTAAGGCTGACAGAAAATAGAAAACAAACGAAATATATTGTATTGTGTCCGCAGGTATGCCTTGAGGGTCACTTAAGTAGTTTATTAAACAAAAAAGAGCGAGCTTTTAGCCGCAGGTGAAGAGATGCTCAGATAGGGGTTGCACGCGTGTCTTTGTTACATCACGAAATGGGCACTTAGAACATTTTAAACATGCGTGCAAACAAAAAGTTCTTTGAAAAGCCTGAAAGGTTTGGAGGTGGAAAGTAAAATGGTAACTCTTGTTAATTCTTTTGAAAATTTATGGATTCATTTTGATTCAGTTTAGCGCACAAGTTTAGTCGAGGCGCGTATAATTTGGTGGCTCAAAGAGCTAGGGCATTAGAATTAAGCAAAAATGAAAATTCCTAATAACAAGAATTTAATAGGTATCGTAAATAAATTTGCTTCATTTCTAGTATATCTATTGTCTATGCAAAACTTAAGTTTATGTTTAAATCCAGCTGACTTTTAGAGTAGCCCTCGTTTAGCTTTACAAGTCAATAACATATAACGCTAACGAGAAAATCCAAAGAAGCGAACTTAATTAAACTCATGAGAGAAAAAGCTCTTTCATTTGCCAAATCAGTATAAGTAAAGTTTAGTGGCAAATGACCTGCTGGTACGTCGCTTAAACACTAAGGTCAGGTCCACACGAATCCAGACATTTTGAAACCCCAAATTGTTTACCCGGATTTGTGTTAGACTTTCTCAAAATCCTTCCTGGTTGTTTATGCCATTTTAAAGGATTTTTCATACCCATTTGGTGTGAAATCGCCAGTGGAAAATTCTACCGGTGACGTCATGACAATTGACCAATAGGACAGTGAGTGATCAGTTTCACGCCGCTCCCGACACAGCATATGTCAATCATTTTTTTCCCGCGTGAATTTATAATATGATTCAAATCCATTCAGGCGAAACAAGTCGACCTCGAGACTTCGTCGCTCAGCGGTCGCTTCGCTCACTTTTAAGATTTTTTGAGACGCAGAATTGTAGAAAGTCTACGTTCGTGCGAACGAGGCCTTAAAGTGGTTTCGTTTCAAAAAGCTACGGTTTCGGTGAGCGGATTCACTGGTTTCGAGTGTACGAAAGACTGATTCGTGTAAAATTATATGCGGTTTTAAAAAACATCAGGATACGTGTGGACGCGGCCTAAAGATGCGGACGAGACTTAACGAGGTGGGGTGGGGAGGGGATTTCGACCTCCCCAACCATTTTGTCGCAAAGTTTAACGCTTATCTCTTGTTCCTCGATAGATTTCGCGAGACGTGACTAAAGATAATTAAACTTCCTCGCCTATTTTTAATTACAGTCATGTGTGCTTTCGTGTATATCCGTTAGCCCCAGGATTAGTATTAATAAATTTTTTCGTTTTGGTTTTGAAGTTTCCGGGTTATAGTTAAGAACTTTGACTATTTGGAAATTTCTCCAGAGATGAAAATTTGATCAGTCGTTGATGACAAAGACGGTTAAAAGTCTTGGCGAATCACCCGTCTTTTTTGATTTTTTTTCAGTGGAAAAAAGAAGGTATTGGCGGTTCCATTGCTTTGGGAATACAATCATCCTTCAGTTTATAAATGCTTTTCCAACTTATCCTCTATACTCAGTCTTTCGTTGTCGTTTTCTTTATAATTTGGTTTTCCAATTGTTCTGATAATCGTGCAGTATGCTGAATCTCATTTCTGCATGTCCTGTTTAAACCATTTCGCAAAATACGAGAGAGTAAGGTCACTGGTATCAAATAACGTGACTTTTATACGAATGAAAAGAGAGAAACAAATTGTCATGAAAATAAAGACGGACTATTCAAGTAGTTAAAATGTGACCAATTTTTTTGTACTTCTTTTTGAGCTGTCACTTTTGGAAAAATCTAAAAACTTGTTCATTTTTTGAAAGAATACGGGGAACAAAAAAGCTATGAGCAGTGATTTCCCTAAAATCATTTATTGTTTACCCAGTGAAAGCAGCTCAGTCAGTCAGCACACAGCTACCAAGATAAAGTAGTAAAGGAGAGACTCAATAAAGGGAATTTTACTCTGTCAACAGTTAGAATATTTTTTACAGTGTAATTAAAACAATACTAGACTTGTTCATAAGGAACAGATGAGGGAGAAAGACAAAAAAATAAAGAGATATCAGTATATTAGAATAAAACAACGGAGGTAAAATTTCACTACTGAAGCTCAATAAGCGGTTTTTAAAGGTGTTTCCTTTACGTAAATACTAAACGAAGATCAATATCAGCCTTAAAACAGTATAGGCTCTGCGAGTGACTATGCAAGGAAGTATGAAAACACAGCAGTTTTTTCTCCTTACTGTGGCACTGCATAAAATTGTTTTCTTTCTTTCAGCAAAATGAGCAGTTTAGTCAAAACTACGAACAATGAATTTACTCGAGGAGTTTTTAGACAAAGGATTTTAAAGTCGGGAAAATTAGTGACTTAAAGAAATTATACCCTTATCAGACTGCGAACTTAAAATTTTAAATCATGTTTAAGTAGAGAAAAGCTATTTGGCGATTCACTTTTAATAATTCAGACTCCATAGACGTTTTTATAACATCATGCATGCCTTAGAGCTCGCTTACTGACAATTTTATTTCAAATCATGTCATTAAAACCATTTTATGTAAATGTATAGCGTTTTCGCCAAATCTCTTTTCTTTCTGTTAAAAATGTGATAATTACTTTTAAAAATGCAAATTGCTTTAAAACCTGCCATTCGAAGATCGAAATAGAGCCAAGAAATCACAAAATAACGTAATTGTGCAATCTTATTTCCTATTAATTCGCATGAAATAAACGCTAATAGCTAAGGTATTTGAAGGTTATCTGTTGAACAACGACAGAAAACTTTCACCCGTAAAAATGATCCTTCTTACCTTTGAAACGAGTCTTGCTGCAGAATACGTACACACCAAGTGAACACTAAGGATGCCTTGAAAAGGTTGGATATAAAATTGACGTATTTAGCTAAATAATTTACGATGTTTAGCGTTTGCCTAATCTGATAACAAGAACGTGCTGATATTGGACGGTTTCTCGGAAGTTGAAACTGATGAGTAATTTAGCTGTCAGTTTCTAAACTGAACGCGTATGTAGTAAAACACAGATTTCTGTGTTTCATGATATATGAGTTACTCAGGTGTCAATGGAGAGTATTGACCAGCCTGAGGTAGAGTTTGAGGTAAAAACCAGTATTCGATTGTCTTGGTAACAGAATTACATCTGAAAAATTAGTGCTTCCACGTCACTCTCGTCGCTACCACAGTTGATAATTTGGCATAAACCTAATCTTGCCGATATGCATTTTTTGAAAAAAAAAAAAAAAAAAAATGAGCGATCGTCGACGAACTTTGAGCAGATTATATTTGAAGCCATCTTCTTAAGTTGTTATTCTTACAAACATGTTTAACCAAAAGGCAATGCAAATAAACTTAAGTGACATTTTTACCTCTTCTGAATGAAAGTGACATTTTTAGCTTTCTCGAAGCCGAGAATATTTGGTTTCCATGTTGTAGGATGCTAAAAGCAAACCTTCCAGCAATTAGATGTAAATTGCTGGAAATGTAAGCCTGCATGTTTAGTAATGATATTGTCTTAAAACTGGTTGTTTGTTTTCGTTTGGGAAAACTATTTATTATCCAAAATTCTGTACATGTCAACATGACTAATGTCCTCTTCTGTAATTACTTAATTTTGCTTAAAATAAAGGGAACATTTCCAGCTTAATTTCGTTTGTTAATGTTTCTATTTCTGCCTTCCAAACGACTTGAATAACGCATAACAGCGTTGATAGCGACAATTAAAAGTAGCCGAAGTGTGTGTGAGTGTGTGTGTGTTTTTTAAAACGAAACTGCGTAACTGCTGTTTTGCTGTGGGAGAGGCGTACCCGAGGGAGAAGGGGGACGGGGGAAGTCGAGTCGGAGGGGAGGGGCTGGGTTGGTGGGTTTCTTTTTGTTACCACGGGAATGGCGTTGTGGTGCACGTACGCGATGAAAATAAGTGCCACCTGCCGCCAGAAATCATTCAAAGGAAAAATTCATTGTAGACCATATACGTAATTCAGTTTTCTTAGGATTTTCGGATGCAATTGAAATTAACCTGGAAATTTGTCTATGTTTTAGCTGTTTAGTGAATCATTCATGACGTATTTTGGTTCGCCCAAGGGTACGTTTGATTGACCATTTTTCGCAATAGCAATTAGGGAACTACTGAACGCTAAAAGTTGCTTGTTAGATAGTGTAATTTGCCAAACAGAAACACAATATCCTGCTGTATGTAGTTTTCCACTGACTTCAAAAACCCAACGGTAGCGTTCCATTTTTGTAATATTTCTAGAATAATTAACCAATGCATTGTTAGGGATATGATCGCGTCCATTTTGTACAATTCCGAACTGTTGGGCCGGGCGAAGTGTATTGTACAGCTCAAAGCTCCTCCTCTTAACAATAAATGAAGATGTTCTTAATACAAGGTACAAATTTCTGTACAAGTTTAGCCTTCATTTATCCGCAGATTCTGTTATCGCATCATTATATAAAGTTACCCGGCGAACGTTAGGCGAAATCCTGTGATATTTATCATTCATGCAATGAAACCTTGGTAGTACGTTTTAAGAGTGCTTTTCTCTTTTAAACTGAAAATCAAATCTGAAAATTTTCTTACAGTGTTATTTTGGTTAATTTTCTTACGTCATAGAAGTGTTATTCTGCGCAAAAACAACTAAAATTCGGCAAATGGTTGTGCTTCTTCTTGTATTTCATCTTTTTGGGATGACGTTTAGAAATATTTACTTGCCGTACATTGTGGTAAGTCATATCATGATCTAACAATAGTAAAGGTGTCAACGGAATATTTCTGGATTTCGTTTATTTTAAACCAGTTTGTTTGGCCTGTTTTGTGATACCAGCTTTATCTCTTCTACCAGTTATCTATAGATGCAAAATATACTTCAGTACAGGAAACTATAATGCCAGTCAACCTTATGGCTAATCATGACTGAATTTTGGCACTGTTAAATTCCTTTAGCTTTCAGTTTAATATAGACACCGAATGGTAAACGGTTGTTGATTATCTTATCTTAGACTACAGTGTATTGAGTAACAAATTAAATATAGATTATACAAGTATTTCGCGAAATTGTTGTTCAAATATTTTGATGGGAAGTTGTTTCTCCAGCTATTGCGAGTTAGGAGGTTAAGCGGTGAACTAACTCTCAATATCACTTGTTAAAAGGCAAGCAGTCGCCAAGTCACCAATATATTTAACCTAGTCTATTGGCTGATTTAAAAAACATATATAAGTATATATTTGTGTATTTGTCTTTGTTGATGATCAACGGCTTTGCTAAAAACTGTCAGGTTTTAATTGTTGCAGAACCACAACTCGAATGAAAAAAAAAAAACTAAAACAACAACAAGAACAAAGTTTTTGCTTTGATAAGTATTCAGTACAGCGAAAACCCAGGAACGAGCTCCGACGCCTGTGCGAAGTTGTGATCATTATAATTAAGACCCAAATTTGCGCAAATTTTAGAAAGATCCACATGAACGTATACCGCTGTCCAGCACGGCGCCCATTTGACGTTGCGTTTCTTTGTTTCGGCTGATAAATCATACAACTTACTAAACGCTTGTAATGATGCGGAGAATCGAAGAACCATAGAAAGCTTATTACCGCCTTCTGCCGGTATTGCCGTAATTAGTGAATCCTCCATCGAAAGGAAAGAAATAAAATCGTCCACTGACAGAAATCTCATCGCAGTAAAACCGACGTCTATTTTTTTTTTAAATTTTCCTTTTGTTTTTGACTCAGGGTTCGGCAGTTAAAAAGGCGACATAGAAACTTCTTAAAGGCAATAAATTAACCTAGATATAAACTTAATATGCATGTCCTGGTCTCTTTACCTCGTTGATGATGTTGTTGTTAAATCCTGTGTAAGATCATAGTACTGTATGTATTTACAAAATAGCCTCGAAGGTTAATTTCCCTAAAGGTGATTGAAACGACGATTCTCGAACGAAGATAATTCGTTCATCAACGAAATAACATAGTCACCAGCCTTTTGAATTACAGCTGTAGTGTGCAATTAAGTTTAATCCCTCGCAAAACCGCGTAAAAAGTGTTTACCGCCAAATTAAATTTGGTGCTGGCGATTGTTTTATTCTTTAATTTATTTTTAGTTTTCATTTTTTCTTCAAACAGAACGTTATTTAAAAAGATATCCCTTAACAAGAAAGCCGTTTAAATTTGTGGCTCCTATTTTTCCAGTTACCTTTTACCATGCCGCGATAGATAGATTATTCCAGAGTGTCCATTGCCGAAAAACGATCTGTCGCTTCCTTTGTGGCGAACATGTAAAACGAAAATTTATTGTTTTCATTGCCGGCTTCACTTGCAACAGAGACGCATATTAACACCTTGCTCTGTTTCTATTGCTTGTTGTTTGTCTCACTGGACATTTAAAACTGTTGACATGGAGGTGGGCTTTTAATTTGCATTTTTAATCTCGATATGTAGCTTTAACAGGGATGATAAGAATTTATTGAACTACCAAGCACAATTGACTTTGTCTTCAAGTACCCAAAGTCCAAATAATACGGGTTAATATTTTTAGTCCGCCTTGCTAGTATTGAATACTTACAATTAATATCGTTTGTATGGAGTGCTTTTCCCTCTTCGTCCAACTTTTTTGTCGATGCAAAAAGGCGCATACTGGGAAAGACCCATAACCTGTTATGGCTGGGGAATCTTTATCAGCTATGACTGTAGGTAATTTGTAGTTGCTCTTTGAATGCAACTTCTATCTTGCGAGAAGAGAGTATTTTCCGTGACAATGAGCTACCCTTTGTGCTTGAAGTGTAAAATAATTCTGCCTATCAGTGGTAAAACTTCCTCAGACACTTTGCTAAAAAGGTAATTTACATAGGACAGCTTCGATGAATAGCTGTCATGCATATTGATCACTTTCCACTGGTTCATGTACTAGGTTTTTTCAGCGATCGTCATAACAAAACTTTCCCGCAAATAGAAACTAACGCAAAATTTCATCCGCAAGAAATATGTTTCACGGTCAAAAGTGTATAGTTTCTTAAATTTACCACTCAGTACGAGGGTCGATTAGGATGCTTGGGAGAATGAATAAGACTCTGGAATAGAACAATTGACATGAGCGAGATATGATAATAAAATGTATCAACTTTCAATTAGTGCTAGTCGAAACCGACAACGATGTCTTATTTCTTATTTTTAATTTGACTCCCATAATACGCAAGAAGTTTGAATGCAATTACTTAGAACCGCATAAATATAAAAACCGCTCATTTGCAAACTAACTTCTATTTGCAAACTTTAACTTCACAGCCCTAGTTGTGTGTCTTAAAAGCTTGGCAAATAAGCTGCAGATCGCTTACAATCTTTTTCGGAATTTATTCAGTCATATTCAACTCCTAAAATCTGTTTTATACATTTAAAAAGTCTTGGGATTATTATTTTCACCCTTCTCTCTTCTTGTCAATTAACAGTACAAAAGTCACGACCATTCCGAACACTAAAATAAACTCATCGCTGCGCATGGGCACCCGCGCACTTGCACAGGATACCCAATATGCGGACAAAGTCGTCATCAAGATCATTTTCAAAAACTACGGTTTTGCTCTGTGCGTGGGTCGCCATCACAGCACTCCATGTCAACCGAATTCTTTAAAATAAACTGGTCAAACAAACACATAAGAAACGAAAACACAGCTAGCAAACTTTTTAACGTTGGCCCATTTTCCCAGCAAACTTTGCTATTTATAGTCGATGGGATTATTTATACTGAAAATATAAAACCAAGCTGTTTTCTTTCGCACGCGGAAAAAATTCCTGAGGTATTGTATAGTAGTGCTACATTACTCATCAGATCACAGGATGTCCTCAATGAAAACGCCGAACTCTTTTATTTTAATTCACATTTTTACTCTTTAGGCCCAATACTTACCCACATACTACAAATTATCTAGACTGATCACAATACATTTCCTTAAAGATTAAGAGAACAAAGAAGGAAAAAAAAGAAAAGAATGGACTTTAGGTTTCTGAGAAACTGCCCACCTACCCCTCCCCTAAGCTAACATTAACACTTACTTCTTACTTCGGGCAAAATGTTGGCTTAGGGGAGGGGTAGGTGGGCAGTTTCCCACAAACCTAAATTGATCCAAAAGAACAATGCATTTTACCTTAAGGTATCAGTTTGTCAATTCTCCTATTCGTTTCTCTAGATGATGTTTTGATTTTGTTAGAAGAAAATTGATGTTGGCCACTCTTGACACTCTTTGGTTAACTCCTAAACCACATATGGCGGTATCATGGTCACCTTAACTTTTCAATCTGTAGTCGAAATTCTATGTTTCTACCCATTAAAGTGAAAGCTCTTTAGTAGAACATTTGCACAGACTTTTTTGAATGAAAAATAAAAATAAAAATTTGAATTATTTTGTGCATTTTTTTATTTGACCGCCGTGATTAAGAGTGAAAGGTTCAATCTTATTTTGTCATTTATCTTTTAATACCTAACTGTAATTAAGAAGAGAATTCTAAGGGCTATCACTGGTAGTAATCAAGTTTTTAATTTACGCCTTTTATCGCAATCATACGGTTTATTACTCGACCACCTGTCAGGCGTTTCTATGACAATACTGTTGGTCACGCAATTTTGGGCATCGAAGCACTTTAAATTAAAATGAAATCTCCGTGTCCGCTTATAAGTTTCATATGATGGCGAGAAGAGCATAAGAGACGCGACAATGTGTGAAGGGTGAACTGGGATTAAATCCGGTTGTATTTAGATAATTTTGAAAAAGTGGCGGCCGGTATTTTTTAACTTTATCGCTGCTTTTCTCAACTGTCTAGCTGGTGTAACACTTAAGTGCAACTTTTTCTACTTTGAGGAAATTACTTTTCGCACAATTCACAATTTACAAGCACTGTACCATATTATCTCCTGATATTACCCAAGAATTTTAACCAGGCCTGGTGAAACTTAACCTTTTACCTTTTTTTTTCTTTCTTTCTTCTTTTTTTTTGGATATATCTTCCCATAGGGTCATTGTTAATTTTTATGTCATTCTCTTCAATATATTGCGGCATGGCTCAATAACACGGAGCTCCGACTCAATCTTAGCTACGGCATTTCCTTCGCTGTCCAGATTGCTACAAAAATTCATGTTTTGAAGCAGTTCTTGCTGCTCTCTTAAACTGCTGATTTTTCGGACAAATGGATGAAGCGAAAAACATCTGGCGACTTAATTTTACACTTCCACAGCGATTAATCATGTTCGCAATATTTGAATTTACGGAAGTTTTTGTCAGATTTGAATTCTCTTGTAAACTTCCTTTCTCCTTGCTTCTGTGGTTTGACTCATAAAGAGAGATTTTAATTACATTCGGCGGTAATTGCTTTTGCAGGTAAAATTCGATAGGCGTTTCTTTCACTGCAGGCTATTTAAAAGTTTATCAGTTAGTGTATTGCATAGCTACTGCTGAAGATGTTTTAAACATCTTACTGTTTATGGAACCCCTCTTTTTTCTTCAAGTGTTTCGTGTCAAACATTACTAATTTGTAGAAAATACTTGCTCTAAAGATACATTCTTTGTAGGCTTTTTACCTTTTCATTAACTCAAAACGGTTTCTGTATTACGCCGGATACTTAACGCGATTTTGCGGTAGTGAATGCAAACAAATGGGTCACCGTTCCGAAAAATTAGCAGCTTTTGATAAGTGTAAATATGTGGTCTTTTTACAATAAGGAGAACTATTTTACTGAATCAAAAGAATTAATCGTGTGTCATGTCTGTACCTTCATAAGCAAAATACATCATCAGCAAGTATACAGATTCTCCCTTTCCATATCCTACCTCCTTCTTTAGTATTGATAGTCTTCCATTGGACTGTTTGAAAATTTAAATCGAATTTAAAAAGCTGTTTCAGGTCATAATTTTTTTTTGGTCCTTTAAAATTTTCTCTCATGCCGCCATAAACTGGTGCCAACGGATTGTTGAAATATGTCAAATTAATCCAATATATTTTTCTTGGGCAATTAGCCGTACTAGTTTTTTCGCAGTAGATCAACAGTTGGCAATTTATAAGAGGGTCCATTTCTATGAAAAAAATTGTCAAAATATCCATAATGTCAGGGCTGTTTTTCGGCTGGCTCAATACTTAGGTTATGTATCATATCATTCTCTTTCTCACAAATGAAATATGAAAGAATTGGAAATACTTGTAATAAAAGGGCCATGAATGTTCGCGGCCGTTTGTTTTCTTTCACGCGTTGATTTTCATCACAACTCTACGATGCGAATTCGTCGAAATCAAACCTAACCCTTTAACACAAATGAGGGGGGGTAGGGGTGGGGAGGGCCGTTTTTTTACCGGTTGGGGTGCCCTAAGGGGTTCCTGCATCTAAGTTTTACTGTAAAAGTAACAACTGTTCTACAATTATGCTTCATTCAGTAGCTAGAATTAGTGGAATGCTCCCGTCACGTGACCACTTGGTTCAACCTGCCTGTTCCCATTTTCAGCTGATCATGACTGAGATTCAAAAGCCATGATTTATAATTAGTTAGATTTACATGGTTCAGAATTCCTATACATTATAATTAGTTAGCTTTGTTATAATCTTATCATTGAATGCATAAATTTCAACAGAGAAGACTTCTGAACTTACACAGGCGTTTGTATGGACAAAGTTTACCGTTTATTAATAGGCCTTAGAGCGGTTTTCACTTGACTGTCGAAAGTAATTGGTTTTGGTTTTGGTTTTGGTTTTACTACGCCCTTTGGTTGGCTAGTGTATTTACTTTGGTTTTGGTTTTACGACAGTCAAGTGAAAACCGCTCTAACAGTATATGCAACTTACATTTTACACTGAAACTTGTGTGTCTGTACGTAAACTAGCTTTGCACGACTTTGTTTGTGTCTTTTTGATTCTAGGTCCATTGGAAATTCTATGATTTGATTGGCAGGGTAATTGTTGAACTATCGGGAAAAACGAGACAATTCTTTCAAGCACCAAAGACAAGAAGATCAGATGATATGCCACCGCAAATGCATGAGAGAGCTTATAAAAACGTAGGGAAGGTAAGTGCTTTGTCGTTTCTAACGCAAGCCTTAAACGGCCTTGTCAGTCCTTGATACTGTGTTGACTAAACTGTAGTGGAAAATATAGTACATGGGCTTATCTCACACACTTTTTATTAATACGTCTAATAAATTAAAAGTATGTAATGCCAAGACATGGATTATACACCTTTGTCCAAGACTGCTGTAGCCGTATCTAAGAGTAATAATGTCAGTGAGAGTTAACGCGTATTTAAGAGTTGACTTAAAATAGACGTTGTCGAGATGTTATTCTGACAAGTAATAAAACACGCTTTTCTGATTATCAAAAGAACAATTCCATGAGACTCTGATACGTCAGGCAGTAAAATAGCATCGTTTTTCGAGCAGCTTAAACTGCTGCCTTACAAGACCACGCCAAGATTAGCGCTGACAGGTTAGGGTATAATAAGAACAGGGAACAGCGGAATATTTTGTTTGACCGCTAAGATAATTGAAAACGGTTCTTGAATAAAATGCTTGCATGTTATCGAAAGAAAGGTTTTTTGCTCTGTTGATTTGTTTCCCTCCAAAACAAAGTAAAAAGAGAGAGAGAGGTTGAGTTATCTTTCGTTGTACTCGAATTAAAATAATCAGTTTCTTACCTTGTTTGATTCTATGTTGAAACAAACGTGTTTCCGTTTCGGTGTTTTGAATGGGCGTTTCTGAGATTCCGTTGCCACGATAGTTTGTTACCCTCGCTGCATGCTAAGAAATCAATCCAACTCACCAAGCAACTTGAGTTTTAGCAGAGAAAATAGTATACTTTTAAGCTGTTTTCCCAACAGCGAGCGGTCGTAGTCATTCAGTTTTGACAGGCAACACTATGAAAGACAAAGGCGAGAAGAGTGGCTTAAGCTCGAAACTTTCTTTCTGTTGACTTTTGCTGCGAGCTTTTATTAAAAACTCTATTTGCGATTGCTTTTGTGGAGGGATTCGAACAGGAATATTAATTGCGACTAAAACACACAATTATCACGAGCCAATGGCGAGGCGCGCCTGTCACCCATCAATAGCCTACTCTGAAACCGCCAAATCCCGGTGTTTTCTTAAGATTGTTTATTCAATTTACCACGTTCCCAATGTTTTGCCGAGGTTATGATTAACTTGCTTACGAGCTGTTCACTAGAGTTTGGGAACTTCACGTCAGGTTGGAAGTGAGTGTCAGAGACGGGATTTTGGCCTAGTTGAAGGGCACTTAAAAAACCTAAAAAATCCGCTTAGCCTGTTTCTTTACAGTTCGAGTTGAACAGCGTCTTGGGGTTACAGGCGAAAGTTGCTTACTGCTCAATCGCAGTTGGTTATAGTTGTGAATATGGAGAGCTCTAAAATTCCAATGCGAGGCAAAGTCAAGGACGCTGAGGCCGAAGCCTTACTTCGATTGCTTCGCCAGGAGAAGGAATATAGCGAAAGACTGTTAGCGCCGCAAATTCAGCAAAGAGTTCCTTTACCGGCAATAGGTAGCAGTGGTAATGATAATACAACGCAACAACCGCAGCTATGCGAGCAGGAAACTGTTGCAACATTTATAACGCAAACAGGAGAAAGTTCTGGCTTTCTTTACGATAATTACGAGAAAGAGTTGCTAAGTGATTCAAACTTTATATGGACACCGAAAACGGATATGGACAACCAGCCGCGTGCTTCGTCTCACAAAGGTGTTTACGTTCCATCGTTTTCATGGAGGGACGAACAATGTTTCTCCTATCCACAGTTTGATCAGCCTCGGAAAAAGTCGAAGGCTCGGACGTTACCGCCGATTGAAATACCAGTATCACCATGCAGTGATCTTCCCGAGCGACCTACCTGTCCCAGACCGGGATCGCCGAAGTTTTGGGACGATTAACCCCGATATACTGAAAATCTACATGAGTTAGTCACTGGTTAGTCGCAGTAAAAATTCGCCCTCAGGCATCTGAAATAGCTTACTACCGGTAGCCGGGAGAAATTTACCATATGGAATCGATTTCCCGTTTACCGCCTGCCTTCCAACAGTTGCACACGATATTCGGGATTATGTTTCTAATACGGGCTTAGTGATCCCCACATAGATCGTGGCCATGGTGGGTTTAATTGAGCAGTTGGAGCAGCTGGAGTAGTGGCAGTTTTTTTCGAAAGTCAACCTCAACGAAAGCGTCATATTGATTGTATTTGGTTATCAAATGATTGAAGAGCATGCCCTTACAGAGGTCTCTTGAAAGATCGTTTATTGAAGAGAAGTTAAAGGCTGTTTAATATTCCTTTCGTGCCGTCAGTCTTTTTGTTTGTCATCCTCTGCGGTTAAATGATCCGTCGGCGACAACGGGCTAGTGACTTTTTCGCTCGAGGGGTTGAAAAGAACTCGTGAAAACACATTATCTCCCAACTGAAATAACCGTCAGTAGATCTTTGCAAAAACTTACCTTTCTATTAAAAGTAACGTACTTGAATTACTGTCTAGATAATTAACTAATTTTCGGCAGTTAATCGTATTTGGATTGGATCATTCAAAACAAGCAAAAACAAGTATGGAGTTCCGGAGAGATCGTTGTCTCACGATTTCAATCGAGTCCCAGTTGACACTATTCCTAATAATTATGAAAGGGTCTGAAAGAAGAAAACTAAAATTAACGAGGTTTTCGAGAGAATTACAGACAGCAAAATGATAAAATGGCTCCTTTGTTTACTGTAGCAAAAAGGAATCTTACTGAGCAAAATGAGCGACATCCAGGGACTGACGTTATTTACATACCCCTGTTGTGTCCACAGAAATAGCTACTTTTTAAAAATATAATCTGAAAATGCACGCACACTATAGACATTATATTCAGTTTCTTTTAAAGGAAGAGTCATATTTAAACACTATTAAGGCACGAGGGCGAGTTTTAACTGCTCTTTTCTGTGCCTCTGACTGTCAGTAAGTCTGTAAGGTAAATTTAAAAATGTGGCCCTTCAAACTTTTCAACGTCTTTTCATGTATGTTTAGTTTCTTTTGTTCTATGAGCTTGAAAGTTAGAGTAATTCAAAATACTCTTTCAATGCAAACCTGTTATGAACAAAACTTTTTCTACAGTTATTTTCGTTCGCATTTTCCAGTCAGTGTTTGGGTAAAGAATCTTTTTTTTTCCTCAATGATTTCTTATGAATGTTCACTAATTAGAGTGCAATTAAAATTGCTTACTCTAGTAATGGAGTAAGAAATCAAACCGAATTTTCACATTTTGCGTTTCACTTGTGTTGCTTGCTTTCCACCTGGTTAGTTGACACATGTACATATATTTTGAATTTGCATAATTGAACTGAAGTTTGTTCAAGTATGCTTGCTCAAACAACTGAACGACTGGGCGACTGATTGATAGCAAGTGAATTGAACAAATAACGTCTTAGAGAGGTTCTTTTACAAATCAATATCAATGGTTAAAGGTGTTTAAGTTGTCAGCTTTTAGATCAAGTCACGGAAACATACAAAAAATTGTCTATGGGTACGATAACTTGATACCCTTCTCTGGCAAAACCTGATCACAGCTTAGTTTCACTGCTTTGCAAAGCATCTTCAAAAAGTGTGTTTCACAAGCGACGAAATGAAATTTTGTTTAAGTTGCCAATAATCTGGAAGTTACTCTGGTGGTTATAGACACGCTATTTTTTTTATAACACCGAAAGAATTAACTGTAGTTTGCTTACTCAGAAGGGTGCGTTTTTATGATCCCCAGAAAAGTACAGCTGGTGGTCCGCTTTGGGGTCCACTGCTGACAGCTGAATAACGAAGCTTTTAGCTATTGAGTCAGATGCGGTTAGGATTTTCATTCAGTTATCAGTCTAAATTCTCTTTTCATCCCTCATTTTGAAATGAATAAAAAAAGTTAGCACATACGTTTTTACGCATTTCCAGTTTTATTAACCTTTTACAAGTGAAGTACAAGAATTACCCTCTCACTTTTTGCTTAGTTTGTAATTCACTTGACTAACACAAAACCTGGCCTACAATGCTGGAGACTTGCTGAAGTGAAAAGCCTCAAAACCTAATTAGATTTTCTTTCGCAGAGAATGACTGGAGCAACGTTTATGCTTGCCTTATTCAGTTTACAAAGCCAGTCATTCCACTTTCCTTTTGCGGAACCTCCAGCGATCACGTGGCCACACTTTTCGCTTGATGGATTGTTGGGTTCACCAGTGTGCCATGCACTATAGCCACTTAGCAGAGTGTCGTCTGTCCAGTAGAACTTTGTGTCTGCTTTGCGGCGAAGACCAAGCCAGGCGCCATAGTACGTGACTTTTGGCGTTATTGCCAAAAGGCAAAAAAGAAACACTTGTCTAGGACGAAAAATCATGTTATCTTCCAAAACCTCGAAAGACGATCAAGGATAGGTAACCGCTGTGAATTGTGATTATTGCGTGAAGACATAAATTGTGTAACTCGTAGATGATTAAATTCACTTGTCATAATAGTAACGATGATTATATAGAACAAGAACATTTTCAAGTACTATTTACGCCACTGAAGCGGAAGTTAATGTGTAAAGACCCACCTTCCCTCAGGAAAAATCGATTTTTCCGGAGGGGAGGTCGGCGGAGGTCTGTACACAGGCTAGGTGTTGACTGATCGAAATAAACGAAGTGAAGTGAAATGTTAACACTGTTATGAAGAGTGAATCGATTTAAGGTATGTAAGCTCGTATTTATAAAGCTCTCTTTAATAGACTTAATTCCGATAAATTTGACACGTTCTCCAGTAATTCTTATCAGCATCATAACTTCTATAATATTCTCATGGCCCGGCAAGAATAAAATACCACCTATAAACTCGATCGATGGTCCAGCGCCTGTTGTTGTTTTATAGTATTCAGACGGTCGCAGTGAGTGTCGCTTGCAATTGTGTTTTGCAATTTCAGTACCAAAGCACAAATACAATATGCGAGAAAAACAAAGCTAAGAGGCATGATATATTTTTTTTCTTTTAATGAATCATTTGCTGGTTCACTTCTCGCCTCTGAAATATTTACTTTGTGAAAAAGACCGCAGATAGCTGCTGACCATCACGCAACGTGACCACTTTGCAAGCTGCGAGAACATCGTTTCTCGGTCCCAGGCCTCGTGTCCCCCCTTCCCCTCCCCCCTTCGCCGGCTTAATGAAGAGTACAGCTGGTGGTCCGCTTAGGTACCACTGCTGACGGCTGAATAACGACGCTTTCAGGAATTGTTTCAGATGCAGTTATAGGATTTTCTTTCAGTTATTACCCTAAATTCTCTTTTCAGTTCGCCAGGAGCCCATCAAATAGGCTCCTGTCATCGCTCATTTTGAAATGAATAAAATAGTAAGAGAAGTTCGCACAAACGTTTTTTCGTATGTCCAGTTTTATTACCCTTTTATAAGAGCAGTACAAGAATTAACCTCTTACTTTTTCCTAAGTTTGTAAGTGGCTTGACTAACTCAGTAACAGGCCTACAATACTGGAAACTTGTTGAAGTGAAAAGCCTGAAAACTTAGTTAGATTTTCTTTGGCAGAGAATCACTGGAGCATGTGTAATCCATGACTTATTCCATTTACATTGTACGTCATTCCACTTTCCTTTTCCGGAGCCTGTAGCATAGATGTTGGCTCACTTTTCTATTGATGGACTGTTTGGTTCAACAGTGGTCCGTGCACTATTTGCAGTTTTCAAAACTTTCATGAAATATTCCTCAAGCATAACAGGGCTCAAGTCTCCTCTTAATTCACAAGAGGCAATTTGAGCCCTTAAATGCGTAAGGAAAATATTTAACGACAGTTTAAAAATTTTAGAATTTACAACGATTTGTATGGAAAACCATGCAAGAGTGACTGGGTGGCAAAAGTTGTTTTTCTCTTACAGATGCTTCTATCTTTCGGCGGCCGTTACACTCGCTACTCTTGAGATACACAGCTGAAAATTCTCAGGTTACTTAATTTTAATATGCTCTTTCAGCTTGTGCTAACAAACTTTTTCAATAGTGAACTGTTTACGTCACCGAAAGTTGATCACGTGATAAAGTCATGCAAAGAGCCTATAGCGGACTGGCGCGTCCCCATTAACGATCCCAGAAACAATAGATAACCTTAGATTCTGAGACGAGAACGACTACAAGTACGAGATTTTCTCAATACTAACTATTGTTCATTCGTGTACCAGCATCATTTTGGCGGGAAAACGTGATAGCCATCGTCATTCTACTACGAGTTTTAGCAAGAGTGTCGTAGTGGCGGGAACAAGTTAGCCTGTGTGGCAGGCGCAAAAAGGGGAGGGAGTGGGGGAGGGAGAAAAGCGCGAAAGGGAAAAGGGAAACTCTCCCCAATGCCCTTCCCTTTTCTCTTCCTCCCTATATCCCCTACCCCTTTCGACGCCTGCTACGCAGGCTAGGAAAAGTTATCAAATGTAAGAAGTTTTATCATTCTGCTATCGGGAGAGGGCTTAACCTCCTTAAGTGTAAATAACCGTATTTACGTATTAACCTTTTTGGTGAAAGAAGGTAAATTGAAGCTTTCCAGGGTGTACTTTTTTTTAGAACACGCACTAAAACTTTAAGTTAAATCTCGTCCTCGTCCTCGTTCTCGACCTCAAATCTAAAGCTCTCTAATTTCGGCCCCAGTTCTCTTCTCGTTCCTAAAGTGACGAACTGATCTTCAACCCAATTCCCATACTAGAGTGTTCAACTATGCTTGCTCAAACAACTTAAAGACTGGGCAACTGCGGATTAATAGCAAGTAAATTGAACAAATGACGTCTTAGAGAGGTGTTTTCATAAATCAATATCAATGGTTAAAGGTGTTCAAGTAGACAGTTTTAGATCAAGTCACGGAAACATACAAAAATTTGTCTATGGGTGCGATAACTTGCTACCCGTCTCTGGCGAAACCTGATCGTAGCTTAGTTTTGCTGCTTTGCAAGGCATCTTTGAAAAGTGTGTCTTAAAGCGACAAAATGAAAATTTGTTTAAGTTGCCAGTAATCTGGAAGTTGCTCTGGTGGCTATAGATACGACCCTTGTTTTGATAACACCGAAAGAAATAACTGTAGATTGCTTACTCAGAAGGATACGCTTTTATGATCTCCAGAAAAGTACAACTGCTGGTCCGCTTTGGTAATCACTGCTGACGGCTGAATAACGAAGCTTTCAGGAATTGAGTCAGATGCGGTTTAGGATTTCATTTCCAGTTATCACTCTAAATTCTCTTTTCAGTTCATCCCTCATTTTGAAATGAATAATAGAAAAGTTAGCACATAGTACGTTTTATCGCATTTCCAGTTTTATTAACCTTTTGTAAGTGAAGTACAAGAATTACCCTCTTACTTTTTGCCTAGTTTGCAGGTCGAAAGACTAACACTGTAACTGGCCTACAACACTGGAAACTTGTTGAAGTGAAAAGCCTGAAAACCTAGTTAGATTTTCTTTGGCAGAGAATCACTGGAGCAGTTGTTATAAGTGCCTTAGGCAGTTTACACTTGATGTCATTCCACTTTCCTTTTACGGAACCTGTAGCATACATGTGGCTACACTTTTCGATTGATGCCTGGTCTGGTTGACCAATGTCCCATGCACTATAGCCGCTCAACAGAGTGTCGTCTGTCCAGTAGAACTTTGTGTCTGCTTTGCTGCGAAGACCAAGCCAGGCGCCACCATGCATGACTTTTTTCTGCTTGAGAACAAGATTGGTGATAAACTGGTTCTCTGCAGCTGTGGTGATTTTAACCAAGTCTCCTCCCAGCTTCAGGCAGTTTCTTCGTGCGTCATCCCACTCTAGCGTTGGCGCATCTATGACGAGGTAACAGGACTTTCCATAAAGAACCCATCCGGTAGGACATGGCGATCCTAAAATTCAAACCTTTCATAAGCAATCAATTAAGCGGTTGTAGAGCAGAGAAAATTGTCAAAAAATTAATAAATGAATCGCCGAAACTTAGACCTGCCAGGGCTCTTGAATCAATATTTACTTCTGTCTCAGTCGGTTCAAGTCCTCGTTCCTACTTTCGGGATAGGCGAATCTTTGCTGACATCATTGTTTACATTTTTCCTCATTAGCATACGACTTAACTCATGAACTAAATGCAAAAGTTGAAAGAGCTAATTAAGTTGAGCAATTTGTGCAATTTTCAGGTCTTTGCAAGCAATATTAAAGGAAATATCAGCCATCAAAAACTGAGAAATTGCTGTGTGCCAATAAAGTTATTATGTCTCTCTCTCTCTCTCTCTCTCTCTCTCTCTCTCTCTCTCTCTCTCTCTCTCTCTCTCCTCCAATTTCGTGTTTTTAAAAGAGAATTTCTGCGAAACCATTTGGTGTATTGGGCTCAAATTTTCAGAGATAACTGAAACTGTTATACTCTTACAATATTCAGAGTTTTTATTTTATTAGCGTCATCAGACAGTGATAAGCATACGTTAATGAGGAAAAAAGTGTAAACAAAATATCGCCTATAGCCTGAATATAATTGTTCACATTGCACTTCCAAAGTGTGGCACAGAACCTATCCGATAAGTGACGCCCAACTTTGGAGATCGGCACGGCGCGGCG
>OZ037782.1:35303831-35533831 GCA_964035525.1 Porites cylindrica | reverse complement strand
TCAATGAATCCCTGAGGCTGGTAAGACGTCAGTGAAGTTTCTCCTATGTGGGCCTGAAGTGTTATCAAAGGCCAGAACACCGGTGACTAAACATGTCATTTTCGTCTTTAGTTGTCTTATCAGACTATTCAAACAAAGGCTTACGAATTTGAAACAATGAAGCCCCTTGTTCATTGGCTACAGTTTAAAGGGCTTTTCTGCGAGCTAAATAATTATCTCAGGACTATTAGCTGTTTAAAATTTTCATTTTTGAAGCATCACAGAACTTGCTGGAATTAATGTTTGCTTTCCTATTGTAGAAGTTTTAAGTCTGGCCAGAACAGAATCTTCGATACTTCACTGTTTTGTTTAAACAGTTTGTTTATTGTGATCATAAATTTGAATTCGAAAAGCTGGTGGTCTTAAGGTTGTTTTTAATAGCTTATACACCTCTAGGGAAATATCATGAATTAAAAAAAATCACGCGTTAATTCACGTGTTTCCTGTTTTACTGCCAGGTAATCGTTTCACAGAGAAACCTTGATATATCACGAACGGCTAAGGGACTGGAAAAAATGTTCGTAATAGCAAGGCTTGTTTATATCGAGTTCTTTTCAAATTACCCCGAGCGAAAAAATATCGTTCGTTATACCGAGAAGTTCGTTAAACTGAGTTTCCTTGCATCAAGTTTCTATTGTACTGTTTTACAACTTTACGCGTGAGAGCTCTTTTCTATAGCGTCGGGTTATTTTCGAAATCCACAACGAGTTCTGCTATTTTTCGTTTTTCTGATTGGCAACGGAGAAACGTACAAAGGAGCTTATCTTATGTGAAGCAATTCAAGTAATAAAGTTATTGAGCAGGTCACTCGCCTTTCATTAGTAAATCCCAATATCCTTCATAGTTGTCAGTTTGTTGGGTTTACGCACAAAAATAATCTTGGAAAATACTATGTGACGTCATGGTTGCGTGGCTCTATTGGCGCTGTAAATACCTTGGATTTTGATGTGAAAAGATTGGACATGCGGCAGTTTATAAGGCGCTTTTTCTCTACAGTTAAGCCCCGCACTCCGGGCACCCGATTAATACGAAAACCTCATTATTACGGACAGTTTGCTATGCCTCTGGGGAAAGAAAGCCTTACATTCAACTTGCTTAATACGGACACTTTCTATGTCCCCCTAAGTGTCCGTATTCACTAGGTTTAACTGTAATCAGTAAGTACATGTACATAGGAAGGCCCAGTCCGATTGACTGATCTGTAAACACAGTTCAGGATTGTTCTAAAGTTTTATGCGATACCACAGCACACGTTGAGATGTATACAGTTATCTACATTACAATTGGTGTTGTTTCTCGAATGTTCTCATTATAGTTAGATTAGTTGTTTGTTCAGAATTGTACAGTACAAAAAAAGTTTGTTTGTCAAAATCTGTATCTTGAATGAGAAAGGAAGCAGTTCAAAGCAAAATGATCCTGAATGGGTTATTTACAATATTACTTAGACTCCTTGGGGACTGTGTAAGTAAAAGAAAATACCGTATTGTTATCACGGTCCTATAACCATGAGTTTGTGTGATTCACGTGTTAATTATTGTCTGAACTCTTGTTATTCACGTGAACACAATAGAACCTGGATATAACGAACCTCTATATAACGAAGTCCTCGGTATAACGAACGATTTTCCAAACCCCAGTAATAGGAAATGAATCTTGCATATGCAAAGAGAAATTAATTTCCGAAACTTAGACAAATAAGGGCTCCTTGACTAAGCTTTTATTCAGTCAACACGAAAGCTATCCGGTAAAGTACGAAGAGCAAGGCCCGGGACTTGGAACAACACTCATCTCATTTATGCCGGAGCAGTTGGACTTGGGAATTTGTTGCTCCTAATTCATATCCTTACTCCTGAATTAGTATTTACGTCCGTCTCATTGGGTTCAAGTCCTCTTTCGTAATTGTCAATTCCGCTACGGTCCGAATACCTGATAACATTGGACCAAAACGGTGTAGACTTGCTACAATTCGACCTCTCATAAATTCAAGCCTGCCAGGGTCAGGGAATTTATTAAAAAGTCAGGGAAAAACTTCATTCAGAAAAGCAAAATGTATGCTGCAAAGCAAGCAAAGCGAGCAATTTGGCACTCTACGTCTTACACATGTAGTAGTTGTGGTCAGTGGTCGATAGTCCAGCGCGCTTTGTTGTTTTTAGTATTTACACGGTTGCAGTAAGTGTCGCTTGCGTTTTGGAATTTCAGTACTAAAGGACAAATATGATATGCGTGAAAAACAAAGTTAAGAGGCATGATATTTTTTTCTTTTAATGAATTATTTCCTCTGCTGGTTTGCCTCTCGCCTTTAAAATATTTACTTTTTGAAAAATACTGCAAATAGCCGCTGACCATCACGCAAGGTGACCGCTTTGCAAGTTGTGAGAACATCGTTTCTCGGTCGCAGACCTCGTGTCTTCGCCCCACCCCCCCCTCGGAGTACAGCTGGTAGTCCGCTTTGGTAACCACTGCTGACGGCTGAATAACGGAGCTTTCAGGAATTGTGTCAGATGTAGTTATAAGATTTTCTTTCAGTTATCACTCTAAATTCTCTTTTCAGTTCATCCCTCATTTTGAAATGAATAATAGAAAAGTTAGCAAATACTACGTTTTTTCGCATGTCCAGTTTTATTAACCTTTTATAAGTGCAGTACAAGAATTACCGTCTTACTTTTTGCTAAATTTTTAAGTGGCTTGACTAACTTAGTAATTGGTGTACAATACTGGAAACTAGGTGAAGTGAAAAGCGTGAAAACTTAGTTAGATTTTCTTTGGCAGAGAATCACTGGAGCATGTGTTATGTATCTCTTATTTATTTTACACGACACGTCATTCCACTTCCCTCTCGAGGAGCCTGAGCCAGCTATGTTGGAACACTTTTCGCCTGATGGATTGTTTGGTTCACCAGGCATCCACGCCTTATAGCCGCTCAATAGAGTGTCGTCTGTCCAGTAGAACTTTGAGTCTGCTTTGATGTGAAGGCCCAGCCATGCGCCACTAGGCGTTACCTTGCTTACTTGCTTAATAATTAGATTGAGAATGAACTGATTTTCGGCAGCTGTAGTGATTTTAACCAAGTCTCCTCCAAGCCTCAGGCAGTTTCTGCGAGCGACATTCCACTCTAGCGTTGGCACATCTATGACGAGGTAACAGGACTTTCCATAAAGAACCCATCCGGTAGGACATGGCGATCCTGAAATGTGAACATTTCAAAAGCAGTCAAGAATCGACAAGTTGAGTAGAATTTTCACCCCGTGATAGTTGTTGAGGCGAAAAAAATGGAAAAAGGCTAAACAACACGTTACCTTTGCCTGATTGAGCCGCAATGTAATCAACTTTCTCTTTGATGTGCGCCAACATTTCACGCTCGGATTTAGCCAGACCATCATAGTTGTTGTTTACAACAAAGTTTTGTCCTGCGTGAGGGTTCAGCTTATCGACTGGTTTGGGACTGCAGTTTTGGGTCTTCCCGCCAGAATTAGAAGTTACTGCCAAAAGGCAAAGAAGGAACACTTGTCTAAAACGAAAAGTCATGTTGTCTTCCAAAATCTCTTGAGACGATCAAGGATAGGTGACTCAAATGTGAATTGTGATTAATGCCTCAAGATATATATTCTATAAGTTGTGGATGATTAAATTCACTTTTCATAATACTAATGATAAAAATAGAGAGCAAGAACATTTTCTAGTTTTCTTTACGCCACTAAAGCGGAAGTTAAAGGGCAGATAACACGTCTGTGAAAATATAATTAAGAGACCTAGCCTAACTGAGTAAGGCCATTAGGTTTTGCTTTAGTTTATTAAGTTTAGTTTGAAAGCCGTTGTAAAACGTTTTACTTTCTGGAGTGGAATCTTCTCCTTTAATTTATTCAAAACGGCGAAATATTCTGTCAAGTCACTGTGCATAATGATTATTTTACGTTAAACTTTGTAAAAGTGCCATGAAAAATTAATGTAGCAACATCGCACTCTCTTTTGTGTTATTCTAATACACAAGAATTATGATCCCAATTTACAGAAGAAAAATATACCTTGGCAATAAACTTGAGTTGCCTCGTTGATTAAATTAGAACAAAATAAACTGGGAATTTTAAAGAAACCCCGGAGGCAAGGCTCACGTGGACGACATGTCCACGTTTTGAAAAGAATAAATATAATACATTATATTAATCCACAATACCTGTTCAGGGTACGTTGTCTTAACTTATGAGGCAGATGTCTACGAATCCCACACAGATATTGATGTCGACTCGGTAAAGAAAAATCTAGTATTTACCCCGACTCTAATTATAATAGTGCATGATCATTATGATTATGTCCATGATACCCAATCAGAATGTTAATGCGTATTTGCTGTCTTTAATACAATCACATTTAACGTTAGATAAACAACTGTTATTTTTTAATACATGCATTACGAAAAGTTGTCATAAATTAGTTAGAAGTGTTGCGAATGACGGTTCCCAAATTTTTCACAGATATTCACCTACGTTGAATTTCGGCTTGAGTCGGTGAATTACTAAACACCAAATTGCGCATGAAATAGGATCACAGTGGGCGTTCAAAGGTTTTGTTGGCTGGCTATAGCCTAACTGAATGAGCACATAATAAAGACGTGCAAGAAATAACGTTTACTGAAAGAGAAACAAAAAGCGGTGAGGTTGGGGGGGGGGGGGGGGGGGGGTCAGATGACCGATTAAGCCCCCAGGAACGTCGCTTTATACGAAAACCTCAGTATTACAGACAGTTTGCTTTGTCTCTGGGGAAAGAAAGCCCTTACATTTTCTCTTCATTCAACTCGCTTAATACGGACACTTTCTATGTCCCCCCTTAGTTTAACTGTAATCAGTAAGTACATGTACATAGGAAGGCCCAGTCCGATTGATTGATCTGTAAATACAGTTCAGGATTGTTCTAAAATTTTATTCGATACCACAGCACACGTTGAGATGTATACAGTTATCTACATTACAATTGGTATTGTTTCTCGAATGTTCTCATTATAGTTAGATTGGTTGTTTGTTCAGAATTGTACAGTACAAAAAAAGTTTGTTTGTCAAAATCTGTATCTTGAATGAGAAAGGAAGCAGTTCAAAGCAAAATGATCCTGAATGGGTTATTTACAATATTACTTAGACTCCTTGCGGACTGTTTAAGTAGAAAGCATTGTTATCCCGGTCCTATAACCATGCGTTTGTGCAATTCACGTGCTAATAATTGTCTGAACTCTTGTTATTCACGTGAATACAGTAGAACCTCGATATAATGAACGTCTATATAACGAAGTCCTTTCTTAACCCTAGCAACAGTAAAATATATGAAAAAGAACCTCGATTCAACGAAACCTCGCCATGGGGAACACATGTCGCCATTCCTTTAGCCCTTCTTTATATCGAGGTTACTCTGTAACACGTTATTTACAATGAAAAAAAAACTGTGACTGGAAGTATGAAACTTATAAGAGACTTCACTTTCGCTTTTATTACTCTGTACATTTATGTTGTCCAACTGTCGTGACTTAAACATAGAAGGTGCGACGAGCTTAACTTTAGCTTGACATACAACTTTGCGCGTTCTTCAATGTACGAATTTTAGTTGGGTTAGTTGTCTGTTCACAATTGTACAGTACAAATAGGTTTGTTTATCACGGTCAGCAATTTGAATAACAAAGGACCTGGTAAAGCGGTCTTGAAAAGACTGATCCAGAATGAGCTGTTTTGTATAATGCTCATAATTATATAAACCCTTGGGAGATGGATACCCTAGGGGAGTACCCTCGGGATGCTAGCAGACAATCCCTCGGGAGCGCTATCCAAACATCTTTTAGGGGGAGCCTTCAACTGTTTGCAAGCTTGCTTGAAGCGCTTGTTTTGCCCGCCCGCATTCAATACTTTTTCCGGCTGTATGACTAATACAAATTTAGGTTGCCTGTACATTTTGCTTGACGATTTCGTTTAATTAAAATTTTTTGATTACCTGAAAGTATGACCCTCATAGGCGAGGTAAGTTTTGAATTAATGCGGTCGGTGATTTTGAGCGTTTTCAACCCCGTATAGACTGCGAGCAGTCCCTCAGTCTTTTGCTCGAAAATCTGTAAGCGAGTGGGGTATGTGAGTGTTTGTGCAGCGAAGCTGCGAGCAGCGAGTTGGTAGGGCGCCATACTCCCTGCTCCGCAGGTGACTTAATTCCATGGGCTTTTTGTAAGCGAGGTTTGTTGCTTTATTAAGGGCGTTCTGGTATACGGTTAAACCAGTTAGTTCGCTAACGGTTTCACGGTTTGTGATGGTGGAGTATCTCATCTTCTTCGATTCATTATTCACACCAAATTCAAAATTCTAGTCAATTATATTCTTAGAATTGTCCCTTTTCCATAATTTTTAAACATTTGCTACAGCTCTACTAATCTTTTATGCTATGAACAATGTGTGGTAAAGCAAACGAAAAAATGTCAACCAACTCATCTCGAATTCGGTGCATATTTTTAATCCTGGATCTCGAAACAGTTAACCTTCAAATAAGGCAAATCCCGGATCCAGAGAAACTTAATCCAGGCTGTACTTACGAGCAATACCCCTAGGTGCTTCATGCAACGGAGAGATTTTTTTAAAACGTAGAGATCTTTGTCGGTTAAAAAAGGATAAACTCTTCAGGCTTGTGGATTATGTTTCGACTATTTTAACAGTCGAAAAAGTTAAAACATTATTTATTCAATAACCAGCGCCTTAACAAAGTGAGGTACAGTGGCTTTCATTTAGTCTAACTTAAGCTATGATTTCATAGTCCACAAGCTAAAACCTCTGTGTCTTTGTGGTGCATACGCTCTGCACGCAGAAAGTGTTACTGTACCGACAGACAAGCCTTTACATTTGGAATGATAATTAAGACTCGCTCCTGTTGGTATATATATCAAACAGGTAAAACTTTGAATACTTAAACAAGAGACATAAAGAACTCTCGTTAATTTTTGGTGCTTTCCTTGATGCGCTTTCAGTAATGTTAGCTTATTAAGTTAAAGCTTAAGTATAGTTTTTCTGGATATAAAATTTCAAGGCTTTTTTGAAAGCATAGGTCCCCTTTAATGCCTCTTTTGAGACTGGCGTTTTTAAGCGTTATCTGCAAAGGTTATATTATTCCACTTTTCCTTCTTTTCATCCACTTTTTTGCAGTCAGACTAAAAAACATTTATATATACAATAAACGTCGCTTTTGAATTGCCTTAGTCTTCCTTGGCAGTGGTAGTTAAGTTACTTTTTAAATACTCTGAATCGTTTCGATCCATATCATATAATTAAGCTCGAGACAACCATTAATTAAATTTTGTAGCTTGATTACCTAATTAATAGACTGTGGTAAGACAACCTCGGCCTTGTCTACAATATTCCTGTTCTAAATTATTATCGGTACTCGTCTATGTATAGTTACGTTCCATTTTTGCGGCGCTTTCCGCTTTGCCTCCGAGCGGCTCTTTCTCCTTGTTTTAGGACGGCTGGCGTCGATTTTAGAATCATCGCCAGAAGATGTCTGTCTCGAACGTTGGTCAACGACTTTTCCCTCTTTGATGCTTTGTAAACTCTGGGTTAATTCTTGCCACTTTGAAGCTACTCTTGTTTGGGATATTTCTCTGTTGGTCGCTGGGACCAACTGTTGTCGATTTGTGGCAAGCCCAGGGTCACAGATACTCGGAAGCGACCTGCTTCTCAATGTTGGGCCATTGAACGAAAAGAACTTTCTTCTTTCTGCAAGTTCATGATCTAGTCTTTGGTAAGTTCGAAAAGGACTTGGTTTGTCTTCGTCGATTGGAAAGTCAAGCTCTCTTCTCAACTTAGCCTCTTGCAAATAAATAGAATACAATTCTTTCTTTGTTTGAAAAGATTCCTCGCCTTCATTGTGTTTGTCATTTCTCGAGATCATACGTACAAACTCTTCTCTTAAAGATGGAAAATTGTTCCTGTTCATCTTAACATCGCCTGCTGTCGCCTATTCTCATACTAGTTTTTCATTGGAAAGTACTCATTTGTAACTTTGAGTGCTTATACCAATTAACGCTGGTGCGATTTATTAGTAAAGTAAACAACCTATGCCAAATGTCAGATTAAGACATTTGTTGAGGGGGAGCATTTTCCTTTTCTCAGGGTGGGGATAGGGGTGGTTGATTTCAGAAGGTGAGAATCCTTCAAAGAGGCGTGGAATGAATACAATATTGCATTAAAAAAAATTGGTAAGAGTTACTGTAGTGGTCGTACATTGACGCCAAATAATTAAGAAAAAATTGATCACGGTTGTAGGTTTGAAAACAAAAAAATATATACTTGTTTGACCCAAGTCACCCCCTCCCCCTCAAATACTCGGCCAGTAATGCTGCAGTAATCACTGAAAAGTGCCTTCTATTGTTGTACGTATATTCCTTTGAAAAAACAAAAGAAAACCTCCATCAATGGCAGTAATGTATGGACATTAAAAGATATAGAGCCTCATAGTTACAAATTCCACGGTTTACTTTACAATGTCGCACTCTTTATAGTGTTAAATGCTTCGACCTTCTGCTGGCCTAACATTTCCACCAAGATAGATACAAAATACAAACCATGACACCGCCCTGTTAAAAAAAGCTTTTTGAATGGCTCTTCAGTATTACAATACTCACTAGAACTAATTAGTCAAGTTTTTCTTTTTTACTTGGGATTAACTGTGTGTGCCAATTGAAAATTTTGGCAATTACGTTGGCATAACCATCAGAGCTTGTATTCAAAACACTATCTTATCCCTCTCTCCATTATTCTTATGGCTTGGTTTATCTCTCTAATTGCCCCCAAGAATATTGATATTTATTTTAAAAGAAATCTAAACTGAGAAGCAAAGAATATGAAACAAGTAGAAATCAATTATCACCCATTAGACGGCCATAGTTCTATCCCATGGTTTAAAATATTTCGGAGACGATTTTTGTCATTGATGTCTAGTCTTAAAATCATGGTGCCTCATTGTATTTCAAATACGTTTTCGAAAAGTGTTTACTTAGCATTTATTTTTCTTCTCTAGACACCATTTATTTTTGTGTGTTACAATGTACCGACCTACTTGCTGTACGTTTCAGTCAACAACACCAATGGCTCCCGGGCAATGGGTCTCTTAGGTAAGACTAGTGAACTGCTTAAATGACGACTGGATTAAAGGGGTTAATGGGGATTAAAAACGTCGAGCTTAATTTAGTGCTTTCCTAGGCTTTTTTAACTAGTGGTTAAGTAAAGTCATTGGTCAAATCGCTCATTCGTCACTCAAAAATGATTCGATTTGCTGGTAAATCTCACGGAGGGAGCACTCTTTTATTTGGCCTAACCGCGGGTATTTGCATGTGCTGCTGAGCAGGGTATCAGTTTTCAGCGTCGTGAGTCGTAAACAAGGTATACACTTTCACTATTTAGCCTCTTAGCCTGGTGTCTTTTTGGACCGGAAAGACCGGAGGCAATTAAAGGAGAGTGAAGGTTCGGACGATGAGAGATCTCCATGTGTGGTAACAATGATCTCAGTTTTTTCCAGAAAACTCGCTCCGTGTATGGTGTAAGGGAATCGAAGACAGTCTTAGATTCTTGATTTCACGCCGTAGATTTTCGGATTGCTGGTACACGCGTACTGGATGCCAGTCTTTGTCACGTGAACTTGGATTCCGGATTCCAATATTTATTGGGATTCCGGATTCCACAAGCAAAATTTTCCCGGATTCGGGCCGGAATCCGAATTCCCTGTGGCGGAAAGACAGTTTAATTCCAGCAGTTAATTTCAAAAACTTACTCGCATGAGTGTTAAAAGAATTCAGGATCTTGAAATAAGGTATCGTATCTTAATCAGGATAAAGAAACGAACGACTTTTTGTCTTAAAAAGGGTCAGGATTTGAAGGCGTCGACGACACACCTCCACCCAAGTTTGCCTTGAGTGCCCCCCCCCCCCCCCCCCCCTGCAATTGCCAAACTAAGACGACCCTGAAGCTTGGCATTGAGTATTGTTTCAGAAGGACAGTCTATTGTTTTGGTGAATATGACCTTTTGCTGCTGGACACCATTACTTAAAATTATTTGCGAGATAACGTGTAACAACAATCTGACCTGTTGTTGTTGTTGACGATGGATGGTTGAATGTTTCGTCCTGTTTGGTGTATTTTTGGTAATCAGGTCTTCTTTAGATCCTACTTTCTGCGGCATATTTGGTTGGGGGTTGGTAGGTACTCAACAAAATTTTATACGGGGAGGCTCCGCGCCCCGAGGTCCAACTCCTTTACCCTTGTTAACACTATTTTTGAACGAGAAGGTATTTCGTGTACCATAGTATACCATCTAATGAAACATGGCACCTTTCACATTCCAAGATTAGAACTTTCCATTCCTTTAACTTCTGTAAATTCACTTTCTTTGAAATGTGAATAAATAATAAAACCAGAACGATTTCGCGACTTTTTCACAGCCATAAAAAGTTTCTGATAGCCCTTCGGGCCTTTTCACAAACCGGTATGACAGAATTTTTTTCCCTTCCATATACTTCAGAACTAGTAACATTCCTCCCTTTTCATGTACCTGAAGCCTAAAAGGGTCCCCATTTCGGGCGGAGCCTCCCGTATAAATCCTTATAGGGATTACCCGCGGGTTGAAAAGGCGACAGCACAAACAAGTTATGTCCCTCTAACTCTAAATTGCCTCGAAATGGTAGGAGTAACTTGTCTGTGACGGTCTTATGGTTTCAGAAAACCCTGTGCTGTTGTATAGTTGATTCGTGTATCGATTCATCAGATAAAACGCTGTTTTAAATTTGCAGCGAAACTAACTGAACAAATTTCCATTTTCTATAATTTAGAATTTGGGAATCTGGATGACTGAAAGAATTCTTTAGCCGGATAACGTTTTTTTTGTTTGTGTAACATATATAGTAGATAAATATTCTTTTTTTAATGCTGTTCCATTAAAAATAGACAGGTTATATACTATCAGAATAAAGCTCCATCTGTGTACAATGCAACTTGATTTAAGATTTTAAATAAACAACTGGATTGTTTAACGATTATCGGGCGTCTTGTCCTTGCACCGACGAACTGATTCATGTCCTGTTTTCGATTGATTTTTGGCCCCGCCGCAAAATTTGATAAACGCTCGCCGGAATAATTCGTAAAATCCCGTAAGTAACACAAGTTACTCTTAGTCTTAAAACGTTGTCTGTGGTCTCCCCGATCACCACATTATACCCTAAGAAATTTATACAAACCAGAGAAAATAAGTAAGCCTTGCAAATTTTTCAAAGGATCGAGCAACCGCACGGTAAATTATCATGTTATATCAACATATTTGGAATCCGTGACCGGAAAGAGATCTAACTTCTGGCCTATTAGAGACTTTGGCAGCGCTTAGCGGCCGCAAATTACGTTAACGGAAATGAGCTTTTATGCAAAACATGCGACATTTGTAGAGTTATTTTACAAAGGGATGATCTGACTGTTTCGCTGAGTTAATTCTTCTTAGCAAATTGTCTGCAGCTACGTCTGCAGTCTTTCATAATAATGTTAATCTTATTTCCCTGTTAATATTTCTCTTTATTTTGTAGTACTCTCAATGTATTTTGACTGTACTTTTGTCACACCCGGAACCTCTCCGTAGAGGGAATTGAAGGAAGTGGTAAACACCCGTACCCTTTACACCCAGCAATTTAGCAGTTTGTCATTTGCACGAAATGGGAGACACCGCAGTCTAACACGAATCGCGCGACACGAACTTGCACCTCTAATTATATAAGCTGCACTCGTGCCATGATAGCGGATCTGTCAGACCCTTGGGGTCACGTGTCATACGCTAGACTTTCAGTCATTTTCTGGGCTGTTTAGGAAAAAGTCAGCATCAAATTGGAAATATGACTTCCAAGGTCCCTTAACCCTTACAGCCCCGAGAGTGACCAACATCAGTTTTTTCCTCACCATGTCAATACATAAGCAAAAGAAAAGGTTATGAGATTTAACAAAATGATCATCTCAGGAAAAGTGCTTTGATCTTTTATCAAATTCTCTCAACTAATTCTTTAAGGAAATGTATGGAGGTCAGTTTGGAGAATTTGTATGTGGATATTGGGGCTTAAAGGGTTAAGCAGTTAAACCTTTTTCGCTTGAAGCTTCTGTGATTTCGTCCGTCGCTATTGCTGGAAATCCTAGGGGCTGTTTAGATGGAGGAAGGAAGATCCTAGAAGGCCGAATAACTATTCGCTTGGTTTACGTGCAGAAATTTTGGTCCATGTGGTTAACAGTACGACCCGCCCCCATTTTTGCGCGGTTTGTCCCTAGTTCTAGGATCTTCCTAGTGAAAGCAGTTAACATGGTGCTAGGATCTTCCTAATACTAGGATCTTCCTATCTCGCAGGTAAGAAGATCCTAGCGCTAGGGACAAGTACAACCCTTTGCATGTATAAACCGAATACAGAAAACATTATGGCGCTAGGATGATCCGTCTTCTAGGATCTTCCTGGTCTAGGGATCTTCCTCCCTCCATGTAAAGAGCCCCCTACACTCTGCTCTGTTTGACTGCAGATTTTTTGGTGCGAATGGTGAATCCATCTGAGATAGAGTGACCATGCATGCAAGACATTATATAGAGACTTGGTTACACAATGAAGATGAGCTCCGGATGCTGCGTTTTCAATACAGTCTGGAACTCTTGTTATACATCCTCTAGATAAACCTAAACTCTTCTCATGAAGTAGGGGAATATTCTGAAAATCTTCCATTCGCAAGCCTCCAATGCCCTATTTTTTTTTGTAGCAAGTATTCAGAAGCATAGCTGTGGCAACAACTAGCATTTATCGATCGCATTCTTTCATGAAACATTGTAAAGAAATTTACCACTGGCTACGAAAGGTCCTAAACCGATTATTAATTCTCTTCTTGTGCCAATTACCCGTTTACCAACGAAGTACATACAGTAAAAACCCACGAGTAAGAACCTACATTTTCCAGGGTTAGCCTAAACAGGTTCTTTCATAAATGGTGGTTAACATAAATTTAGGCTATCAAGGTTCTTAAAAGGTTCTTAATTTCTTGCAAAAAAATTTTGTCGTTGCTAAGAAGATTCCAGTGATCAGCGCCCTTAAATTTGCGTACATAATGATTGCTTATATTTTAATATGACCATAATAGAGATCTCTTCTCACATGAATTTTAATTTCTTGAGTCAAAAGAGCTTTATATACGTGATTGAGCTGTAAAACACAATATTATAAACATTTTCTCAATGACCTCAATCAAACAACATTTATATATGTACTAACTTGCCTTTTGCAATTGCAATTAGTAAATATTTTAAAATGATTTTTGAAAATACGAACCTTTCCCCAAATTTTAGGCTAAAGAGGTTCTTATATAGAGGGGGGTCTAAATTGTAAATTTTAGCCTAACAGGTTCTTAAATCTTAGGTTCTTACTCGTGGGTTTTCACTGTATTTAAATAAAGCAAATGAATAACGATAAATAGACCATTTCCGCGTGCTGTCCCAAGCCTCTGTTTTAAAGCGAGGCTAAATACGAAACCCTTTGATTTGAAAACGAATTCTTACTCTGATGCAAATAAAACTCGTTTTCACAAGAATGGTTTTGCTCTTAGCTTTGTTTTGAAAGTGAGAGTTTTTGCGGAACTCATAATGGCCTCTTATGATGTTGTTAGAGCTCAATTCGCAGCCTCATTTTTTCAAAGTATTCACTGGAAGGAGTCACGTGAGCTGACCAAGATGGACGAACGTGTGCGTGAATGTGCTCCTTAAGGTCTCGGTAAATGAAAATTTTAGTACATTGCTCGATTTTGTTTTTTTTGGATTTTTGGCATGAGTGGGTCCTAAATTTTAATTTGGCAGAAAAAGAAAATCAGAAAGTGCTTTTTAACCCTTCTAAAATGAGCCTTTTCTGAGCTAACCAGCCTAGCGTGGACTTCGCGCTAAATCTTTAGAGCTGATTTTCTCTCACTCTATTTTACACGCAAAAATCAAAATTCTCCGACCTCCAGTCGGGACAGGTTTTAAGCTATCGCTTTGAAACTTTCAGATATGATGGATAATGATATAGACTCAAAAAGGGTGTGAGGAATTTTCCGATTTCCCTTTGTAACTCATTTTATGTCAGTTTCTTTGCGTAAATCGCGCTCGAGATTCGACTTTTTAGTTTGAAATGCAATAATTCCGCTAACACGAGACATCTGCAAATTTCCTCACACCCTTTTTTAGGTCTTTTGTCTGTCAATCAGATGCAATAAAAAGGAAGTGAATATTTAACAACGCGAAAGGGCTGGAGCTTCAGCAGTAAACTCGATACCTCTGAGTTCGAGAACAAAAAACTTAAGCACCTTTTGAAATTCGATGAAATAAAATCTTTTATAAGGTAATTTAGTCTTTTAGCTTTAATTTGATATGTAACTTGCCTTTGTAGCGAAAATACTCGCGCGACTAGAATTTTTTTCTGTGGGCACCTCGTTTTCCTTTACCGAGACCTTAAAGTTCTCCTTTTTTCTGTCATAAATCGAATGTTTTATTGGTTTTCTTGGTGTTCGTTTATATGTGTCATCTTTTGTTCTACCTGTTGCATATTATGCCCGAGTCAATTGCGACTTATAAAGAGTTGTTATATACGCACATCATTTTAGTCTCTCTTCGTAAGTGTTATTTACTTACTTTGTTTTATGTTAGTTTACTCTATTTATTGTCCTGTAGTGTCCTTGTTGTTGTTTAGTCCATCTACTAGAACCTTGTGTCACCGTTCAGTACATGTAAGTCTTTCCTCCCCCGCCTCGATTATTCCCTAGGCTATTAGCGGGTGGGAAAATTATTTCATTAGTTCTAATGTTGAATTTCAATAAAATTTGTTGTTGTTGTTGGTTTTTACTGTTCTTCGCTGTGTTACCTGGGGCCATTTAATACGTTTTGTTCAATATTATCCTCTGTTTTACAGGCATATGTGCTACTTAGGCCGTTAGACATTTAGGTTCCTTTATTGTATATCCAAAGTTGTGCGTTAGCATGACATAAGTTTTATCTTGTAATTTGGGCAAATAGTATTCCCTAAAGGTTTTTCTGTAAATCGCATAACCGCGATACCAAAAATCTTATTTCTCTGTCATTTGGTAGATATGTAAACTTTGTAAAATACTGATCAGCTATTGTCTTTATTTCGCCTTTTGAGGAAAGCTTGCCGCGCTCAATTCGTTCAGTTTCGTCCAATGAACAGCGTTAACAAAATTATTAGGTACTTTCATTTTAACGTTGATTAAGCCTGTTTTCCGATTGCGTGATGCTACTAAGCCTTCTGCGGAACAAATATTTGTTTGTTATCGGAGCACGCTGTGAATTTTAGAGCACTTAAATTGTTGTTAGCGAATGATTGGGAACTGAGATTAAAGTTTAAACTTCATCTCTAGCGTTTCTTTAATATTCGCAAAATAATAAAGCGAAGTCCGTTAAACCCAGCTACTAGTTTATTACGATAAAAATGTAAGCAGTGACGCAATATTAGACTTTATTACGTCTTCTAACGCACTCATTTGAGTAGTTTTGGTTAGCGTTCACGCGCCTAATTATTTTACATTTCTTCTGTCTAAAACTCTCATTTTGTAGTGTCTGAGCGACGGTACGAGCATTTAACTGGAAATTTTCATTAGTGAGCGCGCAGTTCAACCCGCATGAGATATGTACAAGAAAATAATGTGAACGATTATTTAAAGCGTAACGTGACGTGTAACCTAAGTCTTGTCATGTGCTTCGGAGTTGTTGGGTGTGTGTGTGGGGTGTTTCTTTCCTCAAAGAACTCTGAGAGTGGGCTGAAATCTTAACTGAGTATACGAACGCCATGCAGGTACAGTGGTCAGTACCTTTTAAGCCAAAACCCCAAACAATTTCGGATAACTTTACTTAAGGTCAATTTTTGATTACATATATGCAATCCTTGTATATATAACAAAATATGTCCATCGAACGATGTGAAATATGACTGAATGTTGTTTAGATCGCACCTTGTAGCATAGTTACAGAGTCTTCAGTTAATGTTGTCAATCGATTACTGGGGACTCAGACGCCGAACGGCTCAGCTTAAGGTCTCTAACCAACTCAGCTTTAAAGTGACAATCGGTCGTTTTTGCATCTTGTTTCTATCGTTATTATGGTATCTTGTCTTTTTACTGATTAAAAATATTATTACCTCCTCTTCGCATTGTCAGGATTTTGCAGCAGTGGGAAAAAGCACCCTTCTACGAAGTCGGCAGTGCCGAGTTTGCTAAACTACACTAATCCGCCGTCACCTCTCGACCATGTTTCAGAAGTCGAGTCAAAGTTGTTTATTTTTCACAAAACCTCTGCTCTATGTCCTGTATTCTTTGTAATGTTGGTACCCTGAAATTGTTATTGATACATTCAAAGGGTCGCCCTCATCGGTTAAATGTCTTTTACTTTGTCGTTTATGAAGCTTTTTCTTCCAATGTGTTTTAACCGTATTCGTTTCCTCTGTGGCTAAATTAGCAGTCTGCTTTGAACATGCCACGCGCACGCTTTTAGAGTTAATCTCTGGAGCGGCACGAGGCGACGGTGTCTCGGGGCGACGGTGTGCCTTGACTTTTTTTCCGCGTCTTCTTTTTCTCTCACTTGAAAATCCGTCGCCCATAGTGACTAACTGAACTTGCCCACTATGTATTTTAGGCAGTTTCGTGGTGACGTCCTTTTCCTTTTTAGAGCTGCGAAGTATTTCAGTCATTGTCATGGGAAGGCAACTAGAAGCGTTTAATTCCGGGAGACGAATTGATTCCTCGACTAGTTCCTCGAAAGTTTTATCCACTTTTTGTTGAGGTTTCATTTTGGACTCCGTTTCCTTGCGCTGGTGTTTAACTTGGGTTACATCTTCTTTCGTCACTGCAGTTTTTTGGTGAGTCATGACGATGTCTTACCTTCGACTTTCAAAACAACAAGCCATCACCAGCAAAATACGTAAGTTGTCTCCGATTTGTTTGAAGTATACATTGAAATCAACACCAGTCTTAGTTTTTGTTGTTTTTAACATTAGTGTTTGACGCTTTTTATGGCAATAAAGGCGATGTTTTTCTTCAAATATGGCTTAAATTTCTCGATGAGTCTCAGGTAATGTGATGGACGCTTTGCGACCACTAAGCCCAATGAATGCTGCGATGGATACAGGAGAGTTGAGAAATCGAATCCCACAAAGAATTCTGCGAATTGCAGCTATTCAAAATCATGACAGCCAACATCCTAAACGCATGACCTGTTCCATGACCCGACCTTTCAGTTTGTGTTTGGAGTTCGCCGATTTATCCCGTAAGCTGATAAAATACTTGTTTTGTTCAAAGAATCGTCAAACTTTTGTTAAATAGAAAGCCGTCGGTCGTTAAACGCAAGAGATCAATCACTGTGGGGGTTTAACACCGCCGAAACTAATAATTGAGTGACAAATACTTATTCACGCATCTAACCAAGTGGAAATTTAGCATCAAAATTACCCCCGGAGAAAACAAACATTTTGACATTTCATCTAATGCATTTAGCGCACCAAAGTACACAGATCGATCCTTCGCCCCCATGTTTGCTAAGGGAGTCTTTTTTGACACGCAAATTTGAATTTGAAACGCCATTTTTTAAAGTTCTGTTTTTAGACGGAGTGTTTGACACGAGAGTTGAAATTATAACAAAATTGTCATTCGTTTTATAAGGGGTTTAGAGGCCGGTATCGTTTCATTTAGTCCACTTACCAGTACGATTCATCATAGCAAGGTCAAGTTTTATTTGAGCAAACAACAAGTACAAACGAAATCTAAGTTGTCCGCAATGATAAGAATTTTTATTTAATGATGTATTTTAAAGTAAAAACGTGTTATCAGGCAACGCATTTATCGGGCCCATTTGCAGATACTTAGTCAAAAGCTTCCCTTCGATCTCGCCGCTGCGCGCGCAATTTATATTTATAGCAGTGATTCAATTAAACAGCTAAACGTCCTAAATCATATCACGAAGCTGATCTTATGAACAGTATTGCATTCTCTATCGCAGGTAAAATTCTGACCTGACAAAGAACTTTGTTCCAACGGAATGCGGGCAATACTGATTTCTTGGGTTGTGTAAATTAACGTTTTAATAACTGTGTTTAAAATGACAGTTCTTAAGAAAGATGTTTATTCAGTGAGCAACACTGCCGACTCGGAAGAAAAACCCCGACTACCCCTAATATTAATAGGAGACGAACTAAGTGATCTTCTTGTTGCTATAGTCTAGATGCTCTACCACTGGGCTACAGGACACTCGTTGGATCTTAGTATTACCGACTTGTGAGTGCTAAGGAGCCGTCGTTTTGGTGTTCTCACAGTTTTTTTTTCCAAGGTTCTGGCTCCTTGTATTTTGTAGTTTTTCTTGGAAAGAGTTCGATCACAAATAGACTCACGTGGGTTAAAATTGATTTTAAAAAGAAAGGTTAAAAGGGTTAAGAAGAAAAATTGTCTTATGTTCTCAGCCGTCGACTGGGTTTTTATTCTTAATCATGTATTCACTGAAAATACAGTTTAGTGATATAGAGGATTTTTTTTTTTTGTTGAGACTGTTTACACGACTGGTGCCAAATTATAGTATAACCTTAGACTAACTGATTCCTTTTGTCTCGAGCAGGCAGTATTATGATAATTCCCAACATAAAGTTCTCTCTGATCTTGCCTTCAAGTATAGACGAAGTGGCTGCCTAGACGATTTCTTTTAAAGCTTAGGTTGGCCAGTTCTTGTCAGGGTCACCGCGACAGCGCGTGGCGCCAATTACTGCGGGCCCGCAACATTCCCATCTCCCCATTAGCGATAGACCATGACACCGGGGACTTTGTCCCTTATTCTTTACGAACACTGAGTGTGTGGGATCTTTAACGTCCCAGAGAATCTATGTGTGCAAGGGTTGTGAGACAGGGCTTACGGTTTATCGTCCTTAACCGAGAAGACTAGAAAGTCTAACCGTTTGCAGATGTCTTTAAAAATTAAAGACAGCACGAAAGACCTTGAGTGTTAGTCCGCCCGGTGTTTGTACCAGCAGTCTCCCGCTCGGCTGACCGACCCACAGATTCTTTGTTCTTTTTTTATCTTAATGTATTTATTCATTATTTATTTTTTATGTATTTGTCTTTGTTTACTTTTCATGTCGAAGAAAGTACAAGTGTTAGAACATTCGCGCTTGCAAGAAAACGGTGCGCTTCGAAGGGACATTTGCTATTTTTAGAGCTGAGCTTTCAGATTTCTCTCCCGTTTTAGCAAAAAAATGAACGACAAATAGGCTGCCTTTTGATAATGCCATGTTTTCGATTTGTATCCCTCCTTCTCTGTGGTTTCACGCAACAGTTTTTTCTTCAGATAAATTTTTTATGGAAGCCAATCTGGGTAATTTCCTCTGAATGAAATTATTCATGTCTTTCATCATATTATAATTTTATTGATTTAAGGTATACCATTTATTTTGCTAGCATTTATCTTGTTTTATGCGAGCTAAATCACAGCCAAAAACTTCTTCAAAATAAAAATAATTAACTCTAGGCAATTACTTAATTTGACCAAGGAATAATCGTACCCCAAATTGCTATAATTTCGGAATATCTAAAGGAAGAATGCTCTCTAAACCAAAATTGAAATAACAAAACGTCCCATGAGTACAGCCAGCGATAAACTCTCCTTTTACATGTCTGTTTATAAAAGAAATGAGTTTGATACGTGAACTTTTTGTGCAATTCAAATTTAGTCTCAGTCATTCTCTCTTGTCTCAGTGTAGTCTGACGTCTGAATCAAACGAAACTATGATTGTAATCGTCAACATGTTGTTTATTATTTGTCTCGTCTAACTAAAGTCAACATTAATCTCGAGTCACTTGTCTGAATGCAGCAGATAGGCTAGTTTTTGACGATTTCACTAAAATGTCTTAACGCAAGCTGAAACGACAGAACGATCCGAAACGATAAACGATATGTCAAAAATCTGATCATGAAGGTTTACCACTTTTTAATTGACTTACAGTTTGGAAACTGTTACTAAAACACCCTGTTCCTAACGGCTTAATCAGTTTAGACGCTCTTCTTAACGAGATCCTTCTATTTTGAGAAAATCGTACTTTCTGCCTCAAAAACTCGTCCGCTATATCGGTTTCTCCTTCTTCGGCACCCTTAAAATTTCCATTAATGTCTTCTTTTCTTAAATCGGTGTTTTTAACACCAATAATTTCTCGAGGAATACGAGATGATTTCATGGACGGCCACAAAAATGTAGAAACAAGGTGCTGATTTTGGCCATTGGGAACCGAAAGATGCCGATTAAAACCGATTTTTTGCTTCGCGCCTCTCTTGAGGGAGATAGAGCTTTTTGGCGTGAGCAATGTTTCTTTTTCACCGGCATCGATTTCTTCTGCCAATTCAGGTATAACAGTTAGTTCTGTTTCGTCTAAGGAAATCGATCTAAACCTGCTTTCCATGGATCCGGACGCTCGCGCCGTCCTCTCAGGTCGTCGTTTGTTCTTTAGATTTCTCTTGAAGGTCATATATCCCAGCGTCAGTGACGACATCGAGTTGGACACTCGAGGCTCTACGACGGCGGTGCGAAGTTTAGCGATGTACTCTCGTTTGCTCTGGAATGCACAGCAACTACTTTCGGGCGTACTGCATGGTGAATGCGGAGACCAACTGTTTGACCTTTGACGTAGAGTTGCAATTTTTCCATCATTAACAAGGCATTTTGTGTTGGGCACTATGATGATCTTTTCTCCAGGACACTGCGAATCCTCTTCCGCGTTTGGTTGATTCGTTTGTGATGATGTTATGCTTTGTGTTTGAGCCCTCCTTAACAGCCTTGGTTGTTTTGCAAATGCATTAGTAGCATCAGACTCAACTTTTCGTGTTGTCTGCATCGCACCATTTTCCTCCGCAGATTCACTTTTTGCCAATCTTTCCTGATTTTCCTTTATCAAGTAGATTGGTTCAAACACACGATGAATCGATGAAAGTTCGCTCAGAATCCTCGCTTTCTGACTGTTGTTGGTTCGCATACTCTTATGTTTAGCTCGATCCAGCTTGCCACCAATTTCTTCAAGGCGTGATTGCCTTGCACGGGCATTTCGCAGGCCAAGAGCTTCTGTTTCTTTGTTCTGGTTTCGCCTGTGGAGGTTTTCCGATTTTGTTCCTTGCATGATTGCAATCAGTAATTGTATGCGAGTTTACAAGATGTTATCCTTTGCAGTACACGGAACGATTTGCAAATCCAATTTTAATTTTGGCCGGAATATCTCTGAAATGAAGAACTGTTTTTCTTATAGCTCAGCTGCCTGGGTTTTCGATTTTGAATATTTGTTTCTGTCTAAAAATAAATCTTTTAATCGGATGGTGTTCAAAATTCGTTGCTACAGCTCCTTCTTCTACCTGTCCAAATCGAACAATTTAGCTTAGGTTACAAACAAATTCAACCAATAGAGACCGCCGTTTTAAACGTCCTGCCCTGATTCGAGACATTTTTTCAAGTGAATCGTGTAAGATCACGTGGGAAAGGCGCCATTATGGCTTCGAAGTCTGGTCTGTGCAACTAGCTTTTTTATTATTATTTTTCTTTCTATTTTTTCGCTTTCAATGAAAACACTTGGTCTAATTTAGTGTCGAGTTTGCCAAAGCCAGGAATCAGTCAGCCTATTTTCCCTCATAACGACAACAAGTATTCATTGACTAGTTTGCGATTTGATAACACGCAGAGAATTATTTTAAAAACTCTATGTACATACTATACCAAACCTGCCCACTGAATCGTTTATTATTTATTGCGCCGACCCGCAAGAGCTATCGCCTCCTTAGACAGAGAAACATTGATTTTCATTGAGGAAATGGATGGTTTGAAAACCCAGAAAGAAAATGTGGAAAATAAACCTTTCTTCTGTCTTTTTCTAACAACTTTTTTGTAGCTGAGAAGACTGATGCCGGAACTGATACGCTCTATAAGGATAGCTTTGTGTTTTAGACTTTTCAAGAACGTTTTCTTTTTGTTGAGTATTTAAGCCTAAAACATATGTTCTGAACTCATTCTTACGATCAGTAGTATTAACACTTTTTAAGAGTCTAAGTAAATGCATAAGAACAAATAAAAACAAGTGTAATTTTAGAACGTAAAATCCTCTCTTTCACTGTAGACCCTGCAAGATCATATAATGCATATTTTGTTTCTTTAAAGCGTGCTTATCATGCACTTCTTTTATTGCCTAGTATTCTTGCTTATTTGAACCACAAATTAGATCATCAAACCATAAGAGATTCTATAAGTACTAAACGGCGAGTCTTGAACCCTTCCTTCAAAATCAGTGTATTGAAAGGGACGGTCTCGACGCCCGAAACTCGCCAGTCCCTGTTTTTCAAGTTCAGCGATCAGGTCGACAGCCCGAAGGAAAACAAGATTTGGCTATGTAAATTGAATTATCGAGAAGTTCTAAATTTCGTTTTAGAGTAATCTACTTAGTGGAAAGCTGCTGTGCCAAGAGTATTGAGGATGAATTTGGCATGATCCGTTGTAGAGCATAACAACGTCTCGGTCTCGATCTTTTGGAGACTCAAAGTCTGTTGGATTTACCCCGTTTATTTTTAAGCCCCGTTTTCTTAAGAGCTCAATCTGGGTGGGTATGTTCTTAGCGATTTTCTTAATTTACTGAAAAATATTTAAAGTCTGAGGCCATTCTCTTTCTACAAGCCAAGAAATGAAAATATTAACGAATACATGGAGAACAATTAGAGAATATGCTCCTGATGAACTTAAACCTATTACTTCGAAGTGCGGCACAACTTAACACGTTAATAGTGAACTTACGCCTCAGGACGGGAGAGGAAAGAAGACAGCAAACCTTGTGTGGTAAGCGTGACAATTTTTTTAGAAAATTTTGCCTCAAACGTCATCTTCCTTTTAACAGATCTTTTTGTAAAAGACCAAAACATGCAAGTAATAGCCCTGTCACGTTTGTCACACAAGCGTCTTGTCGTCCTCCTCTTCCTGCCTTCCTGACTGACTGAGAGAGATGACTGAGCTGAAAGCTGATTTTGGAAAACACTTAAAAAACAAATGCTGTGAAAGGAATGCTCAAAAGCTCGAAGAGGTTTTGTTCGAATGGTGACATTATCGGATTCCATCCACAGAAACAAAAGTTAGAACGACATACAAAACAAATAGTACCATGTTAGAGGACACCGCTAAGAGGGTTCATTTCACTGATGACATCAAGGGATCTAAGGACTAAAAAGTTAAAAATTCAATACGGAATTCATGACGTAATCTTGAAATTCATTACTTGGGTAGTGTTTCCAATGATAAGAATGATAACAATACCCGTCGAATGTACTCTCGTCAATGTGCTGTGTCGCAAAAGAGGAGTAGACATTCACAAAGTGTACAATAGTTCACTGTAAATTAAAAAGATCTGTGTCAGCCCTAAAGTGCCAATTCAGCCCTTCAGGCTTAAGTCTGATTCAGTCTCTCTTGGAGCCGTTTGAGCACAATTTAAGCCAAAACAGCACTATCAGAAGCATATTCCAGTCTACTTGGACTCACTTCAGTTCAAGGGTATCCAGTAGCTAAAAACGGGTTCCAACATTTTCACCGCAAAAAACAGTAAAACCTTTTCTTTTTATTTTGACCCTGCAATAATATTTGCAGACTAATTATTATCAAATATGTTATGGTGACTTTTGAACATACAATGTTCAGTTCTGATTGGTTGAAAATTGTTTCATCCAATCAGAAGCACTACCCAGTTCTAGATAGTGATACGTCATCAGTGTGGAATTTCTATGCTCTTTTCTCAGACGTCATTTCGCGGGAAACCAGTGGTGACGTTGCGAAATGTCGGCAGTTTTCTCAGGCTAAATTTTATAAAGAAATGTCAGAAAATGATTGGCCCCTTGACAAACTTGTCCTACCAATAAAGCAAAAAAAACTATCCTTTGAAAGTAGCAGTTAAAACTCGCAATACAACTAAGAACAATACCATCACAAATCGATGTTACACAATTAACATAAAATTACCTTTTTTTTCTTACATGCAAAGCACCCACATACAAATTGGATTTGCTCCATTGTGATCTGTTTGTGCATGTTTTTCACGAAGTTCAAAAGTTTCCTTGGACTAAACGATGCTGACATAGTAGACAGCCTTGCTGCACTGGGTTTAAGCATAATCGCAGTTTGTCAGTAATAGGCAATAGTAAACTCCATCCTAAAATCCTTTTTCTAATTGCCTTCCACCACTTATCATATTCCCTAGATGCAATGTTTTAAAACCTAATTAGCTTTGTGTGTGGACAACGATTTCATATCGTGTAATCAATTAGTTGTACAAATAATGATATTGCGCACTGTAACGTTTGGTGAAGAGATTTATCATTGAAGGTTGGAATTCAACCGGCGCGAGTGGTGAAGCGGATTTCGACGAGGCCTGTTATGTGCTTAAGTTATGTTAAAAAGCATGATAAAGAGACCAACTTAGGGGAAAAAAGCATCACTTGCTAATTGCAAGCAAAACCAAATCTCTCGAGCCAATGGTTCTACAGTGAATGAATGCTGATGGTGGTAGAAGGTAGCAAGGCGAGAAAAGAGAAATGCACAAGAAAAATTTAAACAAAAGTACAGATTCCATACGAATTGTCCGGGCAACTCAAGTGCGCCTGGAGGAGATCAAAGACAAGATTGATCAAGAAAAACACAAAAGTATGAAATCAAACTATCAAGAAAAGATAAGAATATGGAACGAGCTAAAATTGATTCGTCGTGTGTATGAGCCCCTCTTCGTGCTTAAGAAGAATCAGTTCAATATGGTGAATAATCAACCCACAGCAAAACTCGACACGGCACAAAATGAAAGGAACAGCGTTTGTAACAGTCGTGCTTATGAGGGATCGAATGCCTTTGTGAAACAGCCACGACTGTTAAATAGAGCGGAAAATCAAAACACTTCTGCGTTCTCGAGAGTACAGAGAAGGCAGACATTTGTGGAGGGCACAACTCTTTTAACGCCCAGATCACTTTATCAAGCAAAGCTAGATACATTAGCGCCCATGCGTGCAAGATCGAGCAGCTGGTCTCCTTCAATAACCAGAGAGCCGAGTGGAGCTTACTCCGCCACGAGCCGACGAGAACACATCGCCAAACTTCGCAGCGCCACCGAAGAGCCTCACGTTTCTGACTCAATGTCGTCCGTGACAATGGGATATTTGGCTTTTAAGCGAGTGTTGAAGAACAACCGACAATCTGAGAGCATGGAACGTAAGGTAGTGGATTCCAGATTCAGAACAACGTCTATGGACGAAGCGGAACTCAGTGTGAACTCACGGCTTTTGATGCCCGAATCGGGTTCAGACATAAATGCAGTCGAAGAAACGAACGAGTTAGTGCCTGAAACGTCTTGGCTTCAAGAAAACCCTGATCTTGTTAAGAAGGTTAATAAGCCAAGATCCACAATAGGAAAACGTAGTTCCGCGCCAGTTAACAAACGACGAATCCGTTCATCTCTGTCGTGGCCTTTAGCAGAAATGTCTGTGAGATCGTCAGGAGGAGGAGGCCAAAACTTGCATAAGTCAGAAATACTTCGCGTTAATAGCATCGAAGTACCATCGCGTGCAGCAACTGCAGCAAGACAGCAGCCTGAAAAGAAGGCAGAATTGACGAACAGATGTAAATCGTCTGTAACTTATCAAGTGAATGTAACGCGTTCCAGTGAAAGCGAGGAAGAAGAGATTAAGTTTGGCACATTCGGTGATGAAAGCTTTAAGTTTAAAAGTCAAAGCCGAAACAACAAGGCCGCGAGATCGATTAGTGCATCTAAATTATTTAAGCCCTCAGGAACCGGGTGCTTCAGCAGAAGTTTTCAAGCTGTGAGCAAGTGAGACTGATAAATAAATATTCGAGGGTAGAAGTTTGCTTTAAACTAATCGACAGTGTTGGAAAGACGTTGTAACTGTAGGTTTACTAAATCGGGGTAGGCCATTCAATAAAAAAGTGCGGGCCCATGATAGTGGCTCATTGATTGTTTGTCTTGTTTTGTTTTTTTAACCGAAGGCAAAACGAAAACTTGTTTGGGCTCGGAAAGATTCAAGGCCACAGGAAATAATGGTCGTTTACCTTGAGCACTTTTGAGGGTCTTGTGGATGAACTGTCAAACACAAACGTTTACAATTGTTCTAAAGAGTGTTTTGTTATCTACAATATTCACCTGTACATGAACGTTTTATTACGTATTAAAAGCATTCTGTATAGAACCAGTAATCTACTCCAATTACTCTACACGCCCCTTATTTCATTACATCATGATATAATTTTAACAAGTATGATCTTCATCACTGTTTATGGACCGTTTTTCTATGATAACAATCTTGTGGTTGGAATGCTTTCAACTTATTTTGCAACAAGAACTTGTATAGAACAAAGGATTATACTAAGAAGAGAGATGACTTGATGTCCCTGCGACGCGGAGATTTCCTGTTGTGGTGAAAAGTAAGCGTTTCTGGGTAAACTCAAACATGGTATCCCATGTCTAAAGCCCGAGCTACATTTACTTAATGTATTATGCATATGAGTCGAGCTTGCTCAGTTGTTTGGACTGGCTAATTTTGCCGAGGTGACACTTATTCCAGCATAACATGAAGTGGGCCGGATCAAAGCCGCCATGTTTACTGAGAGATCAGAAGCAGTGCGCATGTGCAGTATGTTACCAGCTGTTCAACCTCGTTCCCAGGGGTCCATTTTGTCATGCGCAAAGAATTCTTGATCCCCGTCGCTGACCAAAACGATCACGGCTTCTGGGAACGAGATTACCAGCTGTTCTGTTGCTGGCACGGTTCACTGGGCTGGTTAAATCGAAAAATTCCAGGAACCCTGCTATAAACCGGGCTGGCTCAGTTGCCATGCGCTTACAAAGTTGCTTTTTATTGCTTTTAATGAAGGTGCAGAAATCTCGACAAGCGAGCCAGTCCGGCTCATGTTATGTAACCATTCTTCTACATGACATTCCGTTCATTGACATCTTCCCAATCTAACCCTCAGTTTTCCTTTCGCGACGACCCGACTGATTTACTGCTCATGACTTAGAAATTTTTATGTCCGTCGAAAATCAGTAGTTGGAATTAAATAAGGGTGTGGTAATAGTGATATCTTCCGTCGACTCTTTAGACACCAGAAGTCATAAAACCTCTGTAGCTCTATTAAATGCCTAATTAAGTAGTTCTTTTTAATTTTTTAGCATAATGACTGAAATGGGCCTCCACAAAATTTACAATGCATGGACAAAATATAATTATAAAGATGTGTACATGATTTCACTCTGTTATACACAGTAGTTTTCACTCTTACAGCCACTGATTTCACAAGTTAATCCATTAAGTAAAGTTTGCACTCTATATTTTAGGTAATTCTAAGCGACTAGATCGCTTTTTACTTAATTTATCGACTATGATGTTTCCTGTCTCCTTCGCTGCTTGTTGAGAGGCTGTTACATTTATTCTGGGAAGTTTTGTTTTTACTGATGGAAAGTTTTGGCTAATTGCTTTTTCTTTCTTGGGTTCAGCAACAGGGACATTGTAGACGACTTTATGAATTGTATTTGCGCGTGCTCTTACTAAATCGCCATCATCGGCGCCATGGCTGTCCTCTAAGCCTTTACCATTCTCTGCAGATTTTCCTTTTTTCTTCTGTCCGCCCTCAGGATTTAAAGCTTTAACGGCGTTTTCGACTTTTGGAAGGCCAAACGTCCACGTGAAATATTCAGACTCGTGTGACAATTTCCGTTGCAAAATTTTCGGGACGTTTTTCTGCGTGCAGTTAATTTGTGGTAAAGAAAACTTTTTCTCCAGCATAACAGCAGTTGCACCACGGTTGCCAGGATTTATGGCTTTCATTTCCTTAGCTATGTCGTCAATGCTTTTGTTATCTCTCTGTCTTTGTTTTGCCTCTTTTGCCAAACTTCTCTGTTCGCGCTTGATTCTAAACAACTCATTACGTAGTTCTCGTTCTTCGAGCTTATAAGAGATGTATGTCTGCAGTTTTGAGCGATCTAGATCTTCCTGTAATAGTGATAATTCCTTCTCTCCTTCGTGGCACACTACCAATGCCTTTTCATAAACAGATTGCCTCTCTTTATTGCTGTAGTCTCCTGACGGCATCATTCAGGTTAATGGTGTTTGCAGGTCTAACAAATTCTTCACAGCAACTTGGGCGCATTTGAGAACTAAGTTGTGAACTAAATAAGGATGTTGCGTTAAGAAGTAAAATCCTTTACGAAAAGTTGAAGTCTTTGTCTCTATATTTCTTTACGACGGCCGTTAACTTAGAGTAAACAACGCTGATGCATCTCTGTACTTCACAATCAGTGCGTCAACACTTACTGAGTGAGTCGATGAAGTTGCTTGCGGCTTGCAGCAATTGATGTACGTTTAGCAAATGTCGTACTTGTTTGTGTAAATATTCATAACCTTCTGTTTGCTTGTTTCATTTACCAGGCTTTTATTGTCTGCAGACTTTAATTGTTTTTTTGCTTTTCGCTTTGTACGGGAACTGAAAGTAATTTACTAGTCTTCTTAAGCTTTTAATCAACAACTGGCAAAAGCAAGTCCTTTGTTCTGGTATTGCTTGCCCAAAGTTTTGATTTAGCCGCAAGAGCATGTAAGGTTTTGCTTATGTGAGGTTTTCTATAATGCTGTGTATGTTTACCATCGCTTACCTTCCGGCAGTTTTCTTTTCATTAAAAGTAAACATTGCTTTCGGTTTGAGGGATAATTGACAAAAACCGGTATTGTCTTCTTCGGTGTAAATTAAAAAAAGAATGGTCGGGTTGTTTACGTAGGCTTAAACGACTGTTGTTTTTCGACGTGGAATTGAAATAGGAAAAGTGATCATTTGAAGTATAGACTGATTCGACGGCAAAAGCAGCTGGCAATTAACAAACACCACTATTTTTTTCCGGCCACGGGGAGTCCACATTGTTTTGTTAAAACTGCAATAGAAATCGTGTAAAGCAACCAAATAGTCGATAAATACATTTACGTAATATTCTGATCCCAGAATTAGAGTTTCTGAGAGATTTTTTCTGTTTCATTGCTCTCTGGATCAATACCATTTGCACGGAAATTAGACAGGGCAGACTTTTAACTTAAGAACAACCTGTTAGTAGAAACTAGAAAAGTAACATATAATTACTTGTGTTCTCATAACTATTTCAAAACCTGAGGAAACGATCTCCAGAATAAAATTTTAAATGTGTTTATAAAGAAAAGTAAATGTTTGAGCGTTTCGTTACCTAGTAACGTCCACGAGTGCATTTCCTGACCGAAGAGTGGTGCTAATCGTACGCCATATAAATGAAAAATTAGTCGCGACTGACTTGTATTCTTAAGTTTTCCAGAGTGAGGACACGTTTTAAATAGTGCCAACGACACAAATTAATGACGCTTACTTAATATTTGTAGAAATGTGAATTATTATATTTCAATTGAAAAAGATGGCTTCGGAACACAGTCTTAACTAGCAAAATATAATATTCGAACTGATTTCATTGACATTTTCAGAATACGGAAAATTTGGAAACCTACAGGTTATAATTGTACAATTTACAAAGATAAAGGAATGCCGAAATGTTAAGGTAAAAGGATGTTCAGGTTAATAATTTATTAAAGAAAAACAGGATAATTTGAGATAAAATAAGGAGACGACGAGAAAGGAGAGTAAAAAAACGGACCAGCTAAAAAAAAGCCGGACCGAGATAATCTCTTTTTCTAAGTGGCCAAGAAAGACTGGCCTCGCTCTTAACTATTACATCCAGTGGATATATACCAGTTTAAAATGAAGGGAAAAAGGCACAAGAAAGGACCTGGGAGTTGCAAGGAAAATATTAGCTGCAAATTCAAAGTTCTACCGCAGCGAGCTCCTTTCTTTTTTTAATTTTATTCTTTTGGCTGGAAAGACTCTGAGCTTTCAAGAAGTACCGTAGGCTTAGTTTGTGTTTCTTCGAATGATTATTTCGTTATTGAACATTGTGTGTACAATATTAAATCCCACGTATTCGCTCACAGTAATAACCAATCTGCTGCTATGACTACCGGACATCTGGATCTTTGAAGCACAAAAGAAACGTGCGCTTAGTGCCAACAGGGCTCTTATCATTAAGCTTATTTGAGCCAGTTTTTATCGTAATGAAGCCCCCTTGGGAATATCTCGAGTAGAGTCATTTGACAAAAGTTAGCTTACTGTAAACTCATCAATTAACGATAAACGTTTGACTAAAACGTACATATGGGTCCTTCTACATGGAAAAGAGAACAACAGTACATTTCTTGTTGCACTGGATACTCTCTGAAACATGGGAGAACGAGTACATCTTAAAACTTGAACAATTCTTCCGCTAGATTCTTAGAAACGAGACGGGCTTGTCGGGCCCCAAACAAAAGTAAGTTAAAGACAAAGTTAACAAATTGCATAGGCGCTTGGAAGCAAACTGGTGAAATAGATCGCGGTTAAGAGCTGTTAAGAGAAGGGTGTGAAATTAGTACAACGACAAAGATACCGTCCAAATACACACAAAGTAATCAAGAACTAAACAAGTACAATAACTTTACGCAGACTGCAATTTAGTTCCACATCATGGCGTTCGACGGCTCTGCTAATACGAACACCGCTCTACAGAGTTCTGTCGCCTTTCTTCAAATCCAGAAAAATGCGAACCTGAAGAGGTCAACGTCGATGAATGAGGACGTTTTTCGAATTTTCCGACAGACTGGTAGACGGATTGCTCTGATAAAGCAACAGGTGGAGAGAGAACGCTGTACATATTTAAAGGATTCATACACAGAGAAAAATCAACTTTATAAAGAACTTGCGGGGATTTTTCATTCCAAAAAGACTCTCATGGAAAAGAACCGACAAATTAGGGGAGATGCAAATTCGGCTGTATCTTTGCCTGCATTGCGTTCGCGTGTAAGTCTTACAGAAGGTACTAATTGCAACAATGACTGCGATAAACAATTCAGTGCCCATAAAACGTTGAAGGAATTGCGTTCAATCAATGTCAATGTGCTAAAGCGATGCGAGTGTTGCAGACGACGGGCTTTTCGAACTGTTGACAGTGAGGATGATGTGGACGATGGATTCGACGAAGACGCTTTTCAGTGCGAGAACAATGGTCGGGCTCCCGATGACAAAACACAAGACAAAGCGAGGAGAAGGAAAAGCCAAGTTAACAAGGAGAAGAAGACGTTGGTTCAGTTTAGTAGGTGTGATGATGTTAGAATACCCACAACACAGCGAGTTCAAGCTGGAATGTGGGCTTTAAAAAAGCAGACAAAGGGGCGATCTCAACCAATGAAGAAAAAATCGGTGAGTTTTCAAGTGAATGGATCCACAACAAAGTTACATCCTGCCGAGGAGAAAGCTGCTTCGACTACTCCAAGTCTAACTGCGTCTACCAGACCAACACTCAAATCCAGGGCAAGCATTAAACTTGAATGTCAAGCCAACAAAAACAACGCAAGGCTACACCTGGAGGGCAATGACTGGACCTCTCACGTTGAAACCGTACAAGAGAGAAAAATAAACAGTAGTAATACAATCTCGGGATTATCAAAAGCTTATTGCGCTTTCAGAAACTTACTCAGGAAATTGGAAGAAGAAAATCAGGGGGAGGAAGTCGCTGATGATGAAGGTGATAGATGTGAAAGTCATGCGGATTTGTGTGCCAGTCGACCAGCATCCAACATGTCCAGAACGGACTCGAAATGGCTTCCTTTGCGTCGGTGTTCGGACACGCTTTCTCTTCGCCTGAATTCATGGACTACTGGAGGTTTGGAGCCAGCTTGCATGGAAAGTTTTAACGAAAAAGGTGAAGGCGCAGATCAGGACACTTTGACACCAGGACAAAGCTTTGATCTGGATTGACTGGAACTGTTTTCAATTCATTAACGTTAGAAATTATAAGTTATTTTATAGGATTCTCCATGCACAGCCTTGTACTTAACAGTTGAGCTATTTTGACCAATTAAAATTGTACTCACGGCTACCGCAACTCTTAAGCCTCTGTTTTTTTTGTTTCTTTTTTTGCTTTTCGTTTTATGGTCCTTTAATGAATGTAATCAAAGCAGCTCAAAAAATTTCCCGGAATCTGGAATTCGGGAAACTTTGCTTGTGGAATCCGGAATCCTAGGCTTTTGAATCCAGAATTCAGCTCAAAGAAACCGGAATCCCACTAACGATTGGAATTAGGAGTCCAAGTTCCAACGTTTAGGAATCCGGAATCCAGTATCTCGAATCCGAAAAAGCCAAGACTGTCTTGGATGACCTTACATGATAAGATTCTTGTCATGAGTATACCAATGGTATAGCACAGTCGTTAATTGCCATCAGGCACTACGCGAATCACGCAGAACAAAAGCGCATAAGACCATCCCACCGCGCAAATGAAAGAAAGGACTGCGTAAACCTTTTTGCTGGCCATTACTAAAAGAAAGGCGCTGTCAAACAGGCATAGTTATTCCTTGCGCAGGGTTAAGCTAACAAATCCCTGATACAGCAGAGACGAAATAAGCAGCCAATGGCCTCCCTCTTTTGTCATCATGATTCGCCAAGCTTTAAGATCAATACCATAGTTTTAAACAAAACAATATATTTTTCCTTTGAAAACCACAGATGTGGAACGAGTAACTCGTTGTTTAACTCTGACGCAATTTGAACTGAGCAGACGTTTCAAGTAGGACTGAGTCTCTTTGTTGGCACTGATATTTAAAAAATGGCAGACGGACGTTCAAAATTGAAAGATCTTGCCAACGCCTTTGAGAAAAGACACGAAATTCTCCGCTGTCGCCTCTCTAAGCTAGGGTTCGAATCCGAAGGCACAAATGGAGACCAAAATTTTGACAGTGCGGCCCCAGAAGACCAGGAAAAGCATAAACGTTTAGTTCGCACGAATATAGTAAGCAGTGCTCGTGGTCGTCAAAATGCTCCTTTGCATCTACAATTACGAAGAAGGCATTCGGGTGACATAAGCAGCCTATCGACAACGCTAAACGGCCCAAGAAGGCGTGCAATGTCACTCTATTCGTCAATCTCAGAACTTCCTAAACTGCCCCTGGGAAGACGTGCGAGTGATCCAGCATCGAGAGCAAGCAACGCCACTTGCCAGTTGTACCAGCCCGGCAAAAGAGTTAGCATACGAGACGTCTTACCGGAGAACCCAGAACGTTCATCTCGTGGGTTGACTACCATACCACGCCGTGCCAGCAGTGCGAGTACCTACCGTGATTCGAACTGGAGGGTCAAATTACACAACAGAAGTATAACCATCGACAACGACGACGACGAGGACGAAAGGAGTCACTTGGCAAATAGTCTGTCGAGGAGGAGTTCTAGTTCTTCTGGGTTTTCAAGTCAATCGAGTCTCTTCTGAAAATCTATTCTTTTCGCACTCAAAGGAGCTGTGTTATGAAATTTACCAAACTTCAAACAGTGGGAATTGTCACCCGAAACTTTAAAATAACTACACAGAACACGAAAAAAGGTATAAATAACACAGCACGGAGGCGCGGATGGACAGACAATAGTGTAACTGTGATTTTTGAAAACTTCTTAGCCTAACAATTTTTTAAAGTTCATTGTTTTTGTTTGTAACATTTGTTATATTAATGCTTGGGAGATATCTTTGTTTGCCGTTACACGAAGCCATGATTTTGTCATGAATGAGGAGGCGTCAGAGGCGTAATGGGCGCGATTAACAAAATGAACTAGACAGCCCCCAGCTCTTTAAGTTGTCTGATGATGCATGCGTAGAAGAACGGATACCATGTGTTGAATGCTCACATGCCTGAGTTATCGTTAAAGGATGGATGAGGCAGCTCTAAGACGGGCAATTAATTTTGGAAAATTTAAAGTGGCTCTCAACTATTTTAATTAGCTCTTTTTCCGAGTGATTTTAAATTTCTGATCACCGCACGCTGATGGTAATTAATTGAGGTTTCTGTTGTTCTGTTACACTGTTTCTGTGGTGACTTAAATGACGTATTCGGTTTGACATTGATTAGGCATTTGTCGGGTAACCTGACTTTAATATCATCAGTGCAGAGAGACGAATTTGCATCAAAGTGTGCGATAAACGAGTCGATGCTCAGCAAACGACTACTAGTCTTGAAATCAATCTGGATTGTTTCATCATGGTTTAAACACACGCGACCCTTTATAAAGCAGCGCCCCTTGATTAAGCGGCTAGTTATCAAAGCCCTGGCGGACGCCGAAATTGCCAGTCAACGTCTAAAGCGGTTACTTGTTGCTTTCCCGAACATGGTCTCTTAAAAGAGGTTGGATCTGCATTTAACCTTAAACTACAGAAGAGGAAAAAATACAGAAGTCCATTACAAGGTGAACAGCCAATCAGAGTTCGCGAAAACCACTGTCTGACTGGTTTGTTTTAATTTAGAGCTTTTGTTTAAGAGCTTCCAAATGTTGGCTGAAATTATTGTCTTTGATTAAACCTTGCGCATTATTTAATACAACTGTACTTTGAAAACCAACAATATGAATTACTTATTTCTTTCAGACAATAAAAGTGCACCAGTGCTTTTATTCGAAAATAAAACATGCGGTTAATGAAGGGCGCGAAAATGTCCGCGTACGTGATATGGTTTCGTAATGAACCTTCACTAGAAAACATGTACTGTACACGCAGGTATTTTTACAAGAATAGCAGAAAACCAAACCGTGCGTGAAATACAAACTACCACGCAATAAAGACAAAAGAGGTGCCCAGTTCTTTATTTCGGCAACTAACAGGCAATCAGAAGCTGTTGACCAGATGTAAAATACCTGCAGGATTTGAGCCCAGAAAGACTTTTCCGTCCACAATTCAGTCACATGCTAGCTGGGCCTTTTTTCCCAGACTCAGACTACATTAATTACACGTGTCCACATGTAAACGGCGTTTTCGGGCACCAAAAACGCAAGTTTCCGGAAACGGTCCCCAGAGGGGAGACTTGAAAAAGCTGTCAGGATTGTCTTTTTCGTGTGGACGTACGGAAATGGACGTTTTCGAATACGATGATGTCATACATCATACGGCGCGCACTCTGCAAGGAACGTTAATGTATTTGCATCGTTTTAGCATTTTCGTGTGGACAGGCAAAATAGTTTAAATCAGCTTCGTGTGGATGCTTATGATGAATACGTGTGCGCGAGGCATTACAGAGGCAGCAAGTTTAACGCGCGTAATGAGGAAGATTAGTGTAAAGCCTCCAAAAACGTGGCGCGAGACTCATGCGCGTGCCAATGATTTGTACCCCGTCCGGAACAGCGATATAGTCATTACCATATGGTTTATTTCCAGTGGTCAATTAAAGAAAACTTTTACAAGCGTAATTTACAAGTGAAACCATTGTTTTAAAGTCTTAACAATAGCTACATTATGTCTTGTAAATTAATAAAGTTTTATTAATTTGACCCCGGGTGTTGTCTTTACAGCCATTTGTCTTGACCCGCCTTATAGTTTCTAGCAAAATGGGATAAAAGAAGTTCTTTTAGGCAAGATTTTGCTTGGGAGGTGAAGGATCAAGACCAATCAGAAAAAGGGTTATTATAGGTGTAGAGTGCAATCTTCTCTTGGGAATTCGTAACAACCTTTCTGTTTCGTAACCCAATCTCGAAGTAAATCATAAGCGATTCAAACGAAATAATCGTGTTTTTTTTTTTCAAACTGTTTTGCTTTGAGTTTTGAAAATTGTTTATTAAATGTAATAATTAATTGGAAGGGTTTTCCAAGTCCTTTTGACCGTTTGAATGCAAGGATTTTTTCTCATTTTATAACGTTTAAACTATTCGCTCGAAACAGGTCGTCCAGGACAGGTCGTATTCTACAGCTATTTCGAGAAAGGTTGTCGGAAAAAATGTGCACGCGACAATCCAGAAAGGTAATCAGTGGAATATGATCAACACATTGTTCCTGACACTGTAGCTGTCGAAACTACTGTAGCACTCGCAAACATACACCGCTGTAAGTTAAATAAGGGCTGTTTATGTGTAAGACTGTTAGTCGATAAATTTAAAAAAACGTTTCAAACCGAACGTTTTATCGCGAAAAGAAACAACAAAATCCATTTCCATGATAAAAAATGGAAGCCGTTACTCCCATTAATACAACAGTAGCTGTTATCCAAACTTCGTTTTTCTAATACTCCCTGTATTACTCTGTATTTTAAGTTCAAGTCGAATAAGTTATGTAAGCCTTGTAGTGTAGTGCAGTGTAGCTTTTTATTTATTTATTTTATTTTCTATTTTTTTTTTTGTAATTAAGGTAGTTGTTGTAAATTTTGTAATGTTTGTATGTTTCGATCTGTATGTTGTTTGTACTATACCTGTAAAAAGAAAATAAATAAATAAAATACAAAAAAAAAAAAACTCGCAAACATACGTCCATGGGCTCTCCTGCTATTCTTTCAAATTTCCTTGAAGAACTTGTCTATGAGTGAATGCAAAACCATCCACAATACCTTTCGGGATTGTAGCGTGCTCTTTTCCGACAACCTTTCTCGAAATAGCTGTATACAACTCAAAATGAGCGAAAGTTCCAGTTAACAACCGGTTAAAATGTACTTTTCTGCTGGTAGAAAGATCTTTCAGAAAGGTCAGAAAGACCTCAGTTTAAAACTAGGTAGATACTTATTCAGTCTAGTTTGGTTTCAAACTGAACTAAATTATCCCTTAACATCTACTCAGCGTTTACTTTTGTGATGTGTTACATTTTTTTCTTGCAATGCTCCAACAAGGGAATTTCTTTGATCAATTTTAGGGAGTACATTATATGGTCCATTTGCAGTTCGGTGGGTAAAATTGGAAATGTTTGGTAGGCTGGTACGCCGGGTTTGACCACCCTGCAGCCGTGAATTATCATCGTCCTCATCAAGATCTATGGACCAGTGATGAAGCTTTACCCGCCAAGAAGATTGCTTTTCACGGGTCGATGTTAAGGATGCTCTTCGGTGCTTGGCAAACAGGTTAGAAGAAGCGTTTTGATTTGTCATATTTCGTTGTGCTCCCGTTGAAAATCTTCTTTGCTGGACCAAGTTTGAGCTACCTGAAACCAGAGTAGAATTCGGCGCCCTCCAACCGCTTCTCTCGGGAATTTCATTGATACAGTGTAATCCACTTCCCACAGCATCCTGAATGTGGCCCCTCGAGCGTCTACGCGGTGCGGAATTCGTTTTAGTGGGAACGCTGTATTGAATGTCCACGGCAACAAGTTCTAAAGAGGGAAACGAATTGCGTCTTACTCGTTGCGAATACTGGCTAAATTCCCTTACCACATCCCCAGGTGTAAGTTCGGTCGAATTTCTACCACGTTTCTCTAAGTTTTCATTATCTACGACGCACTTAGACGTTTCACTTTCTCGTAGATTTGCTTGTTTTAACTTCATAGCAAAGAAACTATCCCTCACTGTCTGGAATTCAGTGCTTGCTGCAGAGCCATGTGATGCAGGCTTGCTGATCGATGCATTGTTACAAATACACTCGGGTGGAACGGACGCCATTTTGGAGAAACTATCCATGAACGACTTTTCATACAATTTTCATCAAATGCGAGGCCTTAAAACCAAAACGTGCTTAGAATCTTAGTTAAAATGCAAAATCAAGTGAGTTAATGACGTTTTGTGCCTGTTTCCTTTGGATCCTATAATATATCCTATGATAGTTTTGCTTTGTTCCTAGAGAGGGCTAATTACTAAGAAACGAGGGCACCCATATAACAGTTGTCACAACAGAGGTCAGAATTCTTGTTGTTGTGTCCCTTTGGGATATGTTATTCTGCCTTTATTTTTGGATTGCATTCTTTGAATTTAGTTCCTCTTGGTTTTGTTTAGGAACAATTAGCAACATTTCTGGCCTCCTTCAAAAAAAACAAAAACAAAGACAAAGACAACTTTTGTAGCTTTGCTTTGGTTCCTGAAGAAAGCTAATTACTAAGAAACGAGGTCACTCAAAAGGGTGTCACAACAAAGGCAGAGCTCGATGAGTGTTTGTGAGTCCCTCTGGGATATGTTGTTTTAACGTTATTTATGAACTGCATACTTTGAATTTAGTCCCGCCTGCTCTTTTTTGAAACCATCAAGCAACATTTCCGGTCTCCAAACATGTCCTAAAGAAAGACCATAATACACATTCAATTTACCGCTTAATTGTTCGTAAACTTATACTGATCACGAGGAAATTGAGAAATCAATTGTTATAATAGGTAGACCAGGCGCCAGCATAAACTAGCACCGCCATCTTAGCCCTTGGTACGAGTCAGAAATTTTTTTTTTCTTGCGAGCGGCAATATCGATGTTCCGAAATTGGAAACTACGCATGAAACGGCTCTGGCACCAGGGAACCCTACCTGGGAAGTATGTGAATATAAAAACGCTCTTCAAACGTGGTGTCATAGTGTTCTAATAGAACTTCGCTCCAGGTTTCTCCGATTAAGCATAAGTTCAGTGAACTCGAACATCGGATGTGAACGAAAACACTTTTAATTCGAATCACCCCCGCCCACATCATCGTACAGCCTTCTTAGCTGAAAAAGAATCTGTGGGATCCCCTGCAGCTATGTTATGCAGAATCGATAGCCGCCGATACAAAACGTAAATTATCTTCTAAACCAATTTATATAAACTGATTACCACGGCCAATTTTTCACCAGTAAATGGAGAGAGTTATGCTAGCCTGAGGGAAAACGTAATACACGCTGTGAGTGAATGAAGACCCACAACTACTTTCGTTGCCATTCAATGTGACCATTTGTTCATTAATTTTAAAGTTCGTCTAGTTTCTAAGCCACGAGTGAACTTCCTCGGCCAGTGGGTAGGATAGTAGTTCCTCGGGTCTGTCCAGCGAAATTTGAATTGATAGTGGGCAGACTGGTTCGTGGATTTTTTGAATTTCGGAGGGGCAAAGAATTATAAAGGTTACTTTCAAAGTCGTCGTCGATATTGAGAGACCTTTGATGGATCAATACACGCCACTTTGTAGAGCTGTTTTCGTTACACGTCAAGCAAGACGCTCTTCTTTGCTTCGTGCTAAAGGCAAAATTGGTGTTTGGAGATTTATTGCTTTTTGCTCCAACTGAAAACCGCCTTGTCCGTAACAAATTTGAGCTACCTCCGACATGACGAGATCCAAACGAATTAGTTAACGTCCCTTGAGAGTGAACGGAATTCGCTTCTTTCTTTAAAATTTCATTAATTCTGTATAACTTGCTCTCCGCTGTATCACTCGCCAAGGTCGAGGGGAAACCATACGATCTGGAATTCTTCTTAGAGGGGGGGATGCTGTATTGAATATCCACTGCAACAAGTCCAAGGGATGGCAGAGATTTGCGACGTTCTTTATGTGCAGACCTAGATACTGCCTTTGCCATATCTACTGAAGCAAACTCGCTTAAACTTTGTCGTCTTTGAACCAACTTTTTCGTATCTATACTTTCTTCAACAGACTTTGTCGTTTCTTCTTCTTGTCGTTTCGTTTCGTTTATTTTCATTCTGGAAAACGTGTCCAATGCGGCCTGAAATTCGGTGCTTCCCGAGCTTATAGACTGCTCCGATCCTGGTCTGGTGGTCCGTGTGTCAGGAATGATTCCTGACAGGTCAGTGACCTTAACTCCTTGTCTGCTGCCAATTATTTCAATGTATTTTGCCATGTAACTTTAAAAAATCATATCTCTGGTGTTATTTACAGTTCAATATCAAGCTATACCTCATTGGAAAGGGAAAAGAATACCCTTTCGAAAAAAAAATATTTCGGTCATAGGAAACCCATAATATTCCGCCACAAAAAAATTAAAAAAGCATATTTTGCATAAAAATTTTTTAAAATTTTAAAGAGTGTCATTTAGCTAGGAAACTTCTTTATTTTGGGTGATATGGTAGCAAGAAATATTTTTCATCAATATGTAAGTAAAAAAACCCGAAAATCGTTCTAAAATATGGAGCGACTAGATATTTTCTACAAATTTTTTTCTGCACGCTGTCATGATTATGCTAATTGGATTATCATAATTAGCATAATCCTTTGGCGTCACCTCGTGACCCCATGTTTACTTCACTGAGACGCTTTGTTTCCTCGATTCCCAAAAAAATATCGAGTTAGGGACAAGCAGACATGAATTTGCTGATAGAATTCATCAAAATAAGCAAGAATTTGACAGCGAAGAGCGAAGCGAAGGCAAAACGGGAAGGAAATCGTCGCCGTTTCAAGAACATGTGGCACACAGTGGGCGATCGGCGATTTGCATGCACAGATTCTAATTGTTTCCTAACCTCGATTTTCGCGTTTATTTTGCTTGTTATCCTCCAAAATCCTTCAGAATAGTTTGTTTGACTTGTATTTGGTTGACATTCGTCGATACAAGCTTTCATTATTCGCAAAACCGGCTCACAAAGATTCCCCGCGACTCGCCATAAAATTCAAAATTTTCGAAAACCCGGTGTGTGACGGTCAAAAGTCGACAGGGGCTGGAACTAGGCAGGTGATTGGCTAAATCTATTAACTTCCTGTGTGCCAAATTTGGGAGCAATCGGAAGTAACACAATTTTTTGCGAAATTTCTTTGGTCACCGTTCCTGAAGCTCCGATTTCGGCGACCCCGGAAGACGAAGGGTTAAATGGATTAGGTGGTCTGAACCCTCGATAATCTGGATCCATGACACAAAATTCTTCATTAGGCCAATCGTCACAAGCATCGCTGAAAAAAGGTGCTTGATGTCAGTTATTTATAATATTTATCTTTTATCGTTTTTATTCGATAAAGCGCCCAACCTCGAATAAGTGCCCACCCTTTAGGTAGGAAAAGTTTATAAGAGCCCAGCCTCCAATAATTATTCTAAAAAAATTTTAGAATAAACCCGAGGCTGAAATTTTCCAAAGGATAATTTTGTGTGCTGAAAATTTGTAAATGCAACACAATTCCATGTTTTCAACTTCTTCCTTTTTCTAAACGGCAAAACTAGCCAACAAAACGTAAAAACCTGCAGTAAGTATAATTGATACCCCAATACATTCTACTGAAAACGGAAATGTCATATGCTATAATGTAAGAATAACGCAAGAATATTTTCAGCCTAAAATCGGCAAAAAATTCAGCTTGAACTTAAATAAAATACAATGAATTTAAATCCTGTTACTACAACTGAGACTATGGTTACATGGCCTTCTATTTAAAAAGCAGCAATAATTTACAGTCTGACAGGCTTTCGCCTCGCTTCCACGCCAAAACCTTACCCTCTCGCTATCTTTGTCCGCGCTTTTAAAGGATTGATGGAAAAAAAGGTATGTCACATGGTATTAAGGGGGGCATTAACAAGCGGCAAAATTTGCCATTACGAGAAATCGCGGTTGAAGGGAAAGAGATATTATACGGAGGAGATAAACTAAATACACGCTCTGGGTGAATTGAGTGGCACAACTACCGGTACTTTCGTTAGAGTGATTTTACTTGAACCGCGAAACAAATACTAACAAATAGTGCAAATTAACGAGAGGTAAACAAAAGAAGAGAATGCAATTAGTGTATAATAGTGCGTAGTATTCACCACCTATTTCACGGTTCAATTAAAATCACTTTATAATTCAATGTGACCATTTGTTAATTATTTTCACAGTTCGTCTAGTTTCTTTGCCACAAGTGAATTTCGTTGGCCAACTTTGGGTAAGATAGTACTTCTGCCAGTCTGTCCAGCGAAATTTGAATTGATATTGGGCAGACTGGTTCGTCGATTTCTTAAAGTCCGATGGAGAAAAGGGTTATAAAGGTAACCGTCACAGTCGTCGTCGTCAATATTTAGAGACCTTTGATGAATAGATACGCGCCACTTTGTAGAGTCTTTTTCGTTACACGTCGAGCAAGAAGCTCTTCTTTGCTTCGTGCTAAAGGCAATATTAGAGTTTGGAGCTTTGATACCCTGGGCTCCCACTGAAAACCGCCTTCTTGGTAACACATTTGAGCTACCTTTGACACGAAGAGAGTCAAGCGATTTAGTCAACTTCCTTTTAGAGTGAACGGGATTCGATTCAGTCTTAAAAATTTCATTAATTCTGTATAACTTGCTCTCCGCTGTATCACACCCCAAATTCTCATGGCAGCCATACGATCTGGAATTCTTCTTAGAGGGAATGCTGTATTGAATATCCACTGCAACAAGTCCGAGTGATGGCAAAGATTTGCGACGTCCTCCATGCGCAGGCGTAGATACTCCCATTGCCAGATCTGCGGGAGCAAGTTCGCTTAAACTCGGTCTTCTTTGAACAAATTTTTCGACAGTTTCATCAGCACAGTTTTTCGTTTCCTTTTCTTGTGCTTCCATTTTGCTTATTTTCATGCTGGAAAACTCCTCCAATGCGGCCAGAAATTCGCTGCTTCTCGAACTTAAAGAATACTCCGCTCCAGGTCTGCTGGTCCGCCTGTCGTGACTAATTCCTGACAGGTCGCTGACCTTAAGAGGATTAGATGCTCTAAAACCCCGATAATCCGGATCCATGACATTACAGTCTTCTTTAGGCCACCCGTCACAAGCATCACTGAAAAAAGGAATTTAAAGGCAGTTAATTTTCGCATATGCTTCTCCGCTGTTTCCGCGTTTGTTTTGAACAGATTATAGACTGTCTGTGGTTTGGTACGTCCGTGTAATGTTTTCCACCACCACGCGGGGTACGTCTATTTAGCATTTGAACAATTTCTGTGGACTACTTTTTATAGACCCTAGAAATGACTCAAGAAGTCAAGTGGAACATTTTGACGTCTTTTTTTATGGTTTATTAAATAGACAATGGGAAGTTATAAGAGTGTAGAACATGGAAAATTGTCTCGGTTTTTTAATGGTTGTTTTTGCCTGTTTGTTTGTTTAAAAGCTTTGAACGCCCACTTCTGGAGAATTTTTTTGAAACCTCTCGCGCGAGAGGAGATAATTTGCGCCATTATCACGTTATTTCCATGGTCCCATCCGTCATAGACCACTTAAGCTCTCGACCAATCAGGGCTTGAGAAATCGCCCAGTCATTGTAGAATAGTTATAGTCAAAATTGCAACGAAGTATGTGTAACTGCCTAAAATAGCGAGGAAAGAAAAAAAATTCTAAAAAATTCTTTCATGCAGTTTCAAACGGCTCCTTTTGAATTTGGCAGCCGATTACGATCTTAATCATCCTCTGTTAGTACCATGTAAAAGGAAAAAAATTTGAACACAATTCCCCAGCCGTCCTTTTAATTGTTAAGACTCACCTTCCTCTCCCTCCATACGATAACGGCATATCCGAGAAACGTAACACTGTCCTACAAGGAATATTTGCAAACCAACAGCTACTCGTTCAGCTCGTTATAATTCTTAATAAAGCTTATGAAGGCATTTCCTATTGCAAAACAAGTTTCTGCAGTGAACCAGTGATTAAAGGCGTTATCTCGGTCGCTTATAAACAGTATTTGGCAAACGGATAGTTTATGGCTTACACTGAAGTGCTTGAAGTAAAAAAAAAACAGCGTCGGATAGCCGACAATGGAACGACATGAACAAATCAACTGCACCCATTCTGAGCGTAGTATAGCATTTCGTGGCGGGTATGAATTGACCAGGCCTCATTTGTTCAAAAGGTAGTCAGTGCTAGCTACTGGATGGATAACACAATTGGTTTCCCTTGTATTCATCCACTGAATAGAAATTTATCCGATGGATAACGCCCTCCAGGTTTTGAACAACTGGGGTTTCCATCTGATTCGTTATAATTTTCCAAGAAGCGTTCCTCAGACGCGCCCTCGGCGCTCTAGCGGTCGACTTGAGGCAAGTCCATCAGTGAATTTCAGAACATGTAATTTAAGACTGTGCACCAGTTACAAATCTCACTGGGCAAATGTGTAAAAAGGAAAAAATTCTTTAATGACTTACCAGAACGACTTTAACAATAAAACTTGATGTTTCTTTAACGCTCTTTTTCGGGTAAGGCTGTTAGCTGAACGTTACTTTCACAGCTAAAACTCACTGAGTTTACTTTACGGTACCGTATTGTTTATATGGTGTGTCTATGGTGCAATCCTTTGTTAATCGTAACAAAAGAACTGACCTTAATTGTCTTCATCAAATAGAGTATATTGGATTCGGATATAACAAAAAAAGGGCAAATGATGAAAATAAAAGAGGTCTCACATTAAGCAGCATCAGTGTAATAGGATTAAAAAGGTGACTGTATTGAAATCATGGGGACTATTGATAAAATAGTTAGTCACGGTACCTCTCATCAACATCAAACTTAAAGTTTCCCCGCGCAAATAAGGACTTTAAAAAGTTCACACTTTAGGTATCTAAACAATATCTTACCTTCCCATCCCCCTTGATATTGAGTGAATAGTTTGTTAAAATCTGTAAAATGTTTATGGTGTTTAGCGATGTTTCATATTCCAAGGCCACCAAAACCACTTATATGATTTCGGTTTTGGTCAATTGAGATCTTGGCTTTTTTCTCCAAGGAGGTTACCCTTTGATTGTTTTGTTAAAATCTAAAATTTTTTCCCAATATAGGAAATTATGTTTAGGGATGTTTTGGAGAACTGACAGTTCCTCCTTGACCGTTTCATACCAAGGCTTCGATTTTGATACAAAATCAAGTGCCGCTTAAAACCAATGAGTACGGTTTACTCACACATTAGCGAATAACATTCGTCAAAGGACATTGTATTACCGCATCATTGAGCCGTGTAACCCTCCGTCATAAAAGGTGTAAACGAAAATTAAAACGTTGGACACTCACATGACAATGCATGGAGGCCCAACAGTCAAATCCAAGCAGCACTCTTGGATTCTGGAATTCCACGGCGTGGATTCTGGACTCTGAATTCCGGATTCTTTGTCAGTGAAATTTGGGGTCCGGATTTCAATCGTTAGCGGGATTCCGGATTTCTTGCGCTTTATTCTGGGTTCCAAAGCCCAGGATTCTGGATTAGAAAAGGAAACTTTGCCGGTTTCCTTATTCCACAAGCAAAAATTTCCCACATTCCGGAATCCACATTCCCTTACATGGGACGAAATCCACAACAGTCCTGAATTCTTGATTCCACTCTGTGAATTCCGGGCTCTGGGTTCCTTGCTGGATTACTGATTCCAAAGCCTAGGATTCCGGATTTCGCGAGCAAAAATTTCCCGCATTCCGAAGTCCACATGCCGAGATTTCTCAGAGTGTCGAAACGACTATAGTTTCGTTTTCAAAAACCACTTATTGCGTCCATGTCAGAGATTCGAATGTTTGATTTGGTGGATGGTTTGATTCAATACAAAAGCTACTGATGTTCACGACTTGCTGTCGCCAATCACTTAAATAAATATAACAGCAATCTCACTGTCTTTTTGTTGAAAAGCTCGAGTGGATTAGCTTAGGACATAATGACCCGTGAAATTAGTTAGCTTTTCTTTCTGATAAGATTAAGAGCAAAATTTAGTTATGTCTAGTCTAATTTTAAATTTCATTTTTGCTTTTAATCTCAAATGTAGAAATGCTAACAAAACTCAAGGCCAACAGACAAGGTTTACAGACACTTTATGATTGAAAAGAGCGTTGTTTTTAAGTAATCAGAAGGTCGTTATTCACAAATACGTATACTAACATCACAAACAAAAGATCCAAATGTAGTGGAATATAAAACAAATAAGTTCATTAACGGAGAATATAGTAATGGGGGTGTCCGCGTGTGCTTGAATCGAAACAAAAGTCGCACAGCCACGAGTAGTTCTCTGATTCTGTTTAAATTGAGTTACTCGGAAGCTTTTTAAAAGCCTTTTCACTTTAGGAATTTAAATGAACTGCATTAGAACACCAATCTAGAAACCCTGTAAAACGGATAACCCGGTGAAACGAAAAATTCTTCGCCCCCAGTTATAGAAAAATGTACAGAACAGGACCTCGATTTATACAACGTACCCCTGTTACACTGTGAACAGTTTTCCCGGGCCATAGCACTTTATAATAATCGGGGCTACAGTGTACTAGAAGTACTGTAATCCTATTTTGGATCGACCATTAATTAAGAGATTTCAGACGCATTTAACTTAATTACAGTAACTTTGTTTGAGCTCAATCTTTTCCTAGTATATCTTTGAGTTTTGGTAGCTTTTCATTTTTCACGTTCCAGCTTGTTACAACCCCTTTCCTTCGCTTTTGATGACTGACTTGCAATTGATCATGCCTCGCTGAAGCTTTTCCACTCGTTAATGTCACGGGGACATTGAAAACAATATTCTCAACCTTAGAATGTCTTTTCACCGCTCCTGCATCGCTGTTTTCATATTTCGCTCCCTGCTTAGCTAGCTTTTTATTTCGCAACGTTCGCTTAGAGGACGAATCTTTAATCCTTGGAAAACCAATCACCCAGTTATGAAACTGCGATTCCCTCGAAATAGACCTTTTCATAATCTGTGGTACATTCGCGTCAGTGCAAGTTATCGAGGGAAATGTGTCCGCTGATCTCTCAGTACTAAAAGACCGAAGTAATTTCTGTTTATCTCTAACAGATAATCCTTGAAACGTTTTCTCCCTACTGACCAAACAAGGAAGTTGGTGTAACTGTAACTTATTTCTGGCTTCTCTGGCAAACCGTTTTCTGTCCCTGTTTAAGTTGAACAAATCTTCTTGCACCTTTCGCTTTTCAGTCTTGAGCTCGATGTTACTTTGTATTCGTTCCTTCTCAATTTCTCGTTCAGCGACAGCAAGAGACTTAATTCGTTCTTGAAAAATTGTAAGGGCTTTATCGTGAACAGATTGGTGGCCTCTCGATTTGGATACGTGCCATTCCATCTTCTTCCCTGACTAGCTTCAAAAGCAGGTGCAGTAACGAGCAGGGTAAACAAACTGCACACTACAAAAAATTCGCTGAGGAAAATTATAGAAAAAGCCTTTTCCATAAACAAGATAAGCACTGAGTTAATCCTTTAACTGTGACGCTACTACTACCATACGGTAGCCAGTCATTAGCAGTCCCATTATAAACCAAATATTTCAATGACTTTGAATGGGCGATCGCGACAAATAAACCACTCAACCGTTTAATAAGAGCTACCTCACAAAACAAAATTAGTCTAGCATAACGTTTGACTAAAACATAGTTAAGTCAACGTGTGAGGAAACTATTGCTCGAAAGTAACCTTTTTCAGCGCCAAAAAAAAAAAAGTCCAAAATCAAATTAGTTTTAATTCGCTGCTAGTAACCATAGGAACAGACCATTGGAATATTGAAAGGGGGCTGGGAGGGTACCTGCTTAAAATTGCTTCTGCTCCCCATTAATTACTATTAATTGTGTTTTTTAATATTTAAAATAAGTTCTGATCGTAAAAGGTCTAACTTACATCGTGAAGTAAAATGAAGTGGTCATCGTTAAGTAAATAAATATAAACAAAAAGCAAAAGACTGGCATCTTTAATTTCATTTTCAAAAAATTACGTCCTGACTCTAAATATGGCATAAGAATTTATCAGAGACTTTTGAGGGTATAACTTGTCAATTCAAAATGATGTATGACTTCTTTATATGGCTACAACCATCTAAACATCATCACCACTGTAAAATATAAACAACATAAAATATTTCTAATCTTATCGTATTTTATGTACTTACAATATTGATTAATTACAGTCAATTCGTTACAAAGATATAAAAATAAATCTTACTTTGGTAATATCTCTGTAAGCTTTTTATAATAATAATAGTAATAATAATACTCGTGAAACAATAATGATGATGACGATAATAATAATAAATTATACTGACAGTAACCACAATATCATTATAATTATTAGTACTACAAGCATCCTTTATCTTGCATATTATGAATAATTATACAGATTTCTCGCTTACATTCAATCAGTTACTACAGCAATTTGCTCTGTAGAGAGCGATTTAAAGAAAATAAAGCTTTCCTTATTGTGCATGGCCACACAAGCAAATTTCGAAAGAAATATAAAAATATTTTTACTGTAAACCTTTAGTGGACCATACAGCACAAGTCATAAGTTGAATACGTGAAGAACTGTGAAACTTTAAGCACAGCAGAACAGCTCAAACCCTTGAGCTGAAAATATAACGATTTCACTTTGATGAGTAGCCTCTTCGTAATGCTTAGTACATCGCGCAAAACACACGAGAGCGGAAAATGACCACGCACACAACTGAGGGTCCAAAAGCCTCGTACCACCCCACTTACAATGAAGAAATACGCTAAAATGCTCCCGTGCTTAAGATTCTGCCCGCGCTAGTATCAGTGGGAAGTACCATGTTTGTAGCAAAGGGCCTTTCTTACTTATCTTCGTTGGAATACGGTGATAACAGGCGGCTTGGTGTAGATTTTGTCTCTTGTCTGCCAAACCACAAGTTTCCCGTTCGTGTTGACAGCAAAAAGGCGTTGGCTGTCGTCAGAGAATTTTATGCTAAAAAAGAATTCAAAATGGCATATTTATGTATCACAGTTCGCGCCCGCTTGTCGTTTCGCAAAATTGCACAAGATCAAAGTTCGTGCGTGTATTGACAGCTAAAAAAGGTTGGTTGTCGTCGACGAATTTCAATAAATTTTTTAAAGCAAAGTTTCTTTTTTGATAACCGGTATGATTTTCTTCATAATTAGATCTGTTAAAAAACAAAAACAAAAAGAACAAGAAATTTCCCCTTAAAAAAATGTATGTTAGTTACCGCAATACCGGCTCAAGCATTTCACACAGTAAAATAAAGATATTTACATTTATGTAGCACAATTCGCCGAGGTTTTTTTCGTCTCGGGAAGGGTGTATGCATGACGAAAACAAACAAACAAACAAACGCAAATTGAAAGAAGCAACATACAAAAGCTAGCTGTCTTACCTGACTACTTGAAGTAGATTGAGGTCCGGTGCAATGTCCCGTATGTGACACAGATCCCACGTGCTCCAAAGTCTGTTGGCAGATTATAGGGAGCTTAAGCAAAGATGTTTTTGAGCGACGCTCGTCAACGTTTTTTTTGCAAAATAAACTGAAACAGAAACTGAATCCAAATCTTTACATTTCACTCCCTCAACGTTTCCCTTAGGTACGGTAAAACGGACAGCAAAAACGTGCAACTTGTTTGCAACCAATGACATAACATTGCTGAAAAACGAGTTGAATAGCGATGTTGCGCGTTTTCGACCATCCACGAATCAAACCTGTCTCGTAACAAATCAAAAAGTAGGAGTAGTCTGTTCTACGTTTTGCAACACAATCTGTACATGTTGTGCACTTTACCAGCCCAAGGCAAACTTAAAAAGTGACGTAACTCCCGGTGTATAGCGTGACTTCCGCGTAATTTTATCCTTGCAACAGCCTGATTTTTTGCAAGACGCAGGTTTGAACTTGGGTGGTAAAACGAGCAATATTCCTTTTCAACTCAATTTACAGCAATGTTACAAAACAGGTTGAACATTTTTGGTTCCCGCTTTACCGAAGCTTTGGAAACTAACGACCCCTTTCCCAGGTTAGTGAATTTACCTTATGGCTCCATTGCTTAGTCCGGTGGCGATAACATTAACAGACATTCCCTCAGGAGCAGACGAAAACTCCAAACAGTTGATCATGTGTTCACAGGTCACAAGACCAATAAACCTGCCATTTACAGTCCACAGTTTCATGACACTTCCGTCGTCAATAGTGTCCTCCTCTGAGTCGCAGTTTACTAAAAGGAGGATATAAAATGAAAGCTATTTCTTCTCTTTATGTTAAGTTTCGTGAAAAGATCTCCGCACTTTTTGCACGACGGCTACAGTCAATAAAAGGAACCTCCTTCCTTCACCTTCCCCACTCGAAATTAAGGGTGAAGCCACTTGATTTCGGGAGGGGGGGGGGGGGGGGGGGAGAGGGGGAGGTTCTGCATTTCGTACAAGAACGGCAACAAGTCTGCTACCTAGCCTTTCCTCGTGTCGTAACCCAGCGCCCTTAGCTCAGGGAGGATTTGCCAGGAGTGGCAGACTAACATTAGACCACGGAGGCAATAACTAGGATCGATATACGCCAATCACAACTTAAGAAGTGACTATCCAGAGACGCACGGTAAAACGAGAGAACAAATGTACCGCTAGTCATGTCATCACTTACTATTATGCGACACAGTAGCTATGTCTCCAGTGGTTCGACTGATGCTAATAGCCGCAACAGTGTTGTTATGTTGGAGAAATCGTACGTAACTTAACCTGAAAAACAGGAGAAAAAAATACTGAGAGTGAGGGAGTAACGGCTTTCATCCAGAGTTGTCGTTTGACGTCAAAATTGTAGTTTCAAAATATAACTAAAGCGGCAGAAATAAGAGATTTTCCTGACTGAACTTAAGTTATTTCTCATTACTTAGTTCAATGATAGCTCAGTAAAGGACGTTTCATCGAATCACCGAAATGCAAAACGTCTCCGTAACTATTTACTCGCCTAAATGCAACGCGCATCTCAACATTGATTTCCTATCGCGAAAACGATCTCACGCCAAATAAAAACTTTCGATACAGTCAAGAAAAAAGTGTCTACTTATTGAGTGGCCACCAGTAAGAGAGTTGCTATCAATGCCGGCACGAGTAGAGTAATCAGCTTTAGCGGGTATCTCACAAGAAACATCTTAAATGTAGTACCTATTCAGGTCCCAAATAATGGCTGTTCTGTCGCGGCTACCGCTGACCACAATACTAAAGGCTTGGCACAGTTCAATGCAAGTAATGGAGTCCTTATGCCCATGAAGCCGAACTCTCGAACCCAGGACTTCGATGCCAGCTTCCTGGAAAACAAAAGACGGGACAGATTCGCACGCGTTTTTTAGCACCCGGCGTCCAAAAATAGCGGACGGAATATTTGCCCGGCGTTGTGCACGCACTAGCGCTTGTGATGTCGCGGCTCACTCCTGTGCATATCGCAAGCACAAGCGCTGACGTTGAGACTATACGCTGAAAAAATTTGTACGCCTGACGAGTGTTCTTTAGTGCTTGCGTTTTCGTCGCCCGTTTGAACCAGCCGTAAGGAGAGGTTCCGCTGTATTAGATGTTGACACAGTAGTTCTCAGCACTAAACCACAGACTTACCGCTACTCTCGGGTTGTACTTGACGGGAAGCACTGACAGGGTGCCGGTTGATGTACCAATGAAAAGAGAATTACAACCATCAGCTACAGCACAGCAGGTAATCTAAAGGAATTAAACAACGAGATTACTGTGACTTAAAAACAGAACAACAACAAAAACAATAGCCTGTCCACAGAACTCTTTTTCTTTCCTTAATTTTATCCCGGGAATTCGGCGACCGCTCGAAGTTTCTGTTGTTCAGGGCTTGCATAGAGTCTTGAATTATTGAAAAAGTCTTGAAACTTGCAAAGCAATATTCCAGACCTGGAAAAATTCTGGAAAATAGAGATGAAGTGTTGAAAAATCGTAAAAAGAGTGAATTTTTTTTCAAAGCTACAACAACTGCTTAGTAAGTAAAATCTTATTGATATCTTAATGAAACTCGGCTGTAGCCAAGACCTTAAATGACACAATGGGTAGTTTCAGAACTCTCTTACGTCCACATTAGAGCACCGTAATGGCAGTGCACCATGAGAAGAGATTGGTTCCTACATTTTTTCGAGGTCACCGTTGGTCACGTATTTGATAATCCTGAGTCCGGAAAAATATATTATTGTTTTGGAAAGTCTTAAATTTTGGATCCGAGACTCTGCACAAACCCTGATTGTTATTACGCGGTCTGTGTCTTTATCTTGCCCAGGGACAATTACGTTTCTACACAAATGACTAATCCGGTGTTTCGTCCGACCGTCCGGTCCGCTTTTTAAGCAAAGACCAAGTCCCTCGCGAGCGTTTTTTACCTATCAGATTCTACCCGCTTATCTAGGTTTACTTATCACAGGAACTCATTCATCAACGGAAACAGTCAACTTTCTCTAATACGGACACATTTGGGACCAGTACTGTGTGTCCGTCCATCTTAGGGAGATGTCTGTCTTAAAAGGAGTCATCTGAAAGGAGTAATGAAAGGCAGGGACATACTCTAGGTGTCCGTTCTAGCCAGGTGTCCGTGAAAAGGAAGTTGACTGTAGACGTTTGACGTATCTCACCTTGTCTGGAGTGTGGTGCTCCATGAGGCAAACGGGGGCACTATCAGGAGAGGTGCTGACACGAATGCAACCGTCCATGTACCCCCAGCTTAGCGCCGCTGCCCACAATAATCTTTCTTCACTCTCCCCGGACCTCGCCTGGTGTACGGTCAGCAGTGTGGTGTTGTGTCCAAGCGCGAAAACGTTGTCGTTGTTGAGGCAGACGAGAGACTGCACGGAAGAGTTGAGAGCTTGTGTGAACCCCACCGCTGGGGCACCTAAAGCTGGGGAGCCCAGATACTGCCCCCATTTAAGGCCCTCAACTGTGCTCACAGGCGACTGAATCTCTGTCAATAAGTACATTAAGGAAGAAGATTAATCGTAATATATAGGAAATCAAACGCTGAAGTAGTGATGCAGTAGCTGTATTTGCGAATTTTAATGCTGTATTTTCGTGATTTCCAAACAGAATGCTCCAAAACGCCAGCTATGGGGCTTAACTAAAGCACCGCTTTGTGTAACCAACCCCCGTGCCATCCTAGAGTGGCAAACAAACTAGTCTCAACTTACCAGTGAGTGTGTCAGCGGTACTGCCTATAATCGTCCCCGTGTCTGATGAAAATGACGTAGTCAGCCGACCCATGCGGAGGCCGGCATAAGCCAGCTCAGCTCCGGTGTCCATGAACTTTAGGGTGTTTAAAGTGGATGTGGGGCCCACGTCACTAGTCTGGGTGGTCATTGGTTTATGCTGTGGTCTCGGGCTGTGAGGGAAGGTGAACAATTGCTGGGGGGTCTGACCATACGTCTCGATCATGGTTTTCAGCGCTTTTTGGCGGACTTGATCTGTAATGGCGTTCACATCCACACCATAATACGTCTAAAACCACGGACAGACTTAAAGTTGTTAAGAAATTCTTACTTAGACTGTGTACTTGGGCAAAACTGAATCCAGATTTGAGGTGGGAGAGAATCTCGACAACCAAAGAAACTATGAACACCACGATCTAATTTCTAATTGCGGAATTTACTTTCTTCGAAACGGTCTTGGAGAACCGCTCAACACTCCAAGCTGTGTGAGGTATTAAACGATTCCATCCACTCAAGAGGATTCAGATGTTCTTGGCGTCTGGTATTCGGATTAGGTATCTCCCAGAGAAACGAAGGCTTATCTTGTACTTTGAGAGGATAATAGGATTAATCTCTTTTGGTTGTACGGATTATAGATAAAACCGTGTCTTCTACATCGGACTACGCTCTACTTCACGGTGGTAAAATCGTCAGGTAGAGGAGGCTTTAATTTATGTTAACCTTCCTACAAATTTAAAGACAACAGGTGCAGCGACTAACTATAACCTTTGAGCATGAAAAACAAATTTCAAGGGCAGGATTTAATTATAATGTGCCTAGATTAACTCAATGAATAGCGTGAGAAAATAACCCATATTTTGCGACGCAACCACTGGTCTCCCACTAAATGCCGTCTGAGAAATGACTGCAGAAATACCAAACAGAACTACTACCCAGGGCCCAGTTGTTCGAAGGCTGATTATCGCTTAACCCAGGGTTAAACTTAACCCGGGTTTCTTTTTCTTTTGTTCAAAAGCATTTTCTCGCACAATTTTCTCTAATATTCATAGAGCATCGAATCATCAACTTGTTGACAAAAAGAATTAAACTGTATGTATGTATGTATTTACTTTATAAGCTTTCATATTTGAATTCAAATTTTGCACTAACACTGGGTTATCTTAACCCAGCTTTGAACAACCCGGCCCAGATCTCAGTAGTGACGCGTCATAAGTACGACGTCATTTCGCGGGGGAACCAGTGATGACGCCGCAAAATGTCGGCCGTTTTTTCAGGCAACACAATGAATAAAATAAGATTAAGTGAACTTACCGCAGGGTGAAACACGTTAATCGCGTCTATAGCCTCTCGTCCCCTCTGTTTATAACCGAACACAAGATCAATCCACTGATTGAGGTGCTGTGACACATAATCTGATTCCAAGGCCTGCAAAGTAAAACAACGGGTAGAAAAGGGTACACAACAACAACAACAACAACAACAACAACATGTTTATGTGATAAAAACGACAATAGATATTTTTCACTCACGTGATCAGCGTGGAGAAAAAAAAAAAAAATACATGAGAAAATAGTTCCATCTCAACAGGATTTTTGGATTATTATACGTATCTGAAAAAACTGCCCACCAGCCAACATTTTGCCGTAAGTGAGAAGTAAGTGTTAATATTGGCTTAGGGAGGGGTAGGTGGGCAAATACGGTCACCGTGACTTCATGTGAAAACAATCTCAATTATAGGGCAATAAGACTCACCTGCCTGTGAATTAACATGAACAACCTGGTACTGCCTTTAGCCCAATGAGGTACCTCCACATTCATCACTCGACTTCCATTCTGCCGCAAACCAAAGTCAAACCCTTTGGGAAAAAAAAAACAAACTTATTGCTAAGGTAATTATAAACCGCAGAAAAGTGAGGCCGTTGAGTATCGTTTCTCTTAGGTAAACTTGGCTTGTCAAATATGTTTGAGTAAACAAAGAAATAAAAAAGAGTCAACACCAATAACAACAACCAAACAAACAACATTGACTGGTAATAAGACCAAGAGATGGTTATGATGCTGTTACTAACAAAAACCGGCGATCTACCCTCAATAACGAAATGTCGGATAAGGCGAACGAGTTTCACTTGACAAAAACAAAATATAATTCAACCAAAATACGAGAGTAGAAAGTCTCATCAAATCTACACACTAATGATAACAGTACCTTCGGCATTTTCCAGGAACTCGGGTAGAAAGAAAAACTCTGGGATTAATTCCTTGACATCAGTGGCAGATTCAAACGATGAAAGACGCCATGTTGTAGCCAAGGAGTGAAAAGTCCGATCAGGAATGTCAAAGCTGCGATCTATAAAAAAGCCAGCGATAATTACTATACCTAGCCTGAATTTCATCCGATTACTTCGAGTCGTTATTACTCCCTCAGTAACGTCTGAATCGACCAGCCGTTAATGCCGTCCAGTGACGTCACTACTCCTTGACCTTTGCTTTAATTCATGCAAAAAGTAAAACACGATTTTCAAGTGGCAAACCGAGAAATATCGTTTGGAAATGTCTGCATGATACAGAACTACTATATTTTTTTCGATCGTAATTCATGTTTAACGTTCAAACTATGAACTGCATGCAGCACAACTCTGAACCGGTTGTACTAAATTCTACAATCAAGCTCGGTCGCAATCACGCAATGAAATAAACACACACACGGAACACTTAGTTAAAAAATACAATGATTTGCTTTAATTGAAAAGATGCTATTTGGTCCTTAACGAAGAAAAAAAACAAGGAGACAAGAAAGAAAAGCTAACAGAATCATTACTTTTAACGGTAAAAATACCAAGAAGGTCGAATCATAACATTGATCTCAGAAAACTTCGCGTACAAAACAAAATCACCGGCCGCCGAAACCACAAAGTGGCTCTAAATGAAAAACCTACCGACTTTCCGCAATGATTCTTCGTTCGCAGTGCAATTTAGCATTTCAGTTTCGAAGACAAGGGCAATTTTGCTGTTTAAGATAAAGATTGCGCTTATCGAAATGTTTGAACTAAACGAAAGGATGCCAGGGATGCAATCCGCTGAATATCAAGTGACAATCCCGCTAAAATTTTTCATAATTATACATAATTATGCGAATGTTTAGACAATCAACCAATCAAAATCACTACCCGGTTTTCGGGTAGTGAGTGACGTCACTGGACGGCATTAACGGCCCGTCGATTCAGACGTTGTTGAGAGGAGAAAACGACTCGAAGCAATCGGATGAATTTCAGGCTATACTATACCCCCCTTGCGTCTTCTTTATTTTTTTCACGTCCTTGTGTTCATATTTACTTTGTATTAGACATTTGCACATCTCACACAATAAACCTTGTTCGCCCTCACCACGCCCCGCCCTCCCTCCATTTTCACCACCCCACCAAAAAAAAGCATTTATCCTAATTTCTCCTGGCTTTTAAAGTCTTCCTTGGAAATTGAAGATGCAAATTTGGAGGGGATAAAGAGGTATATTATGGGAGATGCGCCAATGGTGTGTATACTCCAAGAAAGCTGTATTTAAAGACAGAGAAACGAGGTTAATGGGTTAAAATGACAAGGAATGGCCGATTCGCCTCTTTTTCAGGTCAAATTGTTGGCCGGCTGCACAGCCACAAAAAAGGATATTTCAAAATGGCCGAAAAGAACCGTACCTTGATACTGTAAGAACATCTTGGTAAATGGAGGAAGGCGCACCAGGAAATGAAGAACTGTTCCACTGTTTGAGTAGTGACATCCATAGTGATACGGAGCCGACATGGGGTCGTTTTCAGGCATTCGCTCATGTTCCTCTTGAAGCCACTGCAGAAACAAGGGAAATGTCATGCGTTCTATAATTGACGGCTTTTCACAGTGACAAAATGCTCTACTCACAACGAGAATTGTTTACGTCATTGCTGAGAAACTTTTTGGGACACCATGTTCATAGATGACATAAAACTGGCCTTATTCATTCATTCATTTTCTTCTTTCTTTATTCATTTAGATTCAAAATTTTTTTGCAGTGCCACCACAATAGCATGGCGCCCATTACTGCGGGCCTGTAACAGACCCTGGTCGTTTTTCCGGTTGGGGTTTGAAGCTACGTCCTCCCGCTGAGCGAGCCGGCGCTCTCCAAACTGAGCTAACCGGGCTGCGGCCTTAAACGCCTTGGTCTCCGCCGATAGCCACGTATACGCTGAAAATCTAACGTACACGTATAATTCATGACCCCGTTATTGAGCCTCGAGGATTTGCATGAACATAACCGATTACTTTTCCCCTACAATCTGTATTAATCTGAACTTGAGACCATGCAGTACGGATAAAAGCAAGACTCACTTTGAATTTCTCTCTGTATTTGCGTTCCTTAGACTGATTTTGAACAGCAATGGGGCGAGACAAATCGCTGAAAAACAATTAAAAAGGAAAGTAAACTATCATTCTTAATTACTAAGTGAAAAAGGCGGTTAAATGGTGCGTGACAGCAACGTAGGTGGGAATATTAAAAGCAGAAATGAACAGAAAAAGTTTCAAAGAGACAACGAAGCCAAACAGAAGAAAGAACGTTACCAGGTCAGAGTTAACTTACCGGAATTTCTTAAAGTCATTCAGATCCAGCACTTCGCTGTCAAAGTCAGACAGCACGAAAGGGAAGACGGGATACTGCATGAGGTCATTGAATGAGCGTCCCGCCATTTTGTTTAACTCGGTCAGATACTGGAAATTTGTCATTTGCCCGGAACGCCACCTGGAGACAAAAAATGATTGGTTATCATCGCACGCACGATAGCAGAAACACATGACCTTAAGCGGAGTGTTATCTTTGGAAAGGGACGGACCTTAACCTTCACTGAGATCAGTGTTTGTTGTCGTGGGTTCCTGTCTTAGGCGAGAAAGTGTCTCACCACTTCGTCGCACACGACAAAACCTTGGACAATGGAGATTAATAAAATAAAGAGAGAGTAGACTACGCAGGGAAGATACATCTAAAGGGAACTCAGGGAAAGGAGGAAATGTGGAGGAATAAATGTCGTTGTCATTTCAATTGTCTTTCTTTGTCCTTCTCAGGTATCCAGGCCAATGAAATCACTGATGAAATATGATGCTGATGCTCTTGGCGGACAATAAATCCTCAAGTGTTAGAACATTCAGACAGAATCATCTTCTCTTGGCAAGAAAGCACTGATCAAGCCGAAATATTAGTTACGCCATGCAAAGTGGTACTGAATTTGGTAACAAAACGAAAGAGGATATTCGTATTTTAATACGTTATAGTGAGTTAAAAGATTTTCCTCCCGTCACTTTCAAGAGGCAATACTCAGTATTATTACCTGTTTGACAAGGTGATGAGGTGTTCATACTGCGGAGCTTCGTAACACGGAAGGTGTCTCTGCTTAAACTGTTCCAACACAATCTCGCGGTCCTAGAGAAAATTATGGCGCAAATAACAACGATGTTTAGAGGGAAATTCTTAAATAAGTAATGAAAAACCATCAACATAGTTGTTACTTTGGGCAATCGAGGTATGCGAAGAAATAAAAATGAACCAGTTAGATCACAAAGCATGTAGCCAATCAAAAGCGCGGGAAGGCGCATGCAAGCGAGGCATTTCTACCGATTGGTGGAAAAAAGAGGCGCGACAGTTTTCAGCCAATAAAGTGCCAAAGCTTCTTAAAATGAAAGATAAAATGAAAGATGGAGGATTCCCGCAAAGAAACGTCACTTGCATGAAATTCCCTTTACGAAACCGTTAAATATTTCGTGGTTGATGAGTACCACATAAAAATATTTGATTTTTAACCTAATCAGGTCACAAAAAAGAAACACAAATTATCCCAAAGTAGCCCTTACAAGTACCTGTCTAGTGTCAAACGCCAGGAGATAGGTTCGTCCAGTGGTAAGGAAAATCTCCAAGCCATTGTCCTGTGTGAAAAAGGAGGATTAAGCGGTAATTTTTTATGGTACAGTTATAGCAAAGTAAGCGTGTTAGTAGTCGCCATCAACTGTTGCGGCCTTGTCACCCCATTAGCAAGGAGCAAGGAGCAGCTTAGGCTTGGATATCATACGGTACCAAATTTGCCACACAAGGGGCGGGGAGTGAGGGTAGATAGCGTAGCGCTCAGTGATTCCAAGGGTACCCCAAAGCCAAAAGTGCTCCAATTACAGAGCACCCAGGGCTGGTTATGAAGGGTGGGGCGTTGCTTCGAGAGCACCTAGAGCCAGCCTCAAGGGTGCTCTGCCTATACGGCACCTAGAGCTGTTTTTAAGGGTGTCTCACTTAGAGCACCTAGGGCTGGTTCCGGTTTTAAAGAAAGGGCTAAAGAACTGATATTATTCATTAAAAATATTTCCCCGATTCTGATTGGCTAAAAGCACACGCATAATTCACCATAACCAGTTACTGATGACCAAATTTGGAAGAATTTTGTGTTTAACGAGGAAATGAGGTCAAAAATGCAGCCTTCTACAGGTTAATGCACCGTTAACCGAGAAGACCTGGCGACGAGGATGAGTTGTTTTGGATGTGAAAAAAAAAAATGGCGGACATTTCACTCGTTTCAAGAGTAAGAACTACAGCTGGAACTAGGCGAAATAATAACTAAAAATTCGGCCACAGTAGATAACACCCTCCTCGATCTGCTTAATTCTTCATATCCTACTCAGCCTCATTCATTAATTGTTAAATATTCATATCTACCTGAAGGCAGTACCACCTTGTCCGAACTTCTTGTATCTCTTCGTAAGACCAGGAGATGGATATAGCATCCTTATTACCGAGTAAAATCTTAAGGAAAGAGACAAACAAAATGTCTAAATCTTCAGAAAATTGTCTGCTATAATTAACGTCGACTTAAGCTTAAAAGCAATAGAAAGAAGTGCACAAGGAATGAGCTCGTTTTAAGACATGTCACGCTGAAGTAAACTGGAATTTAACTCCTCGTCTGCGCTTGCGAATAGGCCAACTGGTGATTTTCCTATCATATGTTGCCACTTTTAACTTGATATTTCAGCCGGTTTTTATATGTTTTAAATGCGAAGTTTGATTACCCTCATTTTAATTTGTCTCTTACTTGTGTGATATCTGTATCTGCGATGGCTTCCTCTCCCACAAAATACATGTGGCTCTCACCTAAACAAACAACATACAAAGCAGACAATCAAACCCCGATATAAACTTTCAAATCGATAAATTATGGCCATGTATGCCCAATCAGTCGCTAGACATTTCCAAAAAACTTAAACTGCAAAATAGTTTGTTTGGTGCATTGGTAATGCGCGCAGTCGTCAAATGAGAAGGCTAAAGCGTTTTACCTGCAAGAATTCCCGCTTTGGGCACTTCCTAGTTGTCAAGACTTAAAAAAGACTTGTTATAGAAATGAAAAGCTGGCAAACAGAAAGTAGGGAGGCCAAGTTCCAAAAGCAAATTAACAAGCCAAAAAAGAAAGCACCAAACACAGACAGCAGGAACGGACAAGAGGCAAGGCTATCGAGTGCGCCACGGTCGAATTCGCACTAAGCAGTACACCCGTCCGTCACAGAAACGTGCAGCCAGTTTCAATAGGTAACTTGTGTGGACCATTGAAAGTGACACGAAGACAGTGGTGCGGAAGGAGAGTTTTTGGCGTGTTTCAGGCGTTCAGATAGTTGGAAACGGCACGAAATATAAATCGACGCACAAAAAAAAATAAATAAATAAATAAATAAACAGGGGGGGGAGGGGAGAGGAGAGAGAGAGAGAGAGAGAGAGGGAGGCTCTCTCTCCAGTCCCCCGCTCTATTTTTCCTCGCTTTCTCTACTTTGCTCCACTCCAAGCTATCTGTACGCCTTGAACAGCTCTCAGGAGCTTTGAATGTATTTTTCTCAACAACACGGTTTTCAAAAACACCTACCAATCAATAGCACTCCTTTGATCTTGCTGTCCAAGGTAATGTTTTTACAGTGGTGAAGAAAACTGTAAATAAAAGTTCAAATGCAAAAGAAAGCATTATGTCGAACACATGGTAGCAAATATAACAGAAAACTGTCATGAAAATGTTATCGTATGAACAAGAAAGTTAAAAGCATTTGCGTGTTACTTCCCACTGAACAAATTTTCCATGGTCTGAACTCTTATCAGCCATAGAGATGACGTCAAAATGTTCAAAACTCAAATGGAACTACAAGGCGCAGGTGAGTGGTTTCACAGCAAAGTTTTGAACATTATGACGTCATTTCAACGATCAAGGCTGACGGGTAAAATAGAACAAAAAAATCACATTGACACTCGGCAGTTAACCGAAGCGTGCAACTTCCATGTACTCGTGTCACGGCGTTTTACACCGACCACTTGATTTTTAGAACGATCGAAATTAGCGCAAATCTTTAAGTCCCACAAACCAGCCAGTCAGCCAGTTTAACCCTTTAAGCCCTAAGAGTCAGTATCAAATTTCTCCCCGTAATATTAATGCCTTGTAGAACAAAGTGGTGATGTGAATTATGGACATGATCACCTAAGATCGATGAATTTGCTTGATATTTTATCAACTTCTCCCCACTACTACTGTAAAAAAAGAATTGGGGCAACAAATGAGAATGTTAATTTTGATCTTGGGGTTTAAAGGGTTAATGAGCTTCTTTTATCGCGATAAAATGCTCCAAAATATGTCTAAAAATAAACCAGCCCGTGGAAACGCCGCAACATGGGCCTAGTATGGGAATTCACCGATTAATATAGACCTACCGAATCGTGTCAGGCGTGTCAAAGATGTAATAAACGTTCTTCTTTGACGAGGACGTGGTGTCTTCGAATAAGTAGGATAACGGAGTGCTTCCGCCTTTCGACTCTACACAAACACAGGAAAAAATTCATCAACACTCCGAGATTATCCCAACTCAAAACCTTGCTGTGTGATCATTGCGTGAGTAAAATTAAAAACAAAAAAATATATTAATTTTTGGAATCGAGAAAAAGGTGGTACAGAACGAATGCTGCTGAAATAGTTATCTGTCACGCTTGGGGTGGTATGTTTCCCTTGAACGGTGGGGTGTGTGTGTGTGTGTGGGAGGTGCGGGGGGGGGGGGGGGGGGGGGGTTGGTTGTTGGTCCAAATTTTTCGCACTAAATAACTAAGGACTACAAATGTCCCCACCCACCCATCCGCTATTGCGATCAACCCTCAGAAAACAAGTATTGAAAAATGAGTAACCCTAGGTCCAATGACTAACACAAGGAAATAGAGTTTCTGTAATACAAGTCAAACAAAAATAACAAAACCCACATCAAACACATAATTGAGAAAGTTGGATGTTAATCGGGTACTGGCATTTATTTTTGTAATAATGGCGTCATGATCTTTTTATATTCCGATGGTTAGGGGTTAAATTCCACTGCGTCCGCCCTGAATATCTCTTGCTCCCTTTGCCACACAATTATCCATGAAAAGACGATCGACGTCAAATAACTACCATTACTAAGGCAGCGTTGAAGTCCCCTGTAGGCTTGCTTCCAACAAAACGTCGAAATTCCTGAAGCTTATGCTTATATGTTCCCTTTTAAGCCGTGTCCCCATATTATGGGTATCAATTGCGAGGATGTTACGTTACACTGACGTTTTCAATTCCCGGGGGGTTAGGGATGTGCCGTTGGGACCCTAGAACCCTTAACCTAGCTATACCAGAGCTAGTTCAGCTAAATTTTGGTACCCTATACTAGAGTAAACTCCCCAAATCCCCCCTATCCTAGAGTAGCTGTTTCCCTAGTCTAGATAAAATCTTCAACCAACTGATCAGTTTCCCCCCCCAAAAATGAAACCCTATTCTAGACCCAAACGCTCTGATTTACATACCCTATCCTAGAGTAAACTGCTTGAAAACCATACCCTTCACAGCGGCACATACTTATATAGCCCATATATGGCAGTACCCCCCGGTTTCAATTTAAGATAAAAATCGGCCAATATCTGTTAACGTATGTTTTTGTAATGACGACGTAATCCCTTACGTTGCGTGTTAAATTTCGCCCTCGAGGCACCTTTCAATTCGAACTTTGAGACAAGCCACAACAAATCTTGCAGTATCTCAATAAGTGCTAATCATTCCGAAGACGACTGATTGCTTCTCTCCAAACAAAAATGAGTGCCATTGTTACAGCTGTATTGAAAGCCACCGTAGGCTTGCTTCTAACAAAAGGTCGAGATTGTCTGGCGAAAAAGCTACAAGAAGGTGACGTGACAGATGAACAATTTCGCAATATGATTGTCCGTGAACTGGACGACATCAAGTCAAAGCTGGATGGATTGGCACGAAAAGACCTTTTGACAAGTATCAGCTTTTTTAAGGAAGGAATTGTGTTTCTGTCTAAAGTCCTGGATAAAAAGTATTACGCAAACTGTGGACCGGAGTCGAGCAAAGTTAAAACCAGAAATGAAGCTGCGGAGAAGGACAAATCTACAGAGTGGTTAGACTTGCCTTCAGCTGACGTGAAAACAGTTTCACTTTCGGTTAAGGGACAAGAAACCTTATTCGCCGAGTTGGATGAATCTGGAAAGAGAGCCCTTGCTGACGCAAAGAAGAGATTTGACGAGGCTAGAATGAAAGCAACGGAGGCTTTCAATAATGTTGCTCTGAGCACAAAAGATCGCATTTTAGCCATGCAGTATCGGGTTATGTCAACAATATTAAAGAAAATAGACAGCCCAGCAGAGGCAATAGCGACATGTAAATTGTGCCTAGAAGAGTTACACTCCATGCCCGCGGTGGTAAAGAGCTTTGAAGTTGAACATTCCGGGGGATTTTGGTCAATGTTTAAAAAAGATGAACGAAAAGACATAACTAATTCAGTACAAGACGTGAATCGTGCGGTAGCCAGAGTGACGGCAGCGGTCGACCGAGTTCTTAGCAAACAATTCGACAACTGGCCGGGGGTCACGGAAAAGAAAATAAACCTTATTAAAGATGACGATAAGGTGGAGACCTGGTCGTTTTCATTTGGACATAAAGGAAAGGGAAAGCAGAGATTAGACTGCCCAACGCAAAGCATCGCAACTAACAGTCAAGGCGACTTTATAATAGCAGCAAGTTCTTTTTCCAACCTTAAAGTATTTAACCAAGACGGAAAGTTGTGGAAGTTGCTTACACCTGATCCCGCATTTTCGCTCCACGGACCCATTGTGGATGTGGTTACTGATCATTTAGACAACGTCTACGTACTTTTCAAGTCAGAAGTGCACGTGATTTATTCACAACCTCCCATGCACCGCACGTTTTATTTGAAGGAGTGGGACATGTACAAGGGTTTATCCCTGACAGTAAATATAAAGGGAGATATTTTTGCATTGGTCGAATACGATACGGGTAGCGGTTACTATGACTCCATTGTCCAAGTGTATGATAACAACGGCCAGTTTAAGTACACTCTTGATAAAAAGGAAGATTGGAGGACTTGGAAGTGCATCATTGCCGTCGATGACGGTTTTATTTTACAGCGTCGATTTCTGCCCTCTGGTATTGACTTTTTAGATGCACTGGGGAAATTCCGTCGGCGTATATACCTCCCTTTTGATGTAATGGCAGTACACTATCCAACCAAACACCTGATCACTGCTCGAAGTTGTTACAATAGTCTGAAAATTACTGTACACCAAACAAATGGCGACTTTGTACGCAATGTTTTTGTCGAGAAAAATGATACAGTCATCATATCTGGAATGGCAGTGACCCCAGAGGGACGAATTGCTGTACTTTGCAGAACCACGGAATACTCCGAGGATGGCGAAACACTTCAGTCAGTGGTACATGTTCTGTAAAACTTGTATTTGATTTTCAAACTGTTAATGAACTCTCAGAAAATAACTTCTATATGCATATCACTTAAACTTCCACATTCAAGAACCGGTCAGGGTGTGATAAGCTGAAAAGCTATATCGTACATTCTAAACGTATTAATGTGTCCTCACGGGATCACCATTCGCGCGAAATGAAGGGTTAACGTGATACTTAAGGACAATTATTAACTCACTTTTCTCGCGGTACTCCTCCATGACGTATTTCTTATCCACGTCCAGATGAAACCGCTGAAGACGACATCTAACGCGGTCGGGGCCCTCAGTCGGGTCCAGTCTCCAAGATGATGGGAAACGCTCGGTATCATACCACACAGACCTAAGAACATGGAAAAAAGTTGTTATTGTAAAAGCCAGGTAGTCGCTAAAAATGGCCTTTTTCTCTCTCAAAAACGTTTTCAATTCGGAGATGATGATACAGTTGACTCCCAATAACTCGAACCCTCACTATCTCGAACCTCACGCTAACTCGAAACAATGTCGATTTCCCCTGGATTTCCTTCTTACATTTACTGTAATTTTATCCTCGGTAACTCGAGCCTCCCGCCAACTCGAAGTAATTTTTGTTTCCCCTCAGCTCATTTCTATACAATTTTACCCTCGATAACTCGAACCATGTTATAAGCGCGTGACAAGTCGGGAAAAAAACCGTGTACTGAAGCCCGAAACATCGACTTTACTTCAAAACAACCGAGTCAATTCTTTGTCTTTACTTTTTTGTCACTCCAGTTCAAATTCAGTGTCCATTCATGTATACTTTGTTGCTTAATTGCCTTTCCTTGCCATCCATTTGCTTATTTCCTTACTTCCAGTTATTTGCTTCAAACTGTTAAAGTGCGCAAAAAACAGCCACTTTTTTGGATTATTTCGAGTGTTATTTTATTTACCCAAAAGTGTGCAGGGTTTATTATATCTGCTTGTTTTGGTTGAGAGATTTCGAAAACGCACGTGTCAGCCGTTAAGTGATTTTAATACTACTTTTATTGAAATCTGTCTTTTGTTCATACTAATTGGACGCGCTGGTAAAACAAAGGATACGTTCCGTTGGCCTTAATTCACTTTTAATTGACCAAACAAAATCTTTCCAGAAAAACAAAGTTTCGCCCGGAACGTACTGTTTTTATTACTCTCCTACGTTTTCAAGATCTTACTTGAGCTGGCTTGCGTTTTAGTGACAGAAACCTTGTCCATCGAGACCTTCGGATCAAATCATTTAGGTGTACTTCATTAAGTGTAGTTGGTTAGCAATTGTTTGAGACTAGTTGTCAAGTGAACACTTTGGTTGGATAATCCGTGTAATTATATTTGTACGCGAATTAGTTTTATTGCAAAACTCGTAAACAACTTTGAGTTAACATAATTTATTGAAAAGGCGGGGCAAATTAATATTGTTAATTATTCCTACAAGAAGACTTTAACCGACAACTTGTGTAGTGTACAAAAGTTGATTAGTTGTACTTTTTGAAGTAACGATAGTGTGAATCAGCGATTTATATGTATAAATACATTCTTTGTGATCTTTATATCTCTCTGCCTATTTTGTTTTGACTGGTCATTAACTTGACTTAAGTGAATTCTATTGTCAAAGTTGATTTTCGGCCTGCGTCATAACCTCGAAGGAAAATATGATAATGTTCCTTTCAGCCAATCGGGTTTTTACTGATGCAAGATTAAATTTCAAATGATTAGGATTGGCACCTGTCATGTCCAGTCAGGATAACAGGCTTTTGTAAGAGAGTTACTACAAGCTAGTGTGAGATTAAGTTGACTTGTAACAACGCTGAAACTTTAGAAGAAATACAAAGTTTGCTGAACCAACAGAGTACGTGTGTCTTTTCTGTGAAGTCGACCCGGAGCTAGTCCCCTTCAACTGGGTTCGGACTTTTCACATAACTCCCGATAACTCGATTTTTTTACGATTTCCCTTGAAGGTTCGAGTTATCGGGAGTCGACTGTAAGTGTGAGCATTCAGATGAAACCTTTTCAGCATGCAGCAGCACTTTCACATGGTAATATTTATCTAATACGTAGTTCTCACTTAAAGAGGCTGTGAGCGAATCCCATAAAGGAATCATTCAGATGACAGCTACTTAGCAGTACGCTCACAAGGTAATATTTGCCTGCCATCATTTTGCAAAATCAAATTTGGAAATTTTATTATCATTCATGAAAGTTGATTTGAGTTGATGAACGCGCAAACAAATTTTGTTTGTTCAGAGTACAGATGATAACTGACAAGGGTTATGTACTGTCTAAGTTACGTCTGGTTGAGAGATTCAAAGTTTGCAAAAATTCTTGTTACAAGGTGACAGTTTAACAGAGGTAAATTACAATAAAATTAGCCATTGGGAATTCCAAAGGGTGACCGCGCCCACTTAATAAATAGAGGTCAAATTTACAGTACATATGGGCCCAGTTGTTCGAAGGCCGAATAGCGCTAACCCAGGGTTAAAGTTTAACCAGGGTTTCCTTTTCGTTTGTTCAAAATCATTTTCCCGGATTATTTTCTCGATTCTTTTAAGGCCATCCAATCATTAAACTGTAGACAAAAATAATAACACTGATTTTGCTTTTTAAGCTTTTATATCTAAATTCAAATTTTGCACTAACCCTGGGTTATCTTAACCCTTCTTTGAAAAACCCGGCCATGGGAGGTAAATTTCGGGAAATTGATAGGTGACCGCTTAATTGAGGGCTGCTTAACAGAGGTTTGATTGTCATTAGTGTCCTACGGTAATTATGCTAGATAGTATCCGATATCCAAACCTCTGTCACGAAGCAATTTCTTCTATTTTCTCTTTCCTGTTTCGGTTGTTCTCTCTATCCTAGGTTTTTTCTTTTCTGTGTTTTTGGGTGGCGCAAAAGTTAGAGAGCGGCACTCGCTAGGTGGCCTGGGTTCGACGCGCAGTTTTCCCTTTCGTAAACGGTCGCTACCATTTTTAAAAAAACTAAGAATATTTTTGACCTGTTATTGAGAGTGTTTCTATTAAAAAGAAAAAAAGAAGATCCAAACCAGGGAAAAACCTGGACCTCGAACCATTCGTGTCCTAATCTCACTCCCTTACTACTACACTACCACACCGACCCAACAAACTTCCAAAAACGTTAAGTAAATAAACTAGCAAACTGTCTTTCTTAAATGATACATCAATGGTACTCCAGTCCTTTCCATAACTTTACACGAAAATTCAACATGGGCTTCAACGTAGTTCTTTCTACGACCATTCAAAAACGTACCTGCAGCTAGCTATTCACTTGGTATAACACCGCCAGACCGGAAAGCAAAAGTCGCACTGGAACAAGACCAACAAAAGGCCTACATAATTTTAAATTGTTATTTCCTTTATTTTCCTTGTCCCGGTGCGACTTTTCTCTCCAGCATGGCGGTTTTGTACCACGTAAATGGCTAGCTGTAAAGGGCCTAATGTAATAATCCAGAAAATATTTTACACCTATCATGACTAAAGGGTTGGTTGCGAATGGAGGCATCGACCGTTAAAAATAGCAAGGACCGTTCGCGTTTACAAAGGGGAAATAGGCTTCGACGCCATATGTGGATTGGTTCCCTGCTCTGCCTAGTCTCTTTCACAGCCGCTCGGGCTGAAGTCACATAATTCTCCCCGTCCCATTGCGTGACTTTGGTCCGGAGCGGCTGCGAAGGACACTATTTAACAAATAATACCCAATTATTCCTCGAGCACGAACGTTCTCTGAGTCGATAGCCATTACGCCGCTGGCCGAATGGGCTATTAACTCAGAGGTCATGAGTGCGAGAAGAATAATTGTTTTAGTAAAAGTTGGTCAAAAATATTGAGACAAAACATTTTTAGCTAGCAAAACGCACAAATCAGCCGCCATTATTTTGGTTTTCAAAGCCGGCGCTTTTCGCTACTACCGGGCTATAACATATAGCCTGGTAGCAGCTCAACCAATCAGAAGGCAGCATTGATAATAGACCACTTACCCGGCCGGTGTTTCCTCTCCTCCTCAAAAATCCAACATTTTCTTAATTCTAACTCGATATGAATTGCATGAACCCTCACAAACGAGTTCTTGAAAACTCCTAAGTGCTTTATGAGTACAAAAATTACAAAATACGTAAGTGCCATGAACAGCGAGTTTGAAAAGACATAGCCTGTTCCAGTCACCAAGATAAACGTGCAGTCGTGCAGTAAAAAGTGCTCGTCGTATTTAGGGGCCTGCCAAAGGCTGGAAAATGCCTAGTCTTAGTTGTGATATTTTGTTTATGTATACATATATATTACCTACAACCTTCTGAAATGACGTTACCTTTCATGAATAAGACGCTCGATGAGTTGACGCCATTTTTTGCGAATCTGCACCTCAGCGGACAATGCGTCCCTGGTGTGTTTGAGAAGAGCCTGGCGCTTAGTGTCTTGTATCTCCACTACAACCCGTGTCACATCTTTCGCTACATTTGAGATCGCATCACTGAGGTCTTCTGTTCTTTTCTCCAATCTGAAACAAGCATGATATATGGCTTGAAATGAATACGAAAACATCCAAAGAAGCAATAACATGATTATTTTCTTCAGTAGCATGCTACCAAATGTGGAGGCGTGTGTGGCTGAGCGGTTGACACCTCGAACTGCGCATCTGGAGGACCGGATTTCAAGCCTCGCACGTCGCGTTTATTCCTTAGACAAGGAACTTGACTCCACTTTGTCTCTCTTAACCGAGGTATATAAACGGGTAACGGCGACATACTGATGAGGGGTAACCCAGCGATGGACTAGCATCCTGTCCAGGGGAGAGTAGCAATACTCCTAAGCATGCATCATGTTAAGGAAATCGGGAGAAGCTCCGGCCGTTTAGGCCCTTGGCTCGTGTACACCTGTTCTTTACACTACCAAATGTAATAATATGAGGCAACAACACAACGAAGCGAATACTACGGTCTACAGAATTCTTCTACCCGTTCCTAGCCGTTCTTTTTCTCGTCCCGTTTCTTTTAGAGAGGAGAGTGGTGTGACTGAACAAAGAACGGCTGCGCGGGAGAAGGTGTCTACAGTAGAACCTTGGTTTCGCTCTTCGAAAGGAAGACAAATCTAAATTAGAAAATCCCGCTTGAATATATAAAACATTCCAAAACTTGGAAATTCGACCCACGTACCTTCGGTAAGCCTCATATCTCTGTTTCTGCCATTGCATCATGCTTGCATTGTCAGCTGACTCCCACGTCTGTATCTGAAACCCAACAACAAAACTTGTTTCAAAGCGACCAGGCCCTCGAAGTTTGAATCGAGTCAGAAAGGAACTTTCGGATCAGTTACCGTCAATGTAAGCCTCCCCCCGCCCCCCCATCCAAAAAAAACCCGTCCTTACCGGATTTGAACACAAATGACCGATTTCTTTTGTCCGATTTTTTGTCAGATTTCTTTGTCTGATTTTTTCTGTGCGATTGTTTTTGTCCGATTTCTTGACCGAATTTTCGTCCGATTTCTTGTCCGATTTTTTTGTCCGATTTTTTGCCCAGTTTTTTGACCGATTTATGTCTGATTTTTTGTCCGATTTTTTGTCTGATCTTTTGTCCAATTTTTTTGTTCGATTTCTTCCCCGATTTTTTGTCCGATTTTTGGTCCAACTTTTTTTGTCCGATTTCTTGTCCAATCTTTTGCCCATTTTTATCCGATTTTTTTGTTCGATTTTTTGTCCTATTTTTTGGTCCGGTTTTTTTTTTTGGCTTTTTTATTTGTCCGATTTCTTGCAAGAAAAATCACCGATCACAGAGTATACTTAATGTAAAAAGGAAAAAAAAAAACAAAACAAAACAAGCAAACAAAAACAACAACAAAAAATTAAAAAGAAAAACGAAAAATCGCCCATATATAAAGGCGCATAAGAACTCGGCGTTATTAATAGTGAAAACAAACTTCTGTATCAAAACAAGACTCGTCTTTCAAAATGAACATTAAATCTAGGAGCTTTCCGTGGAACAAATGTGAAAATTCCGACAACGGAGCTTTAAAAACACTTCATTTTAAAAGAGTCCGGGAAAAGGTTACGACAGCATTTTTCGTAATGGCAAATCTTTAAGAGTTTTCCACGATTAAGTAAAACACCAAGACAGAAGCCCATTCAAGAAGATTCTACGTAGGAACTCTGTTCCAATTTAAAGATACTGTACGTTAATCTTACCTCGTTTTCATCAGACGGTTTAGTGTCACCGGAATTCAAACGCATCGATTGTAGGTTCATGGACAGTAAAATTGCCTTAAATTTCTCCCCAGTTTTCTTCTGCTCCGGTGTGAGGCGCGGGTGAGCAAGAATCTTCAAAAGGTAAACTGCCACTCGCTCACGGAGCTGAGGAAATTAGCATTTTTGAGTTACTTTGATTTAATAGATGTATTCTTTAGAAAAGTTTGGGAAACTATTCCTGGTTGTTAGTTGCCAATTCATAATTCATCCTTCAACGCTAGCAGGATACTGAGTCCATATGCGATCATGGTCCGGACTGCAGGAATACTGGATTCCAAATTCCTTGTCAGTGGAACTTGGATTCTAGATTCCAATCGTTAGCGGGATTCCAGATTCCTTGAGCTGTATTACGGATTCCATAGCCGAGGATTCCAGATTTCACAAGCAAGGATTTCCCGGATTTCGAAATCCGAATTACCTTGCACGATGGGACGAAAATTACTAAATAACGAATACAAATAAAAATAAATACACAGAAAGACAAGAGCATTAGAAGAATGTTCATTTCTATAAATTTCCATTTAAGAATTCGCTTCCTGAATTCCTGTAAGCGACTTTTGAACTTTTGCACGAGAAATGTGAAGGTGCTATGTTTTATTTCACAGTACTTGGTATAAATCACGGATGTTGAAAAAACTTGCAGATCAGTTACCTTTGGTCCCCCGCTGGAAGTCAAAACAGCATCTAGAACTTTCTTGGCGCGTGGGTGATAAACCAGGTGCAATGCAAAACACGCAAGATCCAGGTCATAATTTGGATTCAACAGGAACACCAAGAGCTTGCCGATCTGAGCACAGGACAACCAATATGATGTAAATCAGATAACCTGGCCTGCTACTTTTCTTGAGATTAACAACGTGAAAACTCGTAAATAAATAAATAATACGTGACACTTTAGTACATTTTTTTTCTCTTATTGTGTTTCTTTCCTTGGGAATTATACCCATTAGACCCGCAAATATTTTATGTAATATATCAAACATGAGATGCAGTGTTTCATCACCAGATGAAACACCGAGAAGAGAGTTGAAAATACGACGCGCAGCGGAGTATTTTTGACGAACTTCGAGGTGTTTCATCTGGTGATGAAACACTGTGTCGAATGTCTGATATTTCTTCTCAAACAAAATCATTTTTGAAGGAGAAATTAAGGATGCAAATACTAAGCAGTGTTTCATCCGATTTCCAAACACTCATTAAACATTAATTTCCTTTGTATTTTCTTAATGAATTATTAATGAGTTTGAGAAGCATTGTTTCAAATTTTATATATTGGTTTTACACCTTATACCTTTTCACTTTTCACCTTGATAATGGCGTAACGTAGCGCCGAAACGTCGTTCACTTTTTTAAATGTTTTTTAAATGTATTTTAAAAATCTTTCAGCGTTTAACTATTTGATCAAATAAATAAATAAAAAGTAACAACAACAATTTTAACAATGAGAACAGTAAGGACTAAAATATCAAAGCAATAACTGGTCACGTGAAGATATTTTAAAGGATATTGTTAAGGTACCTGTGCTTTTAAGGAGTCCTTCGACAAGATAAACAGCTTATAGATCTCTCTTTTTCTCCCATCCTGAGCAAACAAAGAACAAGAAATCCTGATCTTTCAATTGGCAATAACACTGTTTACACTTGAGTCTGTATGACCGCTCTGACGAATACTAGGGAGCTTAAAAGCAACAACGATGGCGACGGTTGCTTTAAACTTTATCGCGCTTATTGTACCTCGTTCAGTTTGTCGAATGTTGGCAATTTTTTTTCGGGAGTTGAATTCTAAAAGACTGTATCGAGGTTCAGAAAAAGAAAAGGAAAGTCGTTGTCTTGTGTTTTCGTCCTCCGTAAAACGTGAAATTAGGCAGTTTCATGTCGCAGTCGTGCAGTCACTGCAAAGAAATGTACAAAAAACGTGATGCACGTGCAAAGTTGTTGTTTTGCCAATCTAAACCTATTGCTTTTTGGTCTCGTTGCGGGATTTCGACAATTATTGACCACTCCAGAAATACCATAACATACCATAATGCTCTGTGTTTGTCACCCCAAAATTTTGCATAAGCATTTTCTTCAGTTTCTCTGGGGAGTGAAAATGGCCCCAAGAGAAACTGAAAACAACGCTTATGCAGCATTTTGGGGGGACAAACAAAGAGCATTATGGTATGTTATGGTATATCTGGAGTGGTCAATTCATCGGACAGAAAAGGTAAATAAATTTCTCGCTTACAAGTGTCATCATTATCAGCATAAACATCCTTATCCACATTATCGTAAGCACAAAACCGAAGGAAAACAAACAAAAAACGTTTTCCCCACTGTTTCCCCATTGTCCGTAAATAAGTGTACAGTACTTTTCCAGCGTGGACTTCGAAAATTGTAAAGAACTGATTGAGATTTCAATTGTATGTTCATTTCCGTAAGAGGTCTGTATTCTTTGAAGCTTGCAGCCTTCAGAACTGAAGAAGCTTTCGACAATAAGACAAAATAAATTTGCTTGTTTTTTTTACTGAAGGCCAAAATTCACTTTTATACGAGACCACAAAACTTAAAAAAACATTTCACTAATCTAGTCGCTCGAATAAAACAGTCACTCACCAAACATGCGTCGAGAATTTCCAGCAGGAGACTAAATACAAATTGAGCAAACTCCCTTTCGATGGCTGCACCAAGCACGCGAACAATACCAGGCCGCAGGGCATCATGGACTTCCAAACTGATAGAACCAGAGTGAAACGCGTCAAAATCCTCTGGCATAAAGAAAGTCTTGCAGTAGACGATAGAGCTAACGGCAAGCTGACAAGTGACCTGAAAACGGCGCGTCTGCTCATTGGAATTCGCATTTGTGGGTGACTTCTTCAGCTTGCTAGGGTCCAGGCACAATTTAAACTGTTCTCGGTTCAGGTTAACCCAGGATGAAACTGGCGCAAATGAGGGGATTGGGTCTGTGCTAGTGTCTGGTCCTCGAAAAGGTAATCTGGAGGAAAATAAAGGTTTGGAAAGAAAGTTTTAATCGGTGAAGTACTTACTGCTGCCAGGAAAGAGAAGATTACGAGGACAGTTGCCCTTAGCTTCTATGCCAGCGCGGTTCCGAAATCCAAAACACCCATTTGACTTGAACAAAAAAGTAAGAAGTAAAGAAGTAAATCTATCAAAGCCTTTCCGCGCTCTAGCATCGGACCGTTTGGTCGATAACATAACAAAAACTAGCGCGCACGCGCAGAAATCCGTGACACATACATGACGTAAAAAAGGCGGAACATGGGTGTCACAGCAACTTCGTTGCGTCATCCGAAGTTCGCAAGGCACTATATTTACGATTATATTTTACCCCTTTTTTAAAGGCTCATGGGAAAGTCGAAATTTAACGGAAAAATTATCATCTTACCTTAAACCTGATGATCTAGTTTTCTTCCCAGCAACTGCTACTTCGCCTTTACTCACTTCTTGAAAAAAGTGCAGTGCAACTTGGATAGCGAACAAGCGGAAATAACGAGCACAGTATGCTGTAGAAAGATCATGATCTGTAGCGAAGAAATGTGAGAAAGTTAATAAGAGCAAGTGAAAACAGTTAAGCAGTTCAGCCGAGTATAACACAACCCGAAGCCGCTCCTCATATCGTCATAGGCAATTCCATGCGCATAAACTTATTTCCATTTACCGCTGTCCACAAAAAAAAAACAATGTATCCGTTTGCGAGGTCGTCAACTCTGCAATCCGCAGACCCCCTGCAGAAAATAAGTCACGGGATCGATTCCCATGGCCAAATGGATACTCAGTGCCTCAAAATTACTGACATAAAAGGTGCTACCTTTGCCAGAAAAAGGCGAGACTTTATTTCTAGAAATGGCGGTTCCTTTCCACTCTTAGGGATGAAAGAGAGTGCCCTCAGTTAGCACTTGAAATAAGGACAGAAATAAGGTGACTATCGGGTGTCTTGAAAACAAAGACCCCTAAGATCCGTAAGACCCCCTGAGACCCCCACCGAATGACGCTGAACTTTAATTGATTAGGGTTAGGAAACTGAGTTAATCAACTTTCGGGATTGTTTGCCCGGTATAATGACTTAAATGGAACCTGATTCACTCAGTTTCCCAACCCTAATCGATAAAGTTCAGAGTCATTCGGTGGAGGTCTTAGGGATCTTTGTTTTCAAGACACCCGGTGACTATCTCGCTATAAGTTGCACAAACTAGGCGTGGTGTAAACAGGGAAAAACAAAGCGGCTGCTCACCTCTCTTCTTGTGATCTTGTTCCTCTAAATTCTCGAAAGCAATCAACAGATCTTCAAACATTTGAAAATACAAATTCCCATTTGTGCTGCAATCAAGATAAGGGTAAAAAGTATAAACATTTGTTTAATAGCCTACGAAATAAAGCCTTTCAGAGCAAGAGTACAAGAGGGGGAGAAAGTAGAACCCGGTGCTTAGGGGTTTGCCCCCCTCCCCTCCGATTTCCCCGCACGGGCGAAATGAAATGTAGAACCTAACTTAGTTCCTATTTTCTCCAGTTTTAGCGGCAGCAACTACCACAACAACAGCAACAGCAACAGCAACAGCCGAAAACGGCGACGGTAGCGAAAACGTCATTTTCCAATTCGTTGAAAATGTAAATTGTAAACGAATTTACCTGGAATTGATTTCTTTATTAGCAGAGTCAAGTTTAGAAAGAGAAAGAAAAATTCTTCGTCGCTTCTTTATGTCCTCCATAAAAGGTGACATCAGGCATTTTTTTACGTCGTAGTCGTGCAGTAACCAAAAAGCGTGATGCACGTGCAAAGTCGTTGATTTTCTTAATAAAACTATTTCTTTTTCTTTCTTTTTTATTATTATTTTTTGACGTTCTCGTTGTTTTCACCGTCGTTGTTGCTAAACCTTCTTATTAATAGGGAGCTTAAGCACTGAACTACGACGACGACAACTTAAAAAAACAATAGGTTTAATGATCAAAACAACAGCTCTGCACGTGCATCACGCTTTTTAGTACATTTCTTTGACGTCCACTGCACGACTACGACGTGAAACCTCCTAATTTGACGTTTTATGGAGGACGAAGACATACGACGACGAATTTTCCTTCCTCTTTTTGAACTTGAATAAAATCCTTAAGAATTCAACTCCAGGAAAAGTCTCCTGCATTTGAAATATTGAGCGGATCCAAATAGACGCGATTAAGTTTGAAAAAACGCAAATTAATTTTTTTTACCGACGTTTTCACTGCCGTCGTCATCGTTGTTGCCAGAGTTCCTTATTAACAAAAGCACAAAGAGAACGCCTGTTTATACAAGAAGGATGCCTCACCTGCAAGCTTTCCTCACAATGCAGACCACAAACTGCTGTAAATCCTCCAATACAGCATCACTGTTAGCGGCCATTGCGGAGCTCTTCTCGAACCTACAAAGACAAATTGCCATAAACAGCCACTGAACACTGAATTGAGAACGCTGGAGAAAATTTGGAGAATTTGGTTTTATTTAGTAACGCTTACAAGCGACGTAGCTAGCGAGAGAAAAGACGAGAGCCAAAACGACAACAACAACAAAAAAACAAGCGCTTAGTTGGGAAAATGATCCCCATCGGGGAGAGAATGATTTCTCGGAAGAAATACCTCAGGAAAAATCTTGAAAAAAGTGTCCTAGAGCCCGTAGTTTTCGAAGTTTTCTAGGGACATACCCCTACCCCAACCCTACAAAAAACCCGACACAAACCTCGTGTGCATCAAACGTCCGACTACGGCCCTGCTAATAGCTCTCGTTCGATATATTAAAATTCTAACAGAACTCCGATGATTTCTGATCATACATGTCTATATTTGGTTTGGTTTTCTATGTGCTCAAGTCCCTCCTGGGAATTGCCAGACAATGGAATCGTACACAATTTGCCTTGGAGTAATGTTAGAATTTTAATGTTATCGAACGTGGGCTATCAACTTCATAAAATTAATACAATAAACCATGGTTTCAGTGGTTAGATTTAATAATGCCACACCTCTGCCTATCGTGTAAAGTACACAGCCCGTAGACCACATTACACAAGGTTTCCAACAGGCCGTGATCAACGGCTTGAAGGCACAGGTTATCCACCTTAATGAAGAGCTGACAGAGGTGCTGGATCAGCAGGTGAAACAGAGATGGCTTCAACAAGCTGTTCTCCAAAAGCGCCAGTAAAGGGACTATCCCCATAGGTCGGACGAAGAAATGGAGATTTAGGGAATCTGCACCTGAATAGTCACTAAAAGAGAATAAAACTAATAAGCTAATGAAATGAACAATTTATACTGTACGGCTCAAATTCTACACACTTTCAGCTGAAATCAACGCTTAATCTCATTAAGAACTAATGGTAATAAATAAACAATACAAATAAAATATCAACAAAGATAGTAGAACGTTTTCGAACACAAAAACTTACTAGTCTTTGTTCAAGTCGACCGGGCGATCGACCAGCAACGACAAACAGCCCTCTATCAACACTTTCGTAACGGCATGATCATAAAGCTAAAAACAACAAAACGAAATATATAATATACACACTTGTTAGCCCTGTTTCCTTCCTCCTACTAACAGTATTAATAAACAGACTGTGCTAGGATTTAAGTCAAAAGCAACTTTTTTAACTTCGTAGGGAGTAGAGAAATCGTGAAAAATGTTCATCTGTATCTGCATCATCATCATCATCATCATCATCATCATCACCACTATCAGCAGCAGCATCATCATCATCATCATCATCATCATCGTCATCATCACCATCATCATCATCATCATCATCATCATCATCATTGTCATCATCATCATCATCATCATCATCATTGTCATCATCATAATCATCATCATCATCATCATCATTGTCATCATCATCATCATCATCATCATCATCATCATCATCATCATCATCAACATCAACACTATCATCGTCATCAGCATCATCACCATCAACATCAACATCAACATCATCATCATCATCGACATCGTCAACATCAACACTATCATCGTCATCAGCAACATCATCATGATCATCATCATCATCAACATCAACATTATCATCATCAACATCAGCATCATCATCATCATCATTATCATCGTCATCAGCATCATCATCATCATTATCATCAACATCAGCATCATCATCAACATGATCGTCATGGTGACCATCACCATCAAAAGTGGCAATAATAAAAGTATTTTTAAAAATACCTGATTGGCTAGTAGATGAAATCCATGGATCCGCAAGAACTGGTCATAGCGTTTTGGTTCCGCCTTCTGCAAATACTGGAACAGGATCTGAAAATTGGGAACATCACGCAAACTTATAACAAATGAGAAATGAAAACAGCACCTCACCTGCTCATACCTCAGAATTTGCCTATCTTCATCCTCGCATGTGGTTGCTCAACAGGGCTCGAAAAAATTCCCGTTCAGTACCAGGACAGGTAGATTTTCTTACTGGGCAAGTAACTTTTGAAGCTCACTTGCCCAGACGGCAAGAGTCCAGGCAAGTGGTACTCCAACAAAATCATTAACGAAGACGAGCAGTAGTGGCCCCGGGCAAGCAAAATGGAAGAGCTGCTTACCCAGAGGACAAGCCGGGATTCAAGTTTTTTTCGAGCCTTGCACAAAGAACCCATACAGCTTTACAGATTTCATTTAAATGGGCCCGATACAGAATTTGGTCTACAGAGTCTAATTCGTACATTTCTGTGAATAATTAGAAGGTCAATGGGTTAAATAGTATTACGTACCCTTATGGCAAGTTCCCTAACGTCATCAGAGTCGTGATAAGCCCATATCAGCATATATTCAGCCTTCAGCACTTCACCGATCACCGCTGGAACATGCTCAGAGGGCAGCTTGAACAGTTGCTTTTCCAAAAGTTTCATTAGCCCCAGTCGCAATTTAATCATCGCATCAGCCCCCTGGGCGTATTGGTCTCCACCTGCAGGGCAGTACGTCCTGTGCAAAGGGTATAAGTTCGCATTGGTTGGAAAACAAATTCCTCATACATTGTTTTACGTAACACAAAAGAAGCAGAAACACTAGCAGCAGTTCACAATACAACAACGGCAAATTCTAAAGATGGATGTATCCTTGCAAGCTTGAATCGCAGAAGCAATTTTGTCCAGCAAATCTTTTGAACAATTTTAAGAGTACCCAGAAAGACATTTCCATCTTTCGCTTAGTTTAACAGTCCAGAAGGGGTACTTTGTCTCCAACGCTTACTACTGACTTGAATACTAAGGGTAAGACTTCAATAGACCATTTTACAGTCGAGGCTGGCTGTGACCTTGTTTTGTTACAATCCTTCCCGCTTTTCATGTGCAATTCGTGGTATTTTAACGCTATCAAGCCCGAACATGATCATTTACATATGAAAAACAAGAAGGTTTGTCACAAAACAAGGTCACTGCTAGTCAAAGGCCAGGGCACTGAGCACAGAGCTGTAAAATTGCCTATTAAAGCAACGACGACGGCGACGGGTGCAAAAATGTCACTATAAAACTGTTTGTCTGCATGGGTACCATTCCATCTTATTCAATTTGTCAAATGTTGGTGAATTTTTCTCGACTCGAATTCTGAAAGAAAGTAACTAAGTTTGGAAAGAGAAAAGTAAAGTTCAAGTCCTGCATGAAAAGTAAAATAGGCCGTTTTAAAAAATACCATAATACTCTTTGTTTTCCCTCAATTATTCCTGCCCAATTACTTTGTCAAATGTAGGCGAAACCAACTGGATTTGAATTCCTACGGAACATATCCAAGTTCAGAACGAGAAATTTGGTTTCGTGATTGCTTGTTAACGTTCTTCATAAAACGCGAAATTAGGCAACGAAATGTACAAAAAGTGTGGTGCACGTGCAAAGTCGTTGTTTTGTTTTTTTATGTTCTCCTCTGTTAAGACCCTACTTACACTGTGCTAGACTGCAAACCAGGAAATCCTTCAACAACCAGGTAGTCATCATTTGAGCTGGGATTAGCCACACTGCTGCGCAAAGAACTGAAGTCTGATTCGTTGATCATGTCATATTCCATAAGATCAAGACTGGACTGTTCGTCTCGACTTGGCGTAGACCCGTACCTTCCGATCACCACCGGTTTACTCCCGGGAATGCTTCTTGTGCCCGGATACGACGTTGCCAGGGAAGTCCCGGGGCTGAACACCGGGGGACTAGGGGTTCTCTCCATGAAGTGATCCTCATGCAGCACAAGCGCGCTACTACTGAGTCCTTCACTGACCTTGCGTTGCGGAATAAAGACGGTCAGTTTTCTATCCCCACGCGTCGTACCAAGTTCTTCCTGAGTAAAGTGCTCTGTATCGTTCTGTCCCTCCTCGACTGAAGCGCCGAATTGAAGCATTCTGTCTTCCGGAGGTCTTCGTATCATCTTCGGGGAAGTTCGCCGCTCGACGGGAAGTGACGCAGAATACGTTGGATACGTCGGTGATCTGTTTAGCTCACCGGCACTACCCGCTGAAATCTGCGCTAACCGTTCGCGTTTCTTAAAACTCTTGACATCGTCAAGCGTATTTTCTTGAGGCTTGTTTCTAAAGGATTCATAACTGAGAGAACGACTCATAGAACTTCTTGAAAGTCTCTTTCTAGGGCTGGTAAACTGAAAAGGGTTGGGAGAATGTATAGAGCGAATAGGAGCTGTGCGAGGAGATGGTAGAGATCTTCTTGCTGTAGGTGATGCGTGGTTAGACACTTGAACTATTGAATTGAAAAGAGAAAACGATGATTAAGCACACCAGGTTTTAAAACAAGGTTAAACAAAAAATAATGATTTTATATGGATTCAATCCCCGCCGAGATAAAAAATATTTGGTCCTTATTTATCTTATTTTCTTTCTCCAACTTGAAGATCTGGCCCCATTTGTTCAAAAGTTGGATAGCGCTATCCACCGGGATAAATCGCTATCAACAGAATAAGTATTACGAAAACCAATAGCGCTATCAGTTGGATCGTGTTTTATCCACCTTTTAACCAACTGGGGCCAGAGGGATTTGTAAAAAGGACCCACGGCATTACACCTTTTACAAGAAATGTTTAACGATTATTGGATGAGGTTCTTGTGATATCCAGAATAGTCAAGATCAAAGCCGGAGGCCTCGGCTGATAACAGTTGCCCATAAAAACCGAATCTAATGATTGTTTCGTTATACATAGTTTTGAAGAAAATAACGATAAACACACCGTCGCACGGAACAAATTTTGACACTGCACTTGGAAATTATTTATTGCGCGCGAAACCTGCACTTTATTCAGTCATCTGCTAGCAGATCACCACCTGATCTGTAGGTCGCGCTGATTTCTAAAATTAAATGTAGGCTCTTGGCCAGTGAGAAGACAGATCGTGCATACAATGTATTGTAACATCCTTTAACAAACTAGCCTTTTCACAGACGTTAAGACGAGAGAACGAGCGCGGACGCGAGAAAAAGGAACATACCGAAGTCAAGCGAATGTTCCCTGAGGTAGCAGCGGCTCGGAGCGTGCAGACGATTGATATCATCAGTAGGATGAACTGCTATAAGGAACTCACACACGGCTTTCAGGACCGTCAAATCCGGAGGATGCCCCATGATGTTTTGTATGATGTTCACATACATGGAGCTGATAACTCGAGGAATCTCTTTGCACCCTTCGTTCTGTCGTTCCTGGAAAAATTAAATCGACACAAAATTAAAGTAGCAGCATATACAAAATAGCGACGAGTTCACGATTGTATACGCACCTTTATTTCCAACAGCTAAAACATCTAATTCCTGCCAATATACACAAAGTTCCAACAATACGATGCGTTGAAATCAATTTTCCCGCTCGTTTCTTGGAGTGAATGCCCAAGTTGCGAAGACTTGCCAAAAGAATAACAAGCGAGAACAAAAGACAAGGTCACATGACCTTTAAAGGGGCGAAAAAAACGAAGCAGGGAACTCAACCGCAACAAGCACACTACGACACGTTCAAAGAAAGATGCAGTTCACAGCTACTATCAGCCCTGATCTACCCAAGCCTTGTTCCTTGACCAATGCTGGTAGATTTTCCTGCTAACAGAGGCCTCTTTTCACCTGCAATTCGCTGGGACAAGCAGGAGGAAAACAGATCTCTGCCAACCGTCGCAACTGTCTTTGATTTGAAACGTCGTCCACGATCATGGACGGCTACCACGGCGCATGTTCTGTAAAATGTTTGCTGACATACTGTTGAATCCGCTATGTCGGGTGTATGATTTTACAGTAATATATGATTAACACTCGATTAGCGGGGAATGGTTTTGACAAACCAGAAAGAACGATATATGACAAAGCATTTTTGGTACGATGTACCCACAAGCCCTTTCTCCACAAGTCTATGGACTTGAAGGGGCTATATAACATAGTCTGCAACACAGCCGTTTTTAGTGTCGTCACGCAACGCTTCTCCCCACTAAGAGAGGAGCGTTGCGTGACCACACTAAAAACGGCTGTGTAGCAGACTATATATAACAAGGATATTGCTATTTTAGCTCAATTCTGTGCTGAAGTGATTACTTCACGTCTTTGCTAATGGAAAAATGCGACTAGAAAGTTATGAAGAAGACACCAAACAAATTTAATCAGGGAGCACTAACAATAGGGCCATTTATACGAGGAAAAATAAGACGCGAACTGTACCATTTATACGAGAATGTCTTATCTAAGACAAGAACAGCTCGTATAAATGGTTCACGTCTTATTTCTGTTCTTGACTCGTTTTCATGTGAATGTTGCCGGTAGCAACTACAATCCAACGTGGCGCGCCAAAAATTAACGCATGCGTACTATGCGTTCGTGTCTTATGTAAGACGCGAAGGTCATTTATACGAAGTTTTTCCCGTCTTAGCTAAGACGCGTCAAATCTAAGAACAGGTGTTAAGAGCTGTTCTAAAATAAGACGCGGCTTAGCTAAGCCGTGTCTTATCTTAGACGAAATGTGCCGTTTATCCGGAAAGTTCGCGTCTTATTTAAGACGCGTCCTATGTAAGACGCGTCTATTTTTATTTTCGTATAAATGGCCCTAATGTTTTATTATTATTATTATTATTATTATTATTATTATTATTATTATTATTATTATTATTATTATTAAACTTGAAAAAGTTGCCCCAATTTTTTTCAAGTTTCAATCCATATCCATCCTTGCCATCCGTTGCAACAGGCGACAGGAAACAGTTTCATTACCTAAATAAGGTATTAATTAACAAAACAGGTCCATTTTTTTGGGAAAGCAATTGATGCGAAGACGCGTTTCAGCTTTTGAAAAAGACAGCAAAAACGTGACATGGCCCCTTTAAAGCAAAACGTTCACAAATGAGTGACCGACGCAATTCGTTTCCTATTTAATGTTGATCCTCACCTGACAACCAATTAGAATTTGCTGGACTAGCTGCGCTTTCTGGAACTGTATGATATTAAACTCGTAGTAGCAGTGACTTCCGTGAACCAGGATATCAATGGTAGCCAACAACATTTCTAGAACTCCTTGTTTAGCCTTCTCCCAGATTTTCCAGTTTAACAAGAAATGCTGGAAAATAGCCACGTTCCGCACTACAGCCGTAGAGTCAATATTCAGCATGATTGGATCGTCGGCAAGATTTGTGGGTTTGAATACGTCGCCACTACAAGCCGCTTCCATCAACACCTTGTTTGAGAGGAATATACAAGTATTTGATTTAGTTTTTTTTTTGTCACGCGACAGGTTGTAAAATTGGGAGAAAGTATAGAGAAAAAGATGGTGACGAGGGAGCCTGAACTGGAAGACTGGGGCTTACATGGGGTGCAGGCTCCCCCGGGACAAATAGAAAGAGGAAATGTGATTGGATGTTTGTCCCCTTTCAATGAAAACTAAGACAGTTGATTATAAATACTCCATGAAAATACCTTGAGAGTATGGTAGCCAATCTTGCACTCCGGCGACAACAAGATCCTTTTGAGCAGTGCAAACCCAGACTCTTCAGCCATAGCTCGAGCATGAAAGGCAGAGAAGTACTGTAGCGACAAAACAACTGACAATGCATCAGCTTGGGTCTTTTCGTCTTTTGTCATTTCCACGACCTACACGAAAACAGATATCAATTAACAACTGATGACACAACAAAATATGCGCATTTCACTCTCAGAGCACTTTTTTTCATCGCTAACGTTTTTCATTTTCTCTTCAAAAGGACATCAAGAACTTACTACAACAACAAAAAAGGGGTCCAAAGTGATTTTGCCTTTCTCTATTAGGAAGCGACAACTGTCGACTTTGATTCACCTCGTCGACAATTCCTCCACACGAGGATGGCCAAATAGGCCACTTCTGAGTTGCCCAAAGCCTCTGTTTCAAAGCGAGACTAAGTGCGAGGCCGTTAATAGCGTTTTTTTTGGAAATCGGAAATAGCCAAATTCATAGACTGGAGCTGAACCTACCTTGGCGAAGAGATAAATAAACACGCTAATTCCACCAACGTCATGTGCGGATTCCAGAAGAGTTTGACGCCGTTGAGGTACAACCTCTGAAGTGATTTTAGCGGTTATCTCCACTGGCTCACGCTCTCTTGGTTTATGTCTATGTTCTATTGTTGACGGTGGTCGTCCTTGTCTATCTTCATTAGTCACCAGTTCAGCGTATTGGTGGAATATTAGAGGAAACGAAGGAGAGTAGACAGCCGCTAGTTTTTTCTAAAATGAGAGCAAGAGTGTTATTGTCAATTCTCCCAACTGGGTTTTTCAGAGTAAATACAATATTAATATTAATATTAATACAATATTAATATTAGGCCAAGTAATGTGCGAAGTAACTAAAAATTACACGCATAAAAAGCAAACTTAAGTTACAATTGAATTTGAATGCTAAATCTACAATTATGAAAATTGAAAAGCTAATAAACAATTTATAAGAAGTTCGTACATTTAAATTTGCCGCTTCGGCGGTCATGGATAACTAATAATGTCCACTCAGGTGATGCCTACACTAATGCGTTTTCAGAAGTATGCGTTTTCGTAGGCAACGAAAACACATCGATCGATTCGCGTCCAGACTACCGTTTTGATACGTTTTCTACTGTCCACACTAAAACGTTCGAGAACGGTAGAATTGCACGTTGTGACGTAAGTGGACCTCTATGCGCACGCTACAAACACGCGTGCCTGCGATATTTTCGGTGTTCGTTTTCATTTTGATGCGTTTTCGACCGTCCCCACAAATATGATATGTATGTGCGTTTTCGCTTTGATCCACTTTCAAGAGCATTTTTTTCCGAACAAAAACGCATCGAACTGTATGCGTTTCAAACAAAAACGCACAAGCGTGGACGAAGCCCCATTCTGCGCGATGGTTATTACACCCACAAACGCGTATTTATGAGGGTGAGCTGCTATATAAGGGCAAGAGAAAACAGCTAACCTGAAGAGATAATTCAAGATCAGGAATAATGACATGAGGGCTAGTGAGGAAACCAGGAGGGAGGTTTGCCGTGACAGCTTGTTCGGTGATAGAAAGGCGAGACCACAGACTTGCTGCTTCTAAGAATGGCTGTGTGGAACTGCAAAATAAATTTACCAGTGATAAGATATACGGAATTATCTCAAATCTCGTTCGTTTGTCTTTTCATCTACAAGTGGTAAAACGAAAACCTCCCTTTGTGACAAGATAACTGCCCACCTACCCCTCCCACTTACTTCTCACTTAGGGCAAAATGTTGGCTTAGGGGAGGGGTAGGTGGGCAGTTTCCCAGAAACTTATACTAGAATTCGGGAACTATAAAGAATATATTTCATTTAATATATTAAACGCAAGGCACATTATTTATATCACATATCATACAATGAATTATTCATGAAAAAGATAAACAATCTTATGACCTACGCAGTAAAAAGGATGACTGAAACAGTTATGTGAAACACCGAGTTATTAACGAGCCTTTGGGGTGATAAAATACAATCACTCTTATAATGGCTGATTGACTTACTCATTTAAACTCTGAGATACCAGATTGAAGTCCCTACTGAGATGTCCCAGACTGGCGTTATTGGGGCCAAGTGAGTAAAGAAAGAATGCCTCTTCCACTCCTACGAGCCATTCCGTGGATACTAATGAAGAACTGTTTGAATACCTCCAGCTTTTGGCTGTTTTTTCTGAGTAAAAGAACGGTCAAGATAAATTGTAAATTGTAAATATCTCATTATCCACTCTCCTCAGGGCTTTTCAGGGATAATTTACAACACTGGTTGGGGAACTTTGCCAGACTGCTTAAGGTGCAGTTGACAAGTAATGAAGGAATGAGAAATGACGCCCCCATACATGAGTGTGAAAGTGAGATAGACCACTACACCGGGCACTACGTGCCCTACTCTTTAAGAAGAGTGTGTGGGTTCTTTTTATTACATGTGCAAGGGCTTGTGAGACGGGGTCTACGGTTTATCGTCCTTATCAGAGAGGACTAGAAAGTCTAACTGTTTGCAGATGTTATTACAAAGGCAACACCTTTTCCTTAGTTATTTAAAGACCCTGAGTGTTGGTCCGGCGGGCTTTGAACAAACAGCCTCCCACTCAGTAGACCGGCGCTTATCCCATTGAGCTAACCGGGCGAACATTAGGGGCTGCCCAGACCTGCTACCCGGGAACCACTCCCTAGGTACTGACTCAAAATGGTGCTCTGTTGATACGGAAAGTCATACTGATAGGTTCAATTCCTATCGGGGACTCAGATTTATTCTTTGTCCCGTGCTCGTGACATGTTGATCACATCATTTCACATAAAATTGTCTTACGCGTGAAGCCGAGTCTAAACACTGAAATACAGAGACAAAAGGCAAATATATCGGTATTGCTACTGATGCGTATAGAAGCAAACATTTGTTTTTACATGAGCGAGAGTCTCACCTGTAAACACAAACACGTTTCCAATCTCGTATCCACATTGCAAAGACGTGTTGAAATTGGAACGTTTAGAATCGTTTCCACCAATGATGTCACCAATAAGAAGCGTTGACAAGGTGAATTTGGCCTCTTCGTGCCATGGGAGGGGAGGGCCAAAATCATGAATTGTCGACTCTGTGCCATCGACGACAACAAGAAGCTGAAACATGCATAAGTACGTACAAATGTTACTTCACTAAAATATCGTGCTTACAGACAAGTTTAATTTTCGTTGAAAAATGCGCTGGACCACGTACTTTAAACTTCACGTACTGAAGCAAAAGTCGAAATCTTGTCGCATTAAAAATAATTTCCAGTAACTATATATCACTCTTTACTAAGTGATATACACTCGAAAATATGCAGCCAACAATAATTTGTTTCTTTTAGATTTCCCCAAAAGCGCCAACCGTCCTTTGATGTCGCTGGTTAGTTTGTAACGGTTATATGCTGTATAATATAGCGCGGCGCGTGTTGGCCATGTCATATCATTTCAACTCCCCAGGGGTGGGGGGGGGGGGGGGGGGGGGGGGGATTCACGCTCCAGAAACTAGACGATGGTATTCAACCAATGTCCACCAAAACGATCCCACATATCATTGCGCCGAAAGCTTGTGCCCAGTCCACTTAGAGTTGCTGGAGGAGGGAATAGTTCTCGCTCTAATTGTTCAGTCGTTGTCTAGCGCTATCCACCGGATAAATCACTATCCAACGGATAAGTGTTACGGAAACCAATTGCGCTATCCAGTGGATAGTGATTTATCCGGTGGATAGCGTTATCCATTTTTTGAACAACTGGGGCCTGGTCTTCTAACATAAATTAAATAAAACCCTTGAAACTACCTCAAATTAAACAACAAACCTTAGAGGAAGGCAAACTGTCACGCTCCAAATCCTTCTGATCCCCAGCTGTCATTTTGGGCTGAATCAACGAGAAAACCAGATGGTGCCAGTCTCCTACTTTTAAAGCAGGTAGCCGTAAAAAACGTTCTTTAAGGACCATCAAGGGATTGCTACTGCCTTTGTGGTTCTTTGTCCACCTGAAACCAACGAAATCTGTTAAGTGAACATGATCTTCTCAGGGGATTAGAATGATTAACCTAACCGATTGAAAAAGAACCTGAAAAAAGTAAGTCCATTACGTTTAGTCCTGCAAGTTATTAGCCATGAAACGTAGTTTAACGAAGAAATTATTTTCAAATGACAAAACTACATCTTCGTAGCAAACAACGTATCCCGAGTACGGTTATTTATAGTTACAAACAACAGAGATAAACTTGGGAGACTAAGAGTTCCTAATTAGCGTGCGGCGCAAACCAATGGTTAAGTCCGTCTGCGAGCCAGCGCTTAAATCCTTGTTCTGGGCCAGAACCAGTGTACCAGGATTTAAGAATGTGCCATGACTGAATTGTCAAAAAGGCCATTCTTCATTTGCCCGTCAGGTTGAAGGGCCCAGTACAAGGATCTCAGGACTGCTTCGCAGACGTTACTAATGGGGCCTAAATTACGTCTGCTATTCCGTATGGATAAATTATGCTGAACAAGAGCGCCACAGTCCCAGGTTAAGGAGATACCAGTTCATCCACCATACCTGGCAATGATGCAACGATTAGAAGGTATGATCCACAGCTCAAACAGACTTTTCCCGGAACCAATAGAACACAAGTGAACGATTCGTTCCTGTCTCGTCATATTCATCCTTCCAAAAACGGAGCCAGGCGGCCCTGAAGAAACACTGTTGCCTAGAGACAAACCACTGTCAACGTCGCTATCTTGGCCAGGACAACTTAAACACAGCCACATTGACAAGGTGAAACCTCTCTCCGAACGCGGCAAACCGCCTCGAAAAGGCAACTGCACAGCCCGTACCAAAAAGGGCGAGGGCAATTGCGAACAGCCTTCATATTGCACCACCTCAGTTAGTTCATAGTCACCAGAAGTACTCGCTAGGCTGACACTTCCACTTTGTCTGCGCGTGACTCGTTTTGTACTCCCGCGGCGCTTCCCTCCTTCATTTAAGGATTTTGGTTTCCTCTGGGATGATCTTTTGGAGCTTTTTTCAAGGCTCTCAGAGAGCACCCATCTGCTTGGTGAGCTTCCCACCTGAAGGCTGTCCTCTTCACCAGACGTATCACTGTAGCTGTCATGCGGTGATGATGACTTTCTGTGAATCAGAACAATAAACACCGTATTACCTTGAACAAGCGCTCGTGCATCTAGTTAAAATTGCGAACAAAAAACGGAGGCGGGGGGAGTTAATTTAAGGGAGTGGGGCTCTTATTAAGTTATTACTTTATGGGACTGAAATAATGACGCAAATTCAAAGAACTGATAACGGAAATAAGAGAACTCTACACGCACGTGGACATGGAGATCATTAAAACTGGCTTAATAGAAAGTAAGTTGCTCTCCTACGAAAATTATGTGCCTCGAAGGGAACAGTGTCTGGCCGAAAAGGAAATATCTAAATACTGCTCGTAATAAGATCAATACCACATCGTTACCATTTCTTTATCCCTTCCCCAAGTTTTATTACCAAACGAAACCAAAGAACAACCAAATTTGATGAACACAGGAGACCAGGGAAAAACTCGTTTGGAAATGATCATGACTCCATGATACATACAAATGAGGATACGAATGGATAACAGATAAGAGAAATTTTAGCCAGCATTTCTCTAATTTAGTATTTTTACTTTACATTAAAAACCATTAAATATTTATTTTCGTTGCAATAAACCGGGCGTAAAGCCAACACACAGAGTTTCCAACCAGATGGTATTTACTGTTTGATATAACTCATGTACAAGAAGTTCGTTTAACTTACATTTTAGGTTTTTTGCCTTTGATCCGTTTGCCACTGCCCACTTTGCTACTTTTGAACAACTTAGATCTTCTCAGAACTTCTTTTCCAAAACAAGGAAAAGACAACACAAATGCAGGGCCAGGATGGACACTAGCTTTGGCAGCAACTTCTGACAATGCTGCAGATAATAGTTGCTGTAAACAAATTTAACAAGATCAAGTATCAGTATCCCTATTCATGCAGAAAAGTGAGACGGGTGTCCTCATCTACTTAATAGACACCTTTAGATTCTAACACGAGGACGACCACGAGTACGAGAATTTCTCAATGCTAAGTAGTGCGCGCGCGGCAATCAACTGGTACTACTTTCTTAATTTCTTACCACAGGAGGATCTGGTGAATTAAACAAAGAAAGAAAATCCCACAGCTCATTCGCTCTGACGCTGTATCTTGCAAGGCAAACGAAGACATCCACAATAAGGCTCTGCAGGTCTAAGTACAAATGATAAATAAATGTAACCAGGGGTGCTTGCCATCTAGACAAACCAGCCGGGTGGAAATCTTGTGCATAAACATAAAACTATAAATTTGATTTTCCACCCGAAATTTCCGGTTTTCCCTTGGTTTTCGTATGGCTGGTAAATGTTCGTTTGTTAACGCAAACATTTTATGGAAACCACCTTATGAGTGAATGTCCTGCTGATAGAAGACAGACTTTCAAGCCCCGTGGAAACGGACGCAACATTGTTGGCCAACAAATCCCAACATTATTGGGTGTTACATGTTGCGGCCGATTGCACACCCTGTTGCATGTTGTTGCACAGAGTTTGAAACCGGTCAAACTCTTGAGCCACTAACTCCCAACATTTCTTGTCCCGTGTAGCGCAACATTGTTGGATCCGTTTACACAGCTCTTCCAACATTGTCGGGGCCGCGCATGCGCATTTCTCACTGTTTACAAAGTCTTAGGGGTTGTATTCTTCCCACGATGCACTGTGGGTACCACCAACGTTCGGAATTATTGCATCCATATGAAGACCACTGCCGAAACGGACGCAACAACTCCCAACATTGTTGGCCCAGCAATGTTGGGAGTTTTTGCGTCCGTTTGTACGTAGCTTAAGTCCCTGGTTTGGGTTTAGGGATTACCAGCATTTTAAAATTAATTAGGACTCTTATTTGAAGTACATAATAACACAGTTCTCAAAGCCAATAATGCCTCAAAGAATGCAAGTTTGAAACAATATACTTTAAAACAACTTGCCTTTAAATAACGAAGCTTGTGTTATTAAAACATCACGAAAACAATCCAGCAGAGTGCCAATAAATCCCTGTATTGAGAAAGACAAAGAAGCAAAACATTTGAGAAATAGCAGACGTGAAGGTACAACGCCCAATCACTATCAATGACACTATTTATCAGTGTGTCGCAAACTCTAATGTTGGATAAAACTATTTAAGAAGCTTTAACGGTAAAAGAAAATGCAAATTGGAAAGTACGGTATTTCCAAATAAGTGTTTTTCATGATGATTGCTGAGCGGAATTTCGAGGAGGATATTACGTACGTGGCACAAGAGATACACTGCTAACGAGGTGGTTCGCAGCATGATTAATGCAGATCTTCTCACTACTGCCAAAAAATTGCGGAAATATCAACGGAGGAAAATGAATTTCGCTAGTTCCCTGAGAGCATTAACAGATGGGAAACCTTTGTGAATTATATTATATTAATCTAGTAGCACCAGATTGAGAGAAAACAGAAGGATGGGCACGCGCAGTCGCAGTTGATTTTGTCGGTGGTGTCCCATCAACCATTACTTCAAGTTACGGAACAGCAATATGAGCGGCAGTGGATGGCACAACTGCATCTTCAGGCGTTCGTTTGAATAGTCTCTGCCAGGCTCCTCTCGCACGTAAAACGTACCTGAAGACAAAGCCTTCGACAATTCTCTTCACAGTCTCTGACCAGAAGCAAGAGGCTGTCGACAGCATGAACCACAACAGGTAAACTAGAAAGAAAAAAAGGCAATTCAAAGAACTAAAAAGGGCTGCATCTAAATCGAGGAATAGCATCACTTTCTGTGACAGAAGAGCCACAGGATAGACAAGTCAGAGGTAACAAAAGTTGACCAAGGTCTCTAGATATCAGCATTCCTATTAGTAAAACAGCTTTTTCACTTTTAAACATAAAAAACTTAAGCGACCCACCATAGTCAAAACTTTGACAATCATAATTATCAACAAAAATGTTGGATATTCCATAACAATCCTGCAAGAATTAAACCCAACAATGTCCAAGCAATAATCTTGAGAAAAAGGCCAAAAAACCCTCTGTTGAACGTGTTAGTTATGAGAAATAGAAACACTTTGATCGCGCCAGTTCTCATCCATTAAATTATCTTTAATAGCAGGCACTAATTATTGTATAGTTCAAACTAACAATCAAGTAGCATCAAGCCTACCAGTCTGGGTCTGCAGCTTGGAGCTTACTACCGAAGCACACTTTCAACAATTCTAGCAGAACATTGCAAATCTGTGGGTATAAAATAAGTCCCTTCGTGATCTGACCCTTCTTTAACTCGTCATTTCCTCTTTTGTCGTTAGGTTGCTTCTTGGTTTTAGAAGGTCTGTGTTCTGCATCGTCGCTCCTGTCCGAGTCACCTTCCTGGTCTGCGTCGTAGCCCTCTTCCAACGTGAAAATGTCCCCTTTCTGGGCACCGTCGGTATCACATGTTGCATTATCATCATCGTCATCTTCCAGATGATGGGACCAATCCTGGAATAAACGGATCAATTTGATAAAGATGTTTAGTGCGCGCTAAGAGAACTTAAGTGATTGCATGCACAATCGAATAGAAATTTATATGCGTCAGAAACAATTGCAACACAAAGTAATTTTTTTGAGTGCAAAAATTTCATTCAGAAGTGTGTCAGTGATTCGTCAAGAACCATCACGAAAGGGAAATAATGGCCTGTACACTTCAAAAGAAGTCAGGGAAAGTTGGAGAGCGGTTAGTAACGCCAAGAAAAATAGCGATGCATAAGAGACCCAAAGGAAGCTAGTCATCGTGAATTTCACAGATGCAGTCACTTTCCAGCGGCTTTACGTTGCGATCATAACTAGACTAATAAACAACTAACATGACAAATAAACCAAGCGCATTTGAGTTGCATGTTCCTGGGAAAAAAGCCCGGGAAAATGCAAGCAAGCGACTTGTAGGCGAAAGAAATGGCGCCAGATTTTCAGCCAATCGAAACCCGCTACTAACTGGCAGCACGTGGTCTATATTGTATAGCTAAGACTGGATTCACATTACCAATGATTCTCCATTACGTTACGGGTATCAAGTAGGAAGGCAAACCTCTTGACTATCTTCAGTGCTCCCCCTCCTCAAAATTTCATTCCTTTTTTGTTTCATGACGCTGTCCATCTGAGCAGTGTCTGTCGTTGCATCCAGCTGCCAAATTGACGCCTTAAGAAAGCAATTACTAAGTCTTTTATCAATGAGGCTTTGCAAAGTCGTAGACTGAGCCACTGTTTTCTTTGCTTCTTCGACCAGTTGTTCTACACTGGGTAGTATCTACGAAAAGGATAAGAACACAAGCAGAGATCAAAATAAACGATTTTCCCATTACTGGTAATACCAGCATATTAATCCTGACAAGACAGCTAAACAGAGATAACAGAAATCATATTCTGTTCGACTTGAATACACTTACTGAATAGCAGGTATATGTATTTAACTGGATATGAAACTTCCATACAAACGAAGTAGATATTCGTTAACTAAGGTAGAAGCATGTTCCAATTGCGCGGCTTGTAATCAAGGGTGGAGGAGAAACAAAATGGCGAGAGGAACTGGAGTGACATATGGAGGGAAAGAAGGAACGCCTGAAGAATCCCTTTATTCATCCTCCCAGTTCTTTCTGCGTCCTGCTCTCCCCTGATTTTGTACTGATCCTATACTATCTGAACCCCTAGAGAAGACTACTGAAAACCTCGTTAAAACACCCGCTACACTGATTTCTGGGCTATTGAACGCCTTACCTCTTTATTTTGCCAGTGATCAGTATGAGCCATTCTGATACAAATCGGCAAAACGGTCTCAAATAGGCTCACAAGGTCTTTCACAAACTGCAAGCCAACTTGGTCTGCTGCAGTGGTTCCTTCTGAAGGGGAGTACTCTTGGAAGAACTGAAAAAGGTAACACAGTAAATCATAGCCGTGCACCAAAGCAGCATCTTGCAGGAACATTTCACAAAACAATTCATTCGACATCAAAAGGTGAAGGCAAGATTTCCATACGTGGACCCTCAAGGAAGACTCTACAGGATGGCACGGAGAAATTCGTGGAAGTTCAGGTGAGTCATCAGTCAATTTGCCAATTTCTTGACCAAATGAGCTTGTATAATGAAGCAAAGACAGAAAGCTTTTGCAACATAGCTTGGTGTCACTTTTCTCTTCACTGCTCGTCTCGGGCGACCCAGCACTTAGGTCGTCCACGCGTTGGTGGAGAACCCTGGCTTTCTGGTCTCGATTTTCAATTTTGACGAGATACTCTAGCACATGAAGAACAGGTTCTTGAAGCTGAGGTAATGCAAGGAAGCACTGCATTTCATTTAAACCACCGCAGTTAAGAAAGAGTTCCCGTGAAGAAGAACTACTAAGAAGCGGACTCAAGAAACAGACAAAAAGTTCCAGGACATCCTTGCAAATTCCACCTTCTCCATGGACGTCTTTGGACAGTGAAACAGTGCTACCATTATCGCTCAAAGTTGAAGAGGTACTTCCTCTCAAAGATAGTCTCCGCTCCTGCCAGTCAGAAATAGACGAACCCGTCAAAGTCCTCGCTCTTATTTTCTGAAGTGGTTCAGCTACATCTTCAGTGAAGACACCATCACAACGCAAGATGCAAGGAAGAACAACAATGCGAAATAGCTCCTCCCGTAACTGTTTTGATCCTAAAGTGGCCAAAGGTTTCAGTGCTTTAGTCACTTCAAGAGCCACACTGATTTCTTTCGCAGAGACAAGTGCACAGTACTGTGAGAGACAAGTCCAGCTAGGTCTTCCTTCTTTGGCCATGTCCCTTACGTGGGCGCCAAGTCCAGCCACACTAAAGTCACTGGCGAAGAAGCCACTGTCGCTTCTGGATGGGCTTTGTTTTGTTGGCTTGGATCGAGACCGCTGTGATCTTTTATACTGAGATAAATGTGATGGCAGCACATTATAGCTCTGGTCCACGATGTCAACTTCGGCGAGTACTAACTGATTGAGGACTCTGAGAATGGTGCACTGAAGGTCTTTGGGCTGATCAAGAAATCTGCACATCAAATGAATAAACGTTACAAATACAGAACACGTTTCAACCTAAGTCGAACACACCAAAATTAAAACAGGATTAAAAAGTGGGGGCGAGTGATCACCCACGTGATGGATGTTAAATATGGCACTCTTTAATCAGTCTTCAGAACACTGCAAATTTTATGTACACTACGATTGTCTTCTTAAACTTCCTTCGCGGTAGTTGACGACAAACTTATGTTTGAAGGAGGCTTCTGTGCCTTCTCGTTTCGTAAAGATGGCATTTGAAGCAGACAACTCGTTCATACTTTTTGAATTTTTTAAATATTCAAGCAACATCAAGTGTATCGTTAACAATCAAATTTAACGTCATGTTACGTCCGTGAACAGACGCTTGTGGGTACAGGGAAAAGTAGATCAAAACTTTATAAAACAACTAATAGTAACCTTTGTAACGTGTCATGCACATTACAGGCAAACATACCTGCTCAGAAGGGATGTTACAAGAATGTCAGGCGAGACACAGTGGCAAATTCCAACTTTCTCTAAGCACGACAGTAAGATCATCCTGAGCTCAGCATTCCTGCTTCCCTTGAAAACTGTCAGTAAAGTTACAGCAGGTCTAGACACTGCACAAAGGTTATCTAAAAAGTCAAAGAGAGTCATCCTGCAGTACGAATCATCACAGTATTTACATTCTACAAAAATCGTCATAAATCCGACATAGATGAAACCTTTATATCAATAGGGTAGCTCTTTCAGTTTTTGCACAAAGTAAAAACTGCTATCCGTAGAGGCCCTATACATTGCTGCCTTCCATGGATAGGGGGGAGCAGGAATTGTCGGCGATAAGATAGCCTACGAGCTGGGGCTCCCGGGCGGGAGAACATGATCGCAGGCTAACGATAAGACTTTCTAAAAGTGCACACAAATTGTCTTTTCAGAATGAAGTGCAGAGGAGTTTACCGCCTTAGAAGGACTAGGAGAAGTAGAGAGCCAGGAAGTGGAACAAGTACTTGGTTAGAGAAACAAAAGATCGAGAAGGGGTAAGACTTCTTGATAGGCGTGTGTGTAGGGGGGAGGGGCGATTGATACGGAGGTCAAGAGCGTGGACCGCGAGAAGGAAAAACCGAAATTGGTAAAAAGTTTACGTGGTCATTTTCACAATTATGTTTATTTCAAGATTCGTACCTGAGAACTGATCCTGTTTTTGACTTTCAGACTCCATGTCTGCTGCTGATTCTGAGCTTTCCTCGACTTCCGAGCTCTGCGGATAAGTTTCGCACATCACATAATCATCCTCTTGTATTACAGGCCGACCAAGTCCTGCCAATGAATTCTTCCGACTGCTCAGTTCTCTAGAGGTCTTACAGCAACTTTTCCCTTTCTTCAACACAGATACCATCTTTCCCAAACTCTTCACCATTTTTCTAGACAGATTTTTTGCGTGCTGCTCAATCCTCCATGCCGGGAATGCAATTTTCCCACCCTTCTCTCCCTCCTTGTCTTCCAAGTTTAATTCTTCCGGATAGATTTCATCAAGCTTTATAAGCAAAATTGCTACAGATTCAAAACCTCCTCTGGAGGAAAACTGTTCGAAAATCTCCTGGCATAATACAAATAAGGTGGGGTTAATCACCGTTCCGTGATGAAGGCAAGCCGTTAGGAAGAGCAAAAGGCCTTGCAAAGAGCAGCCTAGGAGTAATTCTTGCTGAAACGTTTTCCACAAAAACAAGGAGGATAATTTCGAAACTGACCGTTTATCAGGTTCACTAGCAGTACTAGTAACAAGTTTTGCAAGCTCATGGTGCTGTTGAACTGAAAGAAATTCTTTGTCAAGACACCCTTCGGAAATTAGTTCTACAAGCTTTCCAACATACACTGACTTGGACAGCTGTTTGGCTGCCTTTGGATTTTTGCACGTGGTATAGAGAATTGCAAACACGGTCCTGAGAATAACAAGTTGGACTGCGATAAGAGCTCCGGGTTCCCAGTTACAGAGGACGTCGTCGCCGTTTTCTTTTGCATCGCCTAATAAGTGCAGAATCTCTATCAGCTGCCCACAGGTCTCCATCAATAAATTTGGATCATGTAGACTGGAACTGCTCTGGCACGTCAGATTTTCTAGTGTTGACACAAGAAGAACTGACAGTCGAAAACTGTTGACGCATGGGTTGCCTTCGGACGCAGGTGTCTCACTAGAAAGTACGGGTCTAAGTTTTTGACTTTTGAAGTCATTCTCATCAATACTATCGCCAGGTGATTTCAAAAGAGCTGTAGCCTTGTTGTATTTTATTGTAAAATCATTGACGGATTCCATGTCTGAACATTCACTGGCATTTGTACTTGTGCTGTCTAAGTCGGTCACGCTAGTCAGACTGGTAAGTATGTCGCTATCCTCTGTGGTGTTGGGGCTTTCAGTCGTCCCCTGCGTTGAAAATAACACATCGTTATGTCCTCTTTCAGCCAGAACAACTGGTGACTTTAAGTTCTCTTCATCAATTAAGTGTTCTTGCTCCGGAGGTGTAGGAATAGTGCGTCCCGTTTCAACAGGCGTGCGTGATCTGTAGTGTCCCATCAAGCGTAAGTCAACGATCATTTTCTTTGCAAGGTTGGCATGGCTGGATGTACTTTTGGAGTCACGGCAGTATTCGTCAAAATCAGTCAGCACCACTTCTAATCCTAGACAAGTAAAGTGAGAACAGAAATTAACTGATGATCTATTTCACAGTTTGATTCACAGCAATGGAAAGATCTTTTGTGCCTTTCCTGCTAAACAATTATTTTTTGTATGCAAGTTACTGTAATACACATACATTGATGGTCAACTGCTCATTCCTGATGCCTACAGTTATTAAGGGTTCATAAAAAACAAAACTCATATGATAAATGTTCCCTAATGAACTGCATGGTGTCTCCTATATAACAAGCCGTAGAAAAGCCCTAATGTGGATGGACTCAGAAACGCCTGGACAAAACCAATTCTTTGTCCTAGTGTCTTGTCCACTTTATATGCACTCCAAAATTATTACTCTTTTCGTCCACCGATGTATGAAGCATAAATAGATTATGAATAATGGAGGAAAAAAATATTAGATAATGGATTAAATGTAAATATTGCTTTATGACTTTGATGCACGAACAACAAAGTCAGCAATGAAAAAGAAAAGGATAACGTGTGCGCTTAACTTTTTGGTTTGACAAACAAAGCCAAGTGATCTACATGTAACTCGTTTTAAAATTCTGATCCCAAACTCAGCTGTCAGGTGTATTTTTCGATTTACAGTTTACCCAGCTTGCCAAAAAAGTGTCCGATAGCCCAGGACTGGTAGATTTTGCTATTGGGCTAGTGAATTCTAGCCTGTTCTTAACTTGCCCAACGGGCAAGTGAAGTTTTTTGAGGAATTCAAATTACATAAAAACTGTGTAATCAATCCTGCTCATCAAAACGTTTTTGGGGCTAGTTGAAATAAATTTTGGGCTAGTACATGCTAGCTAGTGCATGCTGTAAAACGGACTTTCTTTGCACCCTGTTACCTGCTTCTTTAGTAAGAGAGATGGTTCAACATGTTGACATAGAATGCTGTCGTCAACACAGTATGAAGGCCTTAGTTTGTTATTTACACAGTATTTTATTTGCACACAACCTGGACCATAAAAATAACTGTACGGGTAGAAATAATTATTGGCTTTAGGATGAACACCCTAGGTGAGACAGGGTGTTCATGTCCCTTTTCTACCTTTCATATGGGGTTTTCCAACCCCAGGGCATTTGAATTGCGTTCTTCATGATAATGGCGAATCTAGAGAAATATTTCACATTGGTGTAGGCCTGCAGAGCTATACTTGTCTGATATATATATTTATTTATATACCATATTTAATCTTAAACCTTTATTTCAATACCATAAAGTGGGTCATAATCTTGCAAAGGAACTCTAACAATAACTGGCAACAGAGACACTAGTAGATTAGCCAAGTCTAAACTGCATCCAGCAATCTGCAAATAACAACAAAATGAACACATTGACCAGACTCACTTTCATTAACCTAAAGTAATTCCAATATTGCATTTTCCGCAAAAGCAAGTTTACTAGCCTTCAAGCAAGCTCTCTCTTGGTGGGGGCGGGGGCGGGATGTGGGCAAAGGGGTTAAAGACGTGGGGGAGGAAAGAGTGCCGAGAGAGCTCGTTCGCAACAACACAGATATTTTACCAGTAAATTTTAATTATTACCAATGAGATTGTTGTTTAAGGCACAAGAAGTGTAATCAAAAGCACCCAAAGGCATTTAAAAAGTGTTCCACCACGTCAACAGTATTCTTTCCTACATGTATACTGCTTGATTATCCAGAAAGCCCCTTACCCCCTACCCCCTACTCCCTACCCCCCCCCCAAAAAAAAAATAAACAAAACGTTAGAAGCTAAACTCCACTCTGACTTTCATCTCGTGTGACATAAAGCTGCACTCCCCCAACTCACTGCAGCACTGAAGAAACACAAATAAATTTCAAATAAGTTGCTATCACCTGACTTAGATTCTTTAATAAACATTTTGATGAACACATTTAACTTGACGGAAGTGTTATTATCTTATGACATAAATTGTCTCACCCCATACCTTATGTGCAAGAATACAGAGCATCTGTAGTAACAGCAGGCCATGCCCTTGGCAAAGATAGTAAACTAAAGACTGTTCGGTTTCATCCTGACATTTGAGAAAAATCGCTGCCTGGAACTCACTTGTTAACACATTGCTGACACTGTGAATATCACTACAGAAAGAAATCGTCAAGCTATTTGTTTAATATTACTTTATCAGTTGTAGAGAGATATGTGTTATTATACATATGTTGGCATAGTTCTGTAATTAACACCCAAGACATGAACAACTGTTTTGAAAAAAGGTTGTCCAGAGAAACTGCCACAAAAGTTCATACAGTGTACTCTGGGATACAAGGAACAAATTAATAAACATAACTAAAAATTTATGTATTAAACCGACAAATTCTATAGTCTATAGCCAGCCACGCTGGTGACAAAGTTTTTGGGATGTTAAAATTAGGACAACTCAGGAGGTAGATCGGAGTGAAATTTGTGATTTAGGATAATTAATGAACAGAACAAGGGTTTTGGCAATTTAACCCATTCGCCCCTGGAAGTTTTGACGAAAACCATGTTTTGAAGCTAGTTGAGAGGTTTTCTTGTCACTGTCATGCTATAAAGAGCTAAAACTTACCATAAAACCAATTACGGGTTGTACATTTCGCAGCCTTCTGATCCAGATGGAAAATACTAGCTTCGCAAAGGTCCGGCATGCACAGAAACCAAAATTTCAAGATAGTTTAATTTTGGGTTTTAAAGTGACACAGCAGTCTTGACTTTTAATTTTCGCTTTCTCTCTTGCCCTCTGTTTTTGCTTTTCTTGCCTCATTTTTTTCTCTTTTGCTGAGCATTTAATAGGCTTCATTTTGGTGGGAAATGTTTTTAGGAAAGCTCTAATGATCTCAGAATTAGATAAAAGAAAAGGTAGGTGGGTAGTGGAACAAGATTTTCATGGAAATTTTCAGGTCAATGTTACATGGTTTTTCGCCTTTTTCAGCTCTGGTGTCCTTGACTGAATTGTGCTCATTCTGGTATGGTTTGAAAGATCTCTACACTCTGCACAAGTTAGTAGACAAAGTTGTCCTTGACCAATAAAACTGATGATGTCACAAGCGGTAGAAGGACGTGGATCTACACAGGCTGTTACGGGCAGCTTACATGTAGGGGCGAATGGGTTAATGAAGTGGGATTCAGGAAAAGTTATTTTAAAGAACTGAGATCCAGGAAGTTGCATTATCTGAAATATGAACAAAAAGGTTTTTTTTAATTTTGACTTACTTAACATAAGCCATTCAGTTCTCGAACCTATAAGGTGGCTTAAGATGTACCATGCTGCCACAAGTTTTTTATCCAACTGCCTCCCACAGTTTTGAAAAAGGGAGACAATGTGGATCCACCTTAAGGCATTATTTAAAAATAATACAGCACAGGATGAGGTTCGCGATTACTCATTAGCTAACAAAAGAATCGAGATTACAAGATGGAGAGATAATTTTGATCAATATAATGAGATAAAGGAATCCTTTTGGGTATGCGGAGTTATTAATTCTTACCTAGCCTGCTTCACAGACATAATTTAACTTCAGTTTTCACTTAAAAACATCTGCAAGGCAATGCTGGTATCAGTTCTGGGCCTCCAACAGACTTAACAAATTACCAGAAGTGCATTTCGAATTTCCTTTCATCTTTCAACTGGCAAATTGACAATGGCTTTTTTAACAGGCCAATCGTTCTTAAAGCCTGGTACAAAGGTGGGGACCAAGAACGACGATTTTGGTGTTGTTTTGCAGATGGACTTAACCAGAGTTAAGTTTTCTCTGTGACGCATGGCGAGTCTTACCCGAAGTTGGAAATTTTCTTCAGTTCTCCTTTGACACCATGATAAGCATCCAAGAACTCTGCCATGAATAACTCCAAACACTTTCTTTTGTCCTACAGGTAAAGGAAGAGACAAACACTAAGCAAACTGGATTTCATGGTTGATGACTCATGAGACATCTGATGTTTAATACGGTGGTGTGATTCATTTTAAATCCCATCCATCACATAACCCACAAGGCATCTCATGAGATATCAAAATAGCACGCTCGGGACAAAAAACACATGTTAAGGCAAATTTATGAGCAATTAAACAAGGGTGTGCTCTTAAAAAACTGAAAGGAACTCAGTGCTCTGAACCTGAAATCCAGGGTGCCCAAATACAGGGTGCAGGATTTCTATGAAAAAAGTGGATGGAGGCGAAGCAGTTCAGAAGAAGCGAAAAGAAGCAGATCTTGACAGTGAAGTGGAAAATGAGATGAAAAAATTACTTGCTATTTTTATTGCATACATTCTGATTGTCCTGTTTGCTTTATTACTGAAGATTTCCTCTATTGTGTATAAAGAGGGATGCTCCATGTCAGCTTCAAATAAACTGCCACTTCATTTCCTTAACTTTCCAACAATTTCTTCTCTTTTGAATATTAGAACGATACTGGTACATTGGCCCCTTTTTGCAATACCTGGCCCCCAAAAATGGGTTGTAGGGGCCACTTTGGCCCTCAAGCAGAAATTTCTGGCTGGAACACTGAAAATGGCGGACACTTCACTCATTTCAAGAGTAAGAACTACAGCTGGAACTAGGCGAAATAATGGCTAAAAACATCACAAAAACAGCAAGAAGACAACTAGGAGGGCGACATCTGCTATTTGGAGAATATTTGTGGAGCTGGACAAACCTAAACGTAAACTATCAAAGATAAACTTAACATCAATGCAGGTAAGCATGTTTTAGCTATGTTTTTAAACTAGGAATTATTTTGAATGAATAATAAAGCAATTAATGAATTCGGCTTTCGTAGGATATGAAGAGTTAAGCAGATCTCGGAAGGTGTTATCCACCTCGGCCTTCGGCCTCTGTGGAAAACACCCTCCTCGATCTGCTTAATTCTTCATATCCTACTCAGCCTCATTCATTAATTGCTAAATATCGAAATAGAACAAAACGGATATCAAAACCCTACTTGCTAACACACAATACAATTCAACACATATTACCAGAAACAGTATATACGAACAGAATTTCAACCTTTCGGTTTCAAATATTCAACATTTACAATTTACTAGTGAGGGCACAAAGTTGTTGCAACGAAATACCTGTTGATTTTCCGGAGAAGTGTAGCTCATAAACGAACTCCAAAGCCCTCGGAGACGTTTAGCTACATCCTCGTCATAATTCGTGCCCGCCATCGTCCGTTTGGAGCAAGGAATAACCTATTTAAAACTGAGTTGTCACGACGCACAGCTGTCGGAAAGATGAGGAAACGACACCATCTTGAAATATAACAGGCCGCACGATTCTTAACGTCCAGCATTCAGTTCCCATGTTAACTGCACTTTAGGAAAGAAAAGTACAGTTTAAAAAAGCCTTTAGTTGTTTGCCTTGTATTCGAATCGTATTTTTGATACGCGAGCTCAAATCGCAGATCGCAAAATCGCAGCTGACACAGGAGCTGACATTACGAAAATAACCCAGGCGCTACCGAGAAAACCGCTGACAGACCACTCTCTACTTCCGGTCTAGTCTTTTTAATAGGAAAAAGAAAGGACATATATAGAATCATCAAATTAAATAACTCTGACCTTTACAAAACTCGTCAATACGCGGCCTATGACCATCAAAATTCGCTAATTTATACCCCGTTCTCTGCGTAGCTCGTTTGATGCCAAAATAGTCTGAAATTGACGTGTAGAATTCAAAACATCTGACGAACTCTCACGCTCTGGGAAAATCGACATGTTTTCACCAGAGGGTTCTTCACCTTCAAAAGGGAACGGTTTATAGCGGCACAGCTGACAATGAACAATACCCTAGGTTTATACAACTTCGTAGGGTTTTAGGGGGGCTTATCAGAACGGACAGACTTATAAACCTTGTATCCTTATAACCGTAATAAAAAGCGCATCGATTCAAGGGCAGACAAACTATGGCAGTAATCAAAATGCGTTTTGCATTTATTGGTTTTTAATAAAGCTTCAAAACGTAACAATGATTAAGGGAATTCATTTCGATAATAGCTTAAGGATGGTTTTTACACGGGGGGAGGGGCTTATAATCGGATGTATTTTTGTTGTTGTTTGTTTGCAGGTAAATAGGCCTACAACTGGAAGGGCTTATTATGTCCCTTTCCCCCCCCCCCCCCCCCCGCCGCTTATTGTTAGACCAAACTGAAAAAAAATTTCTGGACACCGCCCCCTCCCCCTCTTTTCTAACTGGTCCGGATAACCGTCCCCCCCGGATCCGGCACTGCGGGTATGCGAGGTAGGCTTTCTAACTAAAGAAATAAATGTCCGTTGTCTGCATTTACGGCTATAACGGGTGTCCGTATTAAGCTAGGTTGAATTTATAAGAGAGAATGTAAGGGCTTTCCCTAGGGACAAAGAAAACTGCCCATAATATGGTATGTTATGAGGAATAGACCTATTCGGCTAACTCAATGTTGTACCCAATTCAAACCCTGTGGGAATTAAACGCTTTGTGTTAGGAACTTCCATATCACGTAACTGTCACGGAATGCCACATTATAATGCAAATACAATACAAAAAAATCTTAACCCCTGGAGATTTGAATTGGGTACAACATTGAGTTAGCGGAATAGGACTTTCCGCACATGCCAGGATCATCGCGAGGGGATGTTTTCTTCTTGAATTGTCTATTTTCTTGATAAAACGGCTTCTCGTACACTTTAGATAACATTTCCAACATCAATGTAATCAAATTTGCATGTCCATCTGCCATATCATGAACTAGCTTCCCCATCTTTAAGCAGGACCGTTCCTTTTATTTTATTTTAATAATATTATTATTACTATTATTATTTTCTTAAAATCAAGAGAAGTGGCGGTGGAGAGGCTCCGCTCGCTTTAGACTGGAGGATAGCGCGTTGCAGTTTCAGTTTTTGGGGTTGTTATGGGTTATGCCGTATAACCCTAAATATCTATCTCTTTTTATTTACTCAATTTCATAATCAAAACGGGATGTGTATATATGTGTTCCTTAACTTTAACTTCGAGTCTATAATAAATTGAGCTAACGAACTTTTAAGTGAGGTATGTTTTCTGGCGACTCCCTAGCCCCTTCGGGTGAATAACCAACGTTCACTAAGTAAGCGATACCTTTATCTAAATACCTTTTAAAACATCGGCCAAAATTTACCGGGAGTCTTGTCATACGTTTCCCAGCCTAATAAAAAGATAGACATAGACAACAAAACAGCAATAAAAAGACATTGTTTACAGGATCATCATGAGACTTCAGTTAGGAATAAACATAATCTTAATGCAAATTTTCAAAAGACCGCCCGTATAATTAGAGATGTATTCTATTTTTTATACTCATTAAAGAAAGGACCCATGACAAGTACCGTGGGTCTGCTTCTATATCAATATTCGGAAGTTTTGTTCCCGTTAAAGCATAAGTCAATCCAGAAGTCAACTCTTCGCGAACAGTTATGACCCGGTTCAAGCGCAGCGAGTTATTTTCCTGGCATTTCAGCGTCCCTCACAGGATATTTGCACTAAGCATTCTTTGGCTTGCCAGCGCCTGTTGTAAAATGATTCTAGGAGCTGATTCGGAATTTCAGACGCAATCGCCAAGAAATTGTTTCCCTCCTTCTGTTACTCATCGCAATAAATATTTGACCGGTCAAGTTTTCAAGAGACTTCAATCGTATGACTGGCTTCAATGCCTGATTGCTTGTGTAGAAATGGAGGATTGTATTTCCTACAACCTAGACGCAAAATTGGGTACCTGCGAGCTGAACAATGGAGGAATAACACAGTGGGGTAAAGAATGTATGCCAGAAAAATCGCTTAAATTTTCTCAACATCTGATATTTCATCAGGTAAAAGGTGAGCAGAAGTTTTTATTTGCTTACCAAAAAACTGAGGAAGCAGCTGCAAACTCATTAATCACGAGAAATAATGAAATCATACAGTGTTTACCAATTTCTTTTGAAAGAATAAGAATAGAAAGTAATGAACAACCCTAAGAAACGGCACGAGTCGCTCGATCGTTTCTAGTAGCCACGCAGCCTAAGGAAACACGAAGTAGATGCGTGATATAACAGTATTGAACAAAAAAAAAAAGTATGAACTCTTTTGACATTTAATGATGGCACAGAATATTGCGTGGACAACTAAGCAAGCAGATGTTTTATATTCTTTTTACATATATTTAGACAATGTTACATTAATGACGAAATCTTAAACAATCCTTCCTTTCAAAATGCGACGTAAGGCACATTCTGTTTAATCGCGGTAAGCAAATGTTACTGCAGCCTTTATTTAAAAAATACTGAGTTAAAACGGAACAGATACAAATTTTGTAGCGTTGCTTAGAATGCATATCTAGATATATAAACGTACTCTGGATAGCCTAAAAAGTGTTTTCAATGTATTTAGGAAGAAACCGTCGTTGGGTGCCCCTGATTTGCTGTATGTTGACAATTGGATCAATACAATTAAAGACTACGTTGAAGAATGTTAAATGTTAGATCTGAGGTTTTGAAATGATCTCAAAACTTTACTGCTTCTTAAATTAAAGTTAGATCAATTTGTTCTGATTCATTTCAAATGGCTATTGGTGTTTGTGGGCCACAAAAAACTCGACTGATTGGGTATTAACAGAAACTCATGAGTTTCTGGTATTAATAATATCTTTTTCTTGATATAGACAAAAGCTTCTGGACACAATGGGAATCATGGAGTTCCTGCTCAGCAACATGTGGTAACGGAGAAAAACGTCGTCAGCGTTTCTGCATTGGTTCCCATGAAAATCATGCCGGATGTGATGGCCAAGCCATAGAGGAAATTAAGTGTAATAATAGGCACTGTGAGGATAGTCGTGATGACGATGATGATGATGATGATGATGATGATGATGATACGAGTGGTGACGATTATGATGATAGTGATCAAAATGACGATGACGACGACAATGGTGATTAACAGGAAAATCATCTTGGTTTTCAAGTACCGGCAGATACACTGTAGGGGTCCCCTGTGTTTATTTTGATTATTTGCTAGAATCATGGTGAAAAACATGTAATTCTGGAAGGTCTCAGCTGCTAAATAACATTATTTTCTCCGTTATCACCCCTGGATTCAGAAAGGCTTTATTAACGGCACTTTATCGTAGACTTTTTTTGTTGTTGTTGTTTTTCATGACCTATGTATCATGCTCTACTGCATTTTTAGTTTATCATTAACTAGCTAGACTACTGATGTAAATTTAATTAGAAAGTTTATGAGCCGTGTAGCTCTGGCCCTGAGAAAAACTAATTTTGTTTGCTAAACCTTTTAAAGGTTGATATTTATTTCCACTGTTGTATTGTGAACTGCTGCTTTTCTAGGAAAAATAATTGGGAGTGAAACTGGATCAGCTAAAAACATTTGCTATGTTTAGCTAAAGAACACATCAGTCTATATACAGTTATAAGATTGAGCACAGATACTACTACTACTACTACTACTACTACTAATAATAATAATAATAATAATAATATATAGAATATATACATATTTACTGATCTTGTTCAATAAACTATGTAGATTATCCACTTTTTGAGGGTAGGAAAGGTGATTCATGGTCCCGTTTCACGTACAAATTTTGACAAATTTCACGCATCACGTGGGTGAAAACTAATTTTCACGTGTCACGAATCTCACCCTTAAACGAAGGGGCTAAGTATCAAAACACAGTCAACATGGATCAAAATTTGCATTTTATTTGACGATCGCAGCTTCTTCCAGCTTCTACTCTCATTAGAATGTCGGTGGGGATCTTAAACGGCGTTGACGAGCAATCGCAGATGTGAGAAATTGGTGTCTAAATGTCTGATCTGCAAAGGGCAGTGCAGCCCATCTTTAGCAGATATGACATGACATGATACGGTGTCTCAAGGCATCTTGTATTCAAATTGAAAACACATCAACGCCTGTGATGCAATTTCTTTTTACCCTCAGCGACTGTAGCCTGCTTTGCAGGCACAGGTTAATTAGGTTTTTACAGTAAGCAGTACACACTGAAAAAAGGAGTTTGTTTATCAGATTTTGTTTGAAATCAATAGAGTACTTCAGCGCATTAAATTTTAGATGTAAGGCTGCCGATAATTTTAATCTTAGTTTCCTAGCTGATCATGAAAGGCAACTGAATGTTTGCTACTTCGCTAAAACATAGTTAGTTAAACTGGAATGGTTAGGAAACCCTTTGTCATAGGTTTTTGTTAGCTTTTTTGGACCTGTCCGTGCACAACGTTCAATAGCACTCCTATCATTTTGAAGTTATTGACCAATAGTATTATTGCGTTAATTTATTCAGTCATAATTTGTGAACAGAAAACAAAGGATTGTGCAAGGTCAGGGAGCTTCCAGCATAAACTGCAGCACCATTGTTTTCAACTTTGATGTTTGTCGGGTTTCCTAACCTCTTCTACTAACTATGGCTAAAAAGAGAATTCTCCATGATTCAAACGAGTTTTAGTTCATACCTGACCTAGCCTATGAGCAGAGGTTTTTCTCTTGCATGGCGTTTAGCGTTTACGAAGTCGTTCGCGTTTCTTGTCGGTTTGATTATATAACAAACCAGGTTTGATTATATAACAAACCAACGATGCGACGCTAGCGACTCGTAAACCCAAAATGAGCTTTTTGTGAATTGTTTGGAATAACCAAGTTATCAAATTATGAGATGGAAAAGTCAGGATTCTAATAAATGAGTGTTGCTAACAATAGAACAGTTTAAATAAGGCTTAAACAATTATGCATATTAAAGGCTTAGTTTTTAATGACATAATTATATTAAAAGAAATATTATTTTGGGGAGACCGCAAAGGGAGTCAACAGGTTAGATAACCCAAACAACGACTTTGCAAACCCGCAAAGAGGTGTTTGGAAAATCCGGAACACCCTGGAACACATCCGGAACACCCCAGAAGTCCGAATACCCCAGACACACCCCCCCGATGTTTCAGTTATCTCTAACTGAAGCGGCCCATACCGTTATTTCACGATAAATGCCGAGCACGATGAAACTATCGAATCAAAACTGATTAACGGCATCCCGGTTACAAACACGGCGAGATCTCGGCTACCGAACCAGTAGTCCATATAGTAGATTTTAAAAGACTGTGCCAGCATAATTTTTGTCATAATTCGTCATTACAAGCATAACTTTCATCTATTCTCCAAAAAAAAAAACACTGCTAGCATAATTTGCACTTTTGGCTTGTTTCGCACCACAAAATTGTCATTTGATAATCATGCAAAAAAACTTTTTTTAGCACCCGAGATGGTGTGTTAATTATTGTTTGAGTTTTAAGCCGGAGTTGTCAGACAGTTTTGCTGTTTCAGTGAGTACTTTAATCGTAAGACCGTGATACGCGAGGAATTGTAAGTAGGTTTAACGTTTGCATTTACTTCTTTGTTGAATGATTTTGAGGTGTTTTACCTAAATTTAAAGTCAAAAAAGAGAAGCATAATTTCTGCATTTTTTTTATTGCTAAATTAGCATAAGTACACAAACTCTTTGAAACAAATCGCCCGTTGTTGGTTAGAGAAAATAAAACCAAAAATACTGGCGAAGGTGGCTTGAGGTGTGTGGGGGGAAAAAGGTTATTAATCAGACTGTAACTCTCGCCCATGACTACACTGGCAAACCTCTTTAAAAAAAGTGCCTCTTTTTTGACCAGCTTGTGAGCTAGGAACTAGGCTACTATTCAACAGGTTTTGCCCTCGGGCCCGAAAAGTTAATGGGCCTTTCGAGAAAAAGGGCCCCAGCATGGCGGTTTTGTACAACGAGAATGGCTCGCTGCAAGGGGCCTATTATTATAAGAATGCAATGTATTATTAAGAAGCTACTGATTTAGAAGCTATCTTCTTCTCCTCGTCGCCGAGGCGTTAACAGGAGCCTGAGGTATGTGCCACTGTTTTAGACCTTACTTATAGCCTTTCGGGTATCCTAGACACTAAAACTTCCACTCGGCTTCTCATTGCTAATTTTAAGAGTTAGAGACGTCACATGGCTGAAATTTGTAGCGAATGAGACTCCGCTTCGATTTGAGGCATAGGCGTGGCTGTCAATTAACTTTAAGTCTATATTGTCTATTCCGTTTTCGTTTACACGCAACCAGCAACTGCGGGAAAGAATTATTCTGAATTCAGAGATGGCGGACGTAAATTCGAATTTTAACTCTGCTGTCGAAGCAAGTCTTTTGGAATTAGAGCGGCAGGGAATGTCGCGTGTATTACGCAATCAGAAAGTCAAAGCCATTTCTACACTGGCATCAGGTCAAGATTTGTACGCATTGCTAAAATCTACACCGCTTTTACCTCATGCCAAAATGCTGCTTGTTCTAACACGTCTTTTTCGCTGACGGGTAGATTATGCTCTGTACGATTCTATGTTTTGACTGAGCAAATGTGATTTTAGCCGCTTGTTTCACGCTGACAGGTCATGACACGCTTATCGCCGGATTTTCTGTGGTTTTTGAATGTCTGGTCGGTATAATTTCCTTCTGATGCAAGAGAATTTTATTTCACCTCTTTTGAAGCATAAAGCTCTTTATTGTGGCTAAACAAGGCTTTTAGGTTCTTTATTTTTGTGCAAAGTGCCTCAGGATCTGAATAATAAACTTAGCGATTTTTTTTGTAGTCCGTGAATGTGATGTTTTCCAGACCAATCTATAGTCCGGTCCAGTCCAGCATTTACATTATTATATGCAATGTATTACCGGTATTAAGAAGCTTCTAAAGCTATCTCACGACAGATTCTTCTCCTCGTCGTTAACGGGAGCCTGAGGTATGTGCTACTGTTTTAGACGTCCTTACTTATGTCTTTTCGGGTATCCTAGACACTAAAATTTCCACTCGGCATCTCATAGGTAAGATGAGGGTTTGGTTAATTTTAAGAGTTAGAGACGTCACATGGCTGAAATTTGTAGCGAATAAGACTCCGCTTCGATTTGAGGCATATATAGGCGATCGTGTATTCCTTACGTTTCTGATGTCATTTAGTTAGTTGTGACCATTATTTTTAGAAAATACATGTAGTTAATGTTTCTCACAGAATAGCCACACCATACCACGTCATATTATGTAATTACCGGTCATTATTTTACTTCATATATACTTCTGTAAATCAGTTCGTGATATCTCAATGAACCTGAGGAAGACTGGTATTGGCCAGTCGAAATATCGCAACTAAACTCAGTCACTGCAAAAGTCTTCTTGACTGCAACGTTTTCTACAGAATGACTTCACTTTAAATGGTTGGTTGATTAGAAAATTACGTAACTAAATGTTAAAAAAATGTGATATATTTTAATACTAAACTTTTGCTTCACCAGAAGGGGAAAAGTGGATCCCTTCTGATCATTTTCCTCGAATTTTGCTGCCACAATACCTGCGAAAACTCAGGCGTTTTTTAATGCGTAGGTGAATTCTATTCCAAGGCTTTGTATGAGCAACATCCATTTCCGACATGAAAAATGTTCATAGAATTCGCAATGAACGTTTTTAATTATAAAATGATTTTGAGCTTTATTCTAATATATAAAAGGCATTACTGCTATAGGGGGCAAAACCCGGTCTAAGTAACTCAAACTGTTGCTTTCGGGCTACACAGTTTGTCGATCAACTTTTGGGTCTCCTAGACAGTTATTTGGGGAATATTATACTGGACTGCATACTGGGCTACAAAATTATCAATCTTCATTAGCTTCTTATGATCTCTTATAGCCGAAATTTGGCTGCTGGAGTTAACCCATTACTTCAACGTAACTCTTTGACAATATTCACAAAGAAATCATGTAGCATTATTGACCAAAGCTTACGGCGTACGTATTTGACGTATCTGTTTCAGTCGTGCCATTTTCCCTCTTTACTGGCTGATATCAGGTGCATGTGATATTGTTTGACGTTCGAGCCTTAGTAAGAGTACGTGATTTTCACTCTTTCGAAACTCGTTGACTGATTTACGGTCATCAGTGTCCTTTCAGTGCAGCAGAATAATCTAGATCGGTTTGTTTAAAATGCCATACTTTGTTTATTAATGTTATTTATCATCTGTTCGGATTTCCTAGCTGAAAGTCTAGTGATCCAAAATTATCGGAATCAAAACTTGCCTTTTCGAAAATTTCAGCCAGAAAAAAGCCTCCTGAAAGTTCTAGGTGACCTTTTTAGCGTAAAAATCCGTTAAAAAATGGGTAATTAAACCATGTTGTAGATGTTCGAAAATCCTAGGAGAGGTGGGAAAGGAAGAAATTTTACAACAAATGTTCCGAAAATTCTAGGTCTCTAATCGCCTTCCGAACAGATATTTTCCGAAAATTGACGTTGGGTGCCCCTGTGTAATGGCTAAACAATAACATTAAAGGTGCTCTCAAGCAGCAACTAAAAAAATTGGCAACCCCCTTCTTACCTTCAGAAATTTTTTTCATTCCCCTTATTTCTTCCAAAAACATTTTAAGATCCCCCCTCAATTTCCTCTGACTCCCCCCCCCCCCCCCCCCCCCCGTGGTATACATAATAAATGTAGCCTAAATTGCACCATAAAAAGAACCTCTACCTCTTGAAGCTGCTTGCTGAAAAAAATCTACCATTGTCAGATTATCTTAGCAATAACGTGAGTGATTCTCACTTAGTGCTAATTTTAGGTCTTTGCGGCTCAAAATAGTCTTTCTTTGTTTAAGCAGACAAAGCTGATTCAAGCTGTGAGTCGCAGCATAAGCCTGGCTGCAGTCATCCATTACTTTTTCGTTAACTCAGACATGTTTTAAAGGCGTGGGTCACCTCATAATTTGCATAATTTGGCGACGTGGCATTTGAAACGGATTGTTTTAATCAGTCGTCATGAAACTTGGCAAACAGTTTTAGCTCGGTGGCCTTAACAATATGTGACTCATTTTTGAAATATTTGTCACGTGACCTGCAAAGAATCGTTAACATTCAAAGTGTTGAAATAAAACGGGGGAAGGGAAATGAAAGAGCAACAAATATTCTTAGGCACCAGTGTTTTTCCCTTGGCTTGGATATTTAAAAATTATTCCTCGAGCCCGAATGGGCTCTGAGTCAATAGCCCTTGAGGCTGAAGGCTGAAAGGGCTATTGACTCAGAGGCCATGAGGGCGAGAGGAAATATTGTTTTAGTAAAATCCAACTATAGTTGGTCAAAAATATCGAGACAAAACAACTTTAGCTCGTAAACCGCGATTCAGCCGCCATTGTTGTGGTTTTCAAAGCCGGCGCTCTTCGCTACAAGTGGGCCATAACATATAGCCTAGTAGTAGCTCAACCAGTCAGAACGCAGCATTGATAATAGACCACTAGTTGGATTTTACTAATATGAAATAGCCCTGCATGTATGCCTAAGTGGAGCAAGGATTACGAAATAAAGAAAATACAGGTCACGTGTCTTATAAAAGACTTTGACAACTCTTAATAAAAATGCTTTAATCCACCTTGCAAGGTTAAATGACAATCCAGACAGTTTCGCTGACAATTTGATGACAACTATCTTTAGGCTAAAGTTTAACAACACTGCCCCGTTTGAGAAAACAGGTTTTGTGACGTCGTGGTCCAAGGAATGTCACGTGATGCTTGGAATGAATTTTTCAAAACTATTTTATTGAGATATGTCTTATCATACCTTTTTGGAACCGTCTACTTGGATCCTTCTGCGTCATTAAAAAGGATCTTTGCATTCTCTTCGGGTTTTGTTTTTTAGCCTTTCAACCCATGCCTTAACTTGCCTGAGAAAGCTTGAAAAACGTGAAATGTGTTATATATCCTAAATTGCAGAACATAAATAGTGTGATGGAAATGACGGATACACCGGGGATATCTATGTGCTGCAGAAAATAATAATCCTGCCAAAAGTGTGCCTAAGGTTTTCGCTGATTCTGAGATTGCTTGTTCGCCACATAAGTATTCAGACTTCGTTTAAAAATTACGCTTTTGTTCTAACGTGAATACCTCATTGCCCACTCCTTGTGAATTGTCAACAAAACCTCATGAAAAGAATGTGATCACAGCGATCGATTACGTAAGTACAAGTTTTCAAACTTTGTTTAAAAATTACACTCTTTGCCTAACGTGGATTCCTCATTGTCCACTATTTGTGAATTGTGTCAACAAAACTTAATGAAAAAGAATGTGATTACAACGATCGATTACGTAATTATAAGTTTTCAGACTTTGTTTAAAAATTACACGCTTTGCTAACGTGAACACCTCATAATCCACTATTTGTGAATTGTCAACAAAACTTCATGAAAACGAAATGTGATAAGAGCTATCGATTACGTAATTATTGTACCTTTTTCGTGCAATTCTTGCACCGTAGCAGCTTTTTTGCTGGAATTTATCAAACTCACAAGACCGCACAGAAGAACTACAAAAATCTGGCTACCAAGCTACAAAAGTAGACGGAGAAGCTACTTCGTTCTCATTTCTCTCGATGACAGTCATGGCCACAGCACCAGCACGGCAACTCGATAATAAGGTGTGTACTAGACTTGATATTTCTTCGTCGTAACTTCAAGATTCGTTACGGAAGACAAGATGCTCTTAGTTCTTTTAGAGAACGAGTTAATGAAGTTCGTAGTAAACAACTCTATTGCTAAGGCGTTTTGAACTTGTAAACCTATAATACAGTGTAGCTTGTAAATGCAAATGCAAAACCTGAAGACATTTTTCCTACAAGTTTACTTTGTCAATGTAGCTCAAACTATACTGATTTTTTTCTTTTTCTTGCACAAATTTTAGGGAATCAAAAGCGCCCTGCTAACCAAGGTCTTGTCAGCTGTCCAAGGAACTTGTTCGCTCTTATCGTACAACAGACGTGAAGGAATATCTTGTGACGATCTGTGGTTAAACATTTGCCAAAAGCGAGATGAATGTGATGAAAAAATTAAGAAAATGAAAGGAGTGGCATTTTTTTCTCCTCTGTCGCCGCCCTAGAGAGACGAAGTAAGGGGAAAAATAAGAACAACGAAGAACAAGAGGACGAACAGAACGATGAAGTTCAAGAAAAGTACTGGTCAGCAATTACTTAGTAGATTGCAGTGATTGCCGTTCTGTCCCCCGATGGCACGCGCGTATCTACCCTACCTTTGCATTCGGTTCTCTTACAAACAGGCATGGAAGTGACACAGCCAAAGCCCTACCAGTCTGCAAAAGAGGATGTGAAGAGGAATCCTGCTCACCATTATACACCTCGCTAAAATGAAAGATCACCTCAACTACTTCATACAAAGCAAAGTCGACAAGTCTTTTTCCCATAGTCTTCAACTGCTACAAGAGCAACTGATAGAAGAGCCCATGGAGAACCTTCATGCAAGTGAGCGTGTGGTCAGATTACAGTTTGTTGCTGGCCCATTCACCGCAAAGCTTTGAGACAGATTGATACCCTCTCTCGTCAGTTCCGGTCTGCAACTTGATGTATTTGGCATCGAGGCATGTGAATTGCCTTCAAACATCCCAAAAGCCAAGAAAGTTCCCGCGTCGTCGATTGTGGTAGCGATAAATGACATCGAACGAGCCATGGAGAAATTGGGCGACTCTCTGTACTGTGGAGAAGTTTTCAAAAAGTTAAAGTCATCCAAATACACATATGAGCATTTCTTCTCGGTTAAAAAAAATCTTTCCCTGCTGGAAAGCAACGATAAGTTCAAGAATACTATCATCAAGCATCTGAACAAACTCGTAGAGATACTTGGCGATCGAGAATGTGAGATCGTAAGCTAAAAGGCAGCTTCGTATCCAGTACGACTTGATCGAAGTAACAGGAGGATGGTGCTTTTCAAGAATCTCCCAGGGCGTACATCGACCACAAACACACTAAAAAGCCAGACCCTGGGTACCTCAAACAAATTTGAGAGAACAGTCTCAACGAGCTGGAAATGGCGCACTTCTGCGAATACTTAATTCATTCGACTGCTCAACTGCCGCCTCAAACAACACAAGGAAAAAGTAATGTGTCTGGTAGGAGAGCCGAAGAGTGGACAAACGAGCCTTTTTACGCCCATCTCGCGCCTGATCCCGGCAAGATACATTGCGATGATCACTACGCGAAAGGTGTTCAACAAGAGCTTAGTCGACGAAAACACGCAAATAATCTTCCTGGACGAGGCACACGCCAACCTGATGGATCCAGATGACTGGAAAATATTTACGTAGGGAGGGCTAACCGCCCACGACCGCAAGTATAAGACGTCTGAAAGTAATAAGATGCCCCATGTTTATCACTTGTCAGACTGACCTGGATTTCGGCGAGCACCACAACACCGCCATGGACGCGAGCTTAAGAAAGTCCTTTTTTAAAAGCCTTACCGCGCCGCGTTTGGCAGGAGTTCAAAAATTCCTACGAGACAATGCAATATATTTCATTGTCTGGGCATGTGGTTTCGAAAGAACGCCGGACGAATGAACTACCCCCTCCCATGCCGAGGACCAGTTTACTTCCGGAGGACATTGACGAAGAAGAGAACTAAACGAAGCGGAGAGAGAAAGAGGAGAAACAGGTGGAGGTGAACACGACTACAGAATTCAGTGATCAAGAAAGAGAGAGTGAAGACTCGGACGCTGATTCGACCTACTTGGGCCAATGGAAGAAGAGTCTAAAGAACATCGAGCTTCAGCGAGAGCAAGAGCCATGCCACAGCATCAAACAAAGGCAACTAAATCTACTCGCAGCTGGGGTAAAACGCGCAGTGGAGAACATTAACAACCAAGACCAACGCGCACGAAAACGTGCTCTAGAAGAAACATGTCAACGATGGATCTCGCTCGTTATAATGAGGGAAGACGACGTCCCTTTGCTCCAGTCAGTGAGCAGCGCCTACCATCTAAACATCGAAAGTTCAAGCGAAGAATACTTTGCAAAGAAAACAGAAGAAGAACAACGGATGCTGGAGAAGAAAGCACGAGAGTACTACAACAATGATTGGATTATGGCGAAAAAAATGGAACTTCGAGCCCACCAGTCCAAAGAAGACGCAGCGACAGACGAAGATACGAAGCGTGCCCTCTTGTACATGATGGAAGTGACCGCTGAGGCTTTGAAGTTAAAGTTTCAAAAGGAAGAAGTTCCGGGCCTGGCAAAGTTAGTACTTTTGCAGCGGAGAAAGAAAGCCGTAGAAATGCAGTGGGTCTCCCCGACTCAAGCAGCAGCATCTGGTTCCCCCCTCCCTATCCCCGTGAGATCGAAGACGACGAGCAGCAGCTATTTATAATGCCCTCTACAGCACCCAGAGCCCACAGCCTCTCATCCGCTCCGAAAAGCACCTATCAAAATTAAATTCGGAATCTCTGAGAATCGCTTTCTATTGACCGTAGCCGTTTCGTCCAATGCCTGCTTTTAAATACTGTCTTCTTCGGGGGTGAACACCAGACTCTTTTTTCTTGCTGGGAAATCTGTCATTATAAATGCATTCTCCCGCTTTTGTCTCGGGACACCTGAGAGACGCTCGAGTGGTGTTTCTGCGATCGCTTCTCCCTCATCATTTGAGAAAGTGTCAGTTTTGATACCACTTTGATCTTCAGAAGACACAAAATTGCCTGAACTAAGCCTGGAGGGCACGTCTCAGTGATTTCGAGCTCTGATCCCTTTACCCCATGCAATCGTTCCAAATATTCATGTGCTTTGCTCGCCACCTCGCGCGATCGCTGCTTCTGATAGTGAACCCTTGCAACAACAGAGCTATGTTTCTGGTCCTCGGAGATTGTGCTCTGCTCTTCTGCAGGAGTGGCCCAGTGTCCCTTAGCTTCTAAGGCATCGATGTCGAGTTCACTGGTCCACTGCAACCGCATCATTTTGGAAACGGTTTTGCGCACCTTTTTCAAGTAAATTTCTGTTGAAGCCAGTCCCCTCAATACTGATTCCGATGCTCCATTCACTTTTTGATAATCCACCAATTCTGCAATGGCGTTCAATTAGCCTATGCGTCCCGTGTGTCCCAGGTTCCAATCATCCTGCATCGTATCAACAAACTTGAAAAGGAAATTCGGTGAACATAAACTAAAGTCCACAATGTCAAATGTGAGCTCCTCTTCGTCTTCGCAACAAAATTTGAGAAACTTTTATCACTTGCTTACGATCTGTTGTGCTTGTCGATCAATTTTACAGCCCCCACCACCGCCAGTGAGCCACGAAAAAAAGTTCTTGACAATTTTGTTCGTAGTATCAAAAGAGGCAATTGCCCTGCTTTTAAGCGGTATAATCTTCTGATCACTGGCTTCACATTTGTCGGTTTCATCGACATTAAGGGTATCGATTTGCACACTGTCTGGTTACGGGTCGAAGTAATAGTACCAACTGTGTTTGATCTTTACATGCTTTCTACAGCCTCTTATTCGTAGTGAATCCATCGTGGTTTTTTACAAATTTGCACTGGGCAGTGTAAAAGACCATAACAGTCATCCTCTTCCAAGTGAAGTCTCTTTGGTTTAGGCGATGCATCTGCTAACTTTGACCAGTTGACATCCTTGCCTCGTTTGTTCATCTTAAGCATTAACTTGAAATCGATATCTTTCTAAAGTATGCACGCACTTATACTAGCAAAAGGGTCACCAAGAGATCATCCTATTCGCCAATGAGATATTTGTTACCCAATCTCTGCCCACACTTGGTCATATCTTGCCCCTTGCCCCATTGTTTTCTTGTCCGTATTTGGTACACAATTAATCAAAAGGAACAAAGACACAACCCTGAACTTGCGCGGGTAAGCCCAAACGAGGTTAAACATGTAGCGGGCAAGTCTCGTACTTAACTTGATCGTTGAAGGATATATGTTTTGATAAATTTGTATAGCAGAGGTGATGGACAGTAGATTCAGATAGCCTACGATAAATAGGAGCTATTGTTCCCTATTCCTTTTTACAAAATGGAACGCTACTTCCTTTGTCACAAATTCCGAACCTGTTCCCATTTATACGCGGAATATAACACTCATCTTGAGGAACAAACCATCTCCTCGATTAGGAACAATTCCGTTCCTGTTGGACATGAATAGGAACAATTTGAACCGAAAGGGAGCAAGGCGTTCCGAACAGCAGTGGATATGCCAGTAAATAGGAACAATTTGTTCCTTACTGTGTAGAGCGAGAAATTAGATTGGGAACATTTGTTCCCCAATCACTTCGAAAGGAACATGAAGGGAAATCGGAACTGTTCAAAAAGGACCTTTTGTTCCTGAGAGGATAAAAGAGGAACCAGTTGTTCCTTTTGACTAAAATGAAATGGAACTGTGTGTTGATCCAATTTGCTGCTAACAGACCAGATTATTCCGAAATTTGCCGACCTTTGTTTCTATTGTGCGTTTCATTGTGCGTTCCTAGGTTGTTTCTGAAGCAATTAAAGGAACAAAAAGCAAAAACGCGCGGAACACTACGGTTTTGAAAAAGAGATGTTTCCTCGTGTCGCGTCACTTAAAATCAAACTTTGAAAGTTTCCTCATGTAAAAAACGGCCTGACAATACTAAGGACAAAAATGCAATTGAAAACTACGGTGTTTTAACCTGAAATGTTGCTATCATTACTTTTGAGAAATGTATATGACCATGGTGATTAACACGGAAATCATCTTGGCTTTCAAGTACCGGTAGATACGCTGTAGGGGTCCCCTGTGTGTGTGTTTTTTTGATTACCTGCTAGACGTTAAAGACATGTAATTCTGGAAGGTCTCAGCTGTTAAGTAACATCATTGTTTTCGTTGTCACCCCTGGATTCAGAAAGGCTTTATTAACGGCACTTTATCGCATTATTTTTTTTACCTATGTATCATGCTCTACAGTATTTTTAGTTTATCATTAACTAACTAGACTACTGAATGTAAATTTAATTAAAAGGTTTAGGAGCCGTGTAGCTCTGGCCCTGAGAAAAGCTAATTTTGTTTGCGAAAATATTGGCCTCTAACCAACCCCTTGCTGTATTGCCATGTTTGCATTGGTTTGATTTTAAAAATTTACACTGGTTCAAGCATTTCTACATGTTTCCGTCTACAACAGAGAATCCGGCAAGAACGAATCACTAACCTTACGCGTTTTGTGGGCCTCTGCTTTCAAAGGTTTATATTTATTTCCACTATTGTACTGTGAACTGCTACTTTTCTTGGGGAAAAATAATTGGCAGAGAAGCTGGATCAGCTCAAAACATATGCTACGTTTAGCTAAAGAACATATCTATATACAGTCATAAGACTGACCACAGACAATAGAATTGTGTAATTGTAGAAATACTACTAGATCTTGTTCAATAAACTGTGTAGTTAAAGAACTTTTTGAGGGTAGCAAAGGGGATTCATGGTCCAGTTTCACGTACAAAGTTTGACAAATTTCACGTATCACGTGAGTAAAAACCAATTTTCACGTGTCACGAATCTCACCTGTTTAAACAAAGGGGCTAAGCCGGAACCAAAACACAGTCAACAATATATTGGATCAAAATATTCACATTTTATTTGACGATCACAGCTTTTTCCCGCTTCTCCTCTCATTCTTTTCCCTAGTGAAAAGCGCCTTGGGGACGAGGTTGTCAGTGGGGCGATGTTAAAGGGCGTTAACGAGCATCGCGAATGCGGGGAATTCATGTCTCCAGGCATCTGGCGTTCAAACTGAAAACACATCAACGTCCATGGTGCGATTTCTTTTTACCCCTAGCGACTGTAGCCTGCGTGGCAGGCGCAGGTTAGTTGGGTTTTTACAGTAAGCAGTACACACTGAAAAAAGGAGTTTTTATATCAGATTTTGTTTGAAATCAGTAGAGTACTTCACATCCTAGTAAAAATAAATCAGCGCAACAAATTATAAATGTAAGGCTGCCGATAATTTTAATCTTAGTTTTTTAGCTGATCATGAAAGGCAAATGAGTGTTTGCTACTTCGCTAAAACATAGTTAATTAAAGTGGAATGGTTAGGAAACCCTTTGTTATAGGTTTTTGTTAGCTTTTTTGAACCTGACCGTTCACAACGTTCAATAGCACTCCTATCATTTTGAAGTTTTTGACCAATACAAACATCGCATTAATTTATTCAGCTATAATTTGTTAACAGAAAACAAAGGATTGTGCTTGGTCAAGGAGCTTCCAACATAACCTACAGCACCATTGTTTTCAACTTTGATGTTTGCCGGCTTTCCTAACCAGTCTCCTCCACTAACTAATTCTCCATGATTCAAACATTTTAGTTTATGCCCGACCTTGCCTCACGGCTATGAGCAGAGGTTTTTCTCTTGCATGACGTTTGGCGTTTAGAAAGTCGTTCGCGTTGCTTCTTGGTTTGTTTATATAACAAACCAACGACGCGACGCCAACGGCTTGTAAACCCGAAAATGGGCTTTTTGTGAATTGCTTGGAATAACCAAGTTATCAAATACAAGATTATGAGATTGTAAAGTCAGGATTTTAATAAATGAGTGTTGTTAACAATAGAACAGTTTAAAAAAGGCTTAAAAATTATTCATATTGAAGGCTTACTTTTTGATGACATACATAGATTAAAAGAAATATTATTTTAGGAAGTTTAAGACCGCAACGGGAGTCAACAGGTTTGATAAGCTAAACAACAACTTTGCAAACCCGCAAAGAGGTGTTTGTAAAATCAGGAATAGTAAACGGAACGGAACACTCTGGAACACACCCGGAACACTCACCAGAAGCCCGAATGCCCCCGAAACACCCACTGATCTGCCTGAGAGGCAGGAACCCCCTGGAACACCCAAAAATAAGGAAAGAAAAATCTTAAAGACCAAAAAACTTAACATTTCATCAATGAATCAGTATGTTTCAGTTATCTCACTAACTGATGCTGCCCATACCGTTATGGCACGATAAATGCCGAGCGCGATAAAACTCCGTATCAAGACTGATACACTGATGTATATGAAGCAAACATAGACAGGTATAATTCACAAGCCAATTTTCTTGCTAATGTCTAATTTGAGCAAATAATTCAAATGGACTCTTTGAATTTAAATGCATACACACGAGATATATGCATGCGAACACAAAAACTCATTGAAAGAAATCGCTCGATGTCGCAGGTTAGAGAAAACAAAACCAAAAAAAAAAGCTGCGAAAGATGGCTTGAGGTGTTTGTGGGGAAAAAAGGTTTTTAATAAATACATATTGTATATCCTCGCCCATAACTGCACTGGCAAGCCTCATTAAAAAAGATGCCCCTTTTGCCCCTTTTCACGCCTGATCAGACCGGAGATGCCTGTTTTATGGCAGGTAGACTGCAAAACAGTCGGTTTTTTTCTCAAAATCAGTAAAGAGATCGGTAAAGCGTGGCGTAAGAGTCTTACACGCCTCACACGACCTTTTGTTTGACTGCTCGCGCGTACTTGAATACGCAAAAATACTGACTGTTTTGCAGTCTATATGGCAGGAGAAAAGGGCTCACGCCATCTCATTAATCCAGCTTTAATTTGTTTGAAAAGCTTTTTAGCTCACCTCAACAACGCATAATTTATTACAAGCAAGAGTGATGAACCAAAAATTTATAGGCCCGCGCCTACCGATCTGTGGGTTGGCTACGCCCCTGCTTGTACACGTTAACTTGTTTTCCTCTCGATCTATAGTCCAGTCCAGTCCAGTCCTGCTGTACTGGCAGCTTAAAGCAAATATTATGAAAACGTAATGTATTATTTAAAAGCAACAGAAGCTAGATACTGACAGATCCTTCTAATTAATTATCGCCGAGTTGTTAACGGGAGCCTGAGGTATGTGCGTCTGTGTATTCTTTGTGTTTCGATTTTGACCTTCTTTGTTTAGCTGTGAACATTATTTTTAGAAAATAGTTAATTTTTATCCCGGACTAGTCTCGCTAAGAATACTTTCCCTCAATTTAAAATTCTGTGTACTCTGACTTATCTTCTAGGACGCAAAAACTCGAAGGCGAATCTGATTCGCAGTCTTTAAACGGTTGGCTAATTACGTAACTAAATGGTAACAAAATGCGATTCATTTTAAGACTAAACTTCTGCTTTACAAGAAGAGGAAAAACGGATCCCTTCATTTTCCCTCGAATTTTGCAGGAACATTACCTGCGAAAACTCCGGGCGGTCTTGATGCTTGGAGAATTTATCCAAGCGGGGAAAGCACGCGACCGGAGTTTGAAAAAAATACATGTTAAAGCGAATAAAGGCCGGTAAACCGGAATCAATTGTAAAAGGAAATTTATTGAAAATAGAGTCCAAAAAGTTAGTATAGTGAGAATATATGAAAGGAAGAAGGAGGGCGTATTTTTTATTATTTTTTTTGTTTGTTTGTTTGTTTCAAGAAGTATAATAAGTTTAGAAAAGTCAGACGCTCACGAAAAAGTAATACCCCACTGGAAAACCTTTGGAATAAAAATTGTAAACTAAATTGTCCAGATTTATAATATATATTACATCATTATGTTAAGTAAGCTCTTCCTGCAGTATGCATAATACACCTGTACCACCGTACCGTTGATGTAACACAGCAGCCACGTAAAAATATATCGCTAAAAATTAGCCTCTTTGCCTCGAGTTTGTTCAGAAAGAAAACCGACAGAGTGTGATCAGATAGAAATACTTATAATGCGAACGAGATAGATTTCTTGACCTAAAACACTATTTCTCATTAATGTAAACAGAGTTGATTCTACTTGTATTAAACTCCATGCCACTATTGTTAAAAGTCTAAAAAGCTCGCGACCACGTGTAGAAACAACAATGGCAAAATTTGTTGATAATTGAAGGTCTTGTTGTTTCTTACACATATATGCATTTCAGGTCGGGATAACTTTTTCTAGCCTTTTTCAAGTGACTCTGAAGGGGTTCTTCGTTTCATCTTGGGGGAGGGGAGTTGCAGAAAACAAAGACCCTGCCAAGATTCATTGAAAATTGAATACCTTGTTTTGTTTTTTCCCGTAAGAGTTCACCGTAACAGGTAGCCCGCGAGCAAGCTCCCCATTTGGGGTAGTTGTGAGAAGCCACGCGAGAGCCGCACGCGATAGGGGACGGGAGTGCGTGTGGCCTTTTCTTCCGCATCGCGCGATATCTAGCGATGGGGGAGGAGGAGAGAAGCCAGTGAAGGCATTTAAGGCAATTTTCTCTCCGTCTCCCTCGTCCTCTCCGCCATCGTTTTCTCGTTTAACCTCTCGCGCAGCCGCAAAAAAGGAGACCTTTCCCCCTATAACGTTGAGAACCAAGGCCATAGTTAGAAGGATTTGTAATTTGTATGGAGTCATCAGAGGAAAACGGGGTTAGTATCTCAGAGACTCTTTGCCCTAAAATGCTAGTTTGTTTAGCAAGTAGGCCTTTTGGATGTTTTTTTTTTTTAGAATATCCCGACATATCCCATGATTTCACAAATTTAATTTGTACCGTGCAAAGAGTACTGCAATCTGTAACAGAACTTATGAAGATCAGTAATTCTAAATTCTAATTCTAAAGGGAAGGCTTGATGATAGATTGCGCTAGCATAACTTTGGTATCCGTCTTTACAAGCATAATTTTCATTTTTGCGAAAAAAGCACTACTTGCATAATTTGCCCTTTTGGCTAGTTTTGAAGCACAAATATTGTTATTTATTGATCATACAACCAACTTTTTTGGCCTGAGATCAGTTTTTCGTGCATATTTAAGTAACAAAATCATTTTTTTGCCCGCTTACTGTCACATCCGAGGGGCCTGGGTGACCCTGGACTCCCTCCTCAGGCCTCAATGCAATGCATGCACGTAACAAGCTCGGTTACCCGAAATGGCGTGTTGATTATTGTTTGAGTTTCAATAATATAGTTGTCAGACAGTTTTGTTGTTTCAGTGCTTTATCTCTCATACATTCATCTATCGCTGAAAACTAGAGTTTGCAAGACAGTGATAGCCCAGGGAATTGCAAATAGGATAAACGTGTTTCCTTTTTCCCCTTTGTTGCCTAGTTTTTGAGGACCTAACTTTAAATAAAAAAGATAAATATACGAGCAATGCTAGTAGGAGCCAGGATAAACGGGTGGCACAGGAAAAAAATGAGCTCTTTCAAACATTTGTCCGGACTTGCGCCAACGGGGTCGAAGTCTCAAATGATCTCCTTTTCTTTTTTTTCAGATTTCTTCAAAAATCTGGAAAGCACTTTAGTTTCGAAGCTTTACTGGACCAAGATGGCTATTCCTGTTGTAGATTTTAGCGCCATGGGTTTACAAAACAATAATCAGCCTTGTGCGGAAAATAGCAATGCTGTCAAAGACTTGGCTGAGAAACTCTACAATGCCTTTAGCACGGTTGGATTTGTGTATCTTAAAAACCATGGGATTCCCCAGGAAATGGTGCGTTTTTGTCGAATGTTTGTTTTGCCTTTGTTGTTGCTGTTGTAAATATTTTTTATTTAAGTTCAAAAACTGGGTTAAAGGGTTAAAAGCAGCATCTTTTTCAGCTTCGTCTTGGGTCTTCACTTTCTCGGACAGTGCGGGAAGTAATCGAGCCTCCATCTTGAAGAAAAACACTTATTTTGCATGGTCTACATTACAAACCAAAAAAAAAGACGTCAAGATGTTAAAGAAAATTGCAGTGAAACCAATCTCTTCAGTTTTGAACATTTTGACGTCATTGCTGTGGTCTATAAGAGTTGTGGCGAAAAAAAAAAGCGCCTGCTACGCTAGGCTAATTGTCGATTTGTTACCTGGAGAGTGGTAGGTGCGCTTTTCAATAGCTCTGGTGAAAAACTTTTTCTAGCAGTTGGGGTTCGATTTAGTACGTTACTATTACCGTTACCTACGAACGCATACGTATTCACAGTCGTCGCTCCTTTTCACCCTGAGCGACGACCGAAAATATGGCTGCGTTTGCAGGCTACTGCCATCGTTGTCGTTCAGTGTAGAAAAGATTTAACAAAGATGAGTGTATGTTACGTACTCGTCCTGTCAACAGATGACCTAAAAAAGCATGAAAAAGTGGCCGCCTCAGAGAGCTGGAGGTTCGACAGTATTTTGGGTCGTTGCTTCCCCTTAGTATTTGATCTTGAATGACCTTTTGCCGGTCACTTCTCAAGTAGAATTCCACCTATAAAATATACCAAGGTCTTGGGAAACCACCTCTTGTATTCATATTATTATAGCCTTCCATTGGGTAGTTCACTTGAAACTTCGCAAGAACTTGCTAAGCAGACAACTTGACTGGAGGAACAATGATTTTTTTGTTCATCCTTGAAGTTAATTTCCTTTTTTAACTCTGCAGATCGACTCTATTTTTGTGGAGATGGATAAGTTCTTCGCCCTGAGTCATGAAGCAAAAACGAAATACAAAAAGGAACATAAATTCTGCAGAGACGGTTGGAATTCTTTTGAAAATGAGAGGTAATGCGCGCGCATCACCTTCATTTGTACTTATGGTACACCATAAACAAGGCAGAATTGTGACATGTATGTGCAGTAACGGTAGCCCTGATTAGCCCTTGAGAAACAAAAAAATAAGTAAATAAATAAACTGCCATCCTCTCAAACTTGCCGAGGTAAAGGAGGGGAATTAAATAAAAGAAGATCATCTCAGTTATAGACACCACTTTTGCAGTTGCGTAAAAAAAAGGCTGAAATGATGCAGGCTCGTGCGGGATTCGAGCCCCGCCTGACCTCTGCGATACCGCTGTTGACCTGACCAACCGACCGGAAGCTGGTCTTTTATTTGGGTTCTTTTTTTAAAAAACCCATAAGTCTCGCTTTGAAACAGACACTTGGGTCAACTCGGAAATGGGCCATTATAGTCACGTTGACTGACTACGAAATGTTTTTTCCCAAATAGACCTTTTCTTTTTATTTATTTATATAGTATATCTTTTATTTTTTTGTTATCTTGTCTTTTTAAGTAGCCTCACCATACCACGTCATATTATGTAATTTCCGGTCATTATTTTACTTCATATATTATATATATTTCTGTAAATTCGTGATATCTCAGTAAACCCGATGAAGACTGGTATTGGCCAGTCGAAATATCGCAACTTAACTCTATTTCACGTTGTTTGATCAGTCCCTGCAAAAGTCTTCTTGACTGTAACGTTTTCAATTTTATATATTTTGACTGATCACGATCTTTTTGGATCCGACGTTGTGCAAGATTGTTCATACACTGTTTTTGCAGTGGTTTTTTTAACCTTAACTAAACATTCTTTTCAGCTTGTTTGTTTTCCCATTTCAAACCACGTGATAGTACGATACCTTGGAGAACTGTGTCACGTGGTCTGAATTGGGAAAACAAAACATACAAGCTAGATAGGTGTGATGATAATATTAATAAATAATAATAAAAATAATAATTATTATTATTATTGTTATTATTATTATTATTATCATCATCATCATCATCATCATCATAAACCTAATTCTTTTTGTTTTCTTTTCCTTTACAGCCTCAATTCAGAGAGACCACCAGGTTACAAAGAAACCTTAGATTTGAACTCAATTTATGAGGCAAATTTTGTAAGTTTCAGCAGGTAGCCTGTTATTACATACTTACCGTGGGTACCACAGGTGTTTTCTTTCGTTTTATTTTGCCTAATTCCTCAGTTATGGGCGAACCGAGGCTCGCTTCGGGAGCCTTATCAAACCATGCGGACGGGCTATTTCCTCCTACGGACCCCTGTTGCCAGGTATTTAGCCAGGAAATTAATATTACAATTTCCCAATTTCCATTTGAATGGTACCATCATAAGATTTCGTCCACGCCGGATTTAAACGTTTTCGTCCACAGATTTAAAAGTTAGGCACCGATGATATGGGGAAAACCTAGCCCGGGCCGAAGGGTCGTACTCCTAGCCAAGTAAGCTTTAGAAAGCGTTCTTATAAGAGAAAAGTTGACCCCTTTGCCCAAGCCAACAGTGCTCGCGCATGCTCAGGTTTTCTCGCTTCACATAGTTGGCTGGGCGAGCCAAAGTGTTTATATGAAGTACTGAAAGTGAGTTGGCCCGGTTAAGAGGTTGACCCTACTATCACGAACTAGGGTGACCCACCTTGCCGGATCACTCTTCTAGCCGAGTAAAATTTTTGTATCTAATATAAACGGAATTGCATCTAGCAGTACGTAGGAGAATTTGCCGAACCTTTAAACAGCCGTCATGATTAGTTTACAATAATATTTTTCGCTTAGTGTGTTTTATCGTCATCATCATCATCATCATCATCATCATCATTATTACTATTATTATTATCATTATTGCTCATAGTAATAGTAATAGTAATTAGTAGAGAAACATTTTCGTAGATTATATTTCAAGAGATATTGAGACATTATGATCTTTTCTTTAAGTACAATTTTCGCTTTAATTCGTTATTAGTGAAGCACTGCACATAGGTCTTTTTTATGAGTATCGAATAAAGGTTTATTATTATTATTATTATTACGACTAGTTTTTTTCATCGTCAATGCTTTTGTGTTGCAGAGATGGCCCAATGAAGAGATACCAAACTTCCAACGCAACATTACACGTGCCTATGAGTCCATGACAGAGCTGAGCTTCAGGGTCCTATCTGCCATGGCTATAGGTCTTCAGTTGGTAAGACAATCATGTTGACATGCGCAGCAGACAATTGCCCTGGCCTATCGATAAATAGACGCCTTAAGATTCTAAGAAGAGGACGACTACGAGTACGAGTGCGCGCACGTGAACCAGTGTGATTTTGGCGGGAAAACGTGATAGTCGTCGTCGTTGTACTACAAGTTATTAGCGAGAATGTCGTAGTGGCGGAAACCGGTTATCCAATATTAGAAACTTTATCATTTTGGAGAGGGCTTAACCTCCTTCAATAAAGATACCAGTGCTAACTGCACGCATGACTAGTACGCAAAAACCTCACCAACACTTTGAGCTCTTAAGCTTTTCAGCTCATCCCAACAACACATAATTTATTACAAGCGACGACAAGGGAATCCAACGACTTTTTAAAATAAGTGTTCGAAGGAGCAAATCAACTGCCTATAAATTTCTGAAGCTCCGTCGAGAAGGGCTAAAAAATTTCTGGATAACTCGGCGTTCCACTCGCTTTTAATTAGATATTCTACTCTTTTCTACTACATGGCGGATCTACTGAATTCATATACGATTTTGAAGGATGTGTTTTTCACATTTAAACTGAAAAAGGTATCCTGAAAACTTTGTTATAGGCAAAACGGTCCCTAGAATTATCTTACGAAGGTACGGCTACCCCATGTCGATCCTCGAACTTTCTACTGAACCCATCGGGGTAGCTAACAGTTTCGGATGAGACGAAAAAGCCAGCTTAAACTTTCGAGACGACCAAATATCCCCTAAGACATCTGAGCCGATACATAGTTTCTAAGGTAATTTTACCAAACCAGCTTCTTAATCATAGAGAAAACTATTTGACACAAGTCTACTCGGTTTTAGGTGCCCCTGACACAGACCCAAAAGGTAAACTTTAATCCGCCTGTGACAACCAATTGGAATTTTTTTTTTTTTGGGGGGGGGGGGGGGGAGGGGGGGCGGTTACATTACCGGCTTATTATAGGAAATTAACGCTCCATGAAATTAAGGTATTGGAAATTAAAGCGACTTTAATTAATGCTAATTTAGTGGGAAAAGACTTTCGAATAAAGGACATTAACGCGAAAGAGAAGGTAACATTTCAAAATAAAGGAAATTAACGTTCACAAAGAAACAAAACTTGATGAGACAGCAGGAACCAAGTTAAACGTTTAATCCGAAATGGAAACTTTGTTCGTGGCACTTTTCCTTAACGTAAGAAGGGCCTGCTGTCAAGCGAGAAAATCTCCCCACTTCAAGGGTTCTTCACAACTTCGTTCCCAGGGTTCTCTCCTACCCGCCCAACGGAGCGAGGATAAGGCGGGTAGGAGAGAACCCTGGGAACAAGGTTGGGTTCTTCACAGTTTCACTGACATTGGCGAATTTCCACACTGATAAAATACTCCTCTTTCTTAGGTGTCAAGAATGTAAAAATGTATCAAGAATTTGGGGGCAAAATAATGAAAATTAATGCCGCAGAAATTAACACTCCACTTGGTTAATGGCGCAGAAATTAACGTTTACAATGATTAACGCGAATATCAGAAATTCGAGTTAATTTCATGAAGTGTCAATTTCCTATACTACTAAAGCATAACTAATTCTTTGATTTCTTGAATAGAAACATGACGCATTTGCCCATGCATTTGAAAAAGCAGGCACTTTACAAGGAGAAACTATGTTAAGGTATAGTTACTACCCCACGATAACTGATATGAGTAACGTCAAACCAGGTCAGCTTCGCTGTGGAGAGCATACTGACTGGGGCGCCATTACACTTCTGACCCAGGATGATGTTGGTGGACTTGAGGTAAAGAAAGCTACCGTTAATTAGGCCAAGCAAATACAAATAATAATAAAAAAGAAACAAATGTTTCTCCTCCCCGCCCGCTTCATTTCTTGGGGTCGCCTATTTTTCACTTATTATTTGCTATTAGAAATGTTGGAATGAACAAAAAACCAACAAGAGTTACTTTCAACACCAGTTATTCTACAATCCTGCATAACAGGCGTTTCTTTTCATAATTTAAAAAGAAACCTATCGACGTTTTTCATGCACCTTGCCTATTGAGGTATACCGTACGATGCATTACGTTGTTAAAACATTTATCAACCAAATTTGTGTTAAATCATTATCTGACGTTTCAATATTAATATTTGACCGAAGAACTCCAACTAATACCCGAGCGAGTATTCACTTGAAAACCGTGAATAAAAAGGTCCGGAAATAACAAAAACAAACGCCTGCCTGCTTTCTTTTTTCTAGAAATCCTGACGAGAAACATCTGTTTTTATTTCTGCTCGGCCCTATATAAACAAGAAAAAAGCATTCCCTTACACTAACAAGTCCATTGCTTCTTAATTTGCTTCAGATACGCAACGTTGATGGAAAATTTGTTCCTGCCCCACCAATAGAAGGAACAATAGTGGTCAACATTGGCGACATGATGGAAAGATGGACGGCGGATAAACTGAAATCAACGGTATGTTGGAGAATGCAGCCCTCATACTAAGCCTACGTTTCAATGTTTTCACAAATTTTGTTAATTTACCCCCGGGGGTTAAAACTAAAAAACGTTCTACAGGGGGAGACTCCGCCCCGAGGTCCAACTCCATACCGTTTTCATGCAATTTTTTACAGAAAAGGCAACTTCCATTAAAAAATGGTACTCCTTTTAAGACCAGGTTTAGAGCTCTGCATCCCTTTTAACTGCTGTAAATGCATTAAAATCTGAAAAGTCAGAAAACTAGGAATTTTTTTCATCACCACCAGGAACCCATCATTTGATGGGCTCCTGTCGCCATAAATTCTTAACTTTTAGTATTTGTATTAACTTTTATTGGTCTTTTTATAGACGGAAAGACAGATTTCCCTTCCCTACTTATATACTTCAAATAGTGAAATCATATCCCTACCCTTTCATATATCTGAAGCCTGAAAAAGGTACCCCTTTCGGGTGGAGCCTTCCCGTATAGGCCATTTTAGGGAGCGACCCCCGGAAATTAAGTGAGGACACTTTTCCCCGCCAAAATCCAAGCTCCGGTTTATTTCTGAATGCGCATGATTAGCATTACATAGGAACAAAAAAATTGTCAGCTAAACGTTTTTTCTCTGTCAAAATATTAATTTCTTGGGTGTATCGCTAGCTAATTGATTTAGAGAGCTCCTTAGGACTGTTCCAAAACGCTTATACACGAATTGCTCTGATTCCTAACTAACGGCCCAGTATAAACAAACAAGGGACTGCCTTAAATTAACTTACTGATTGTATCTAATTCGCGCAGGTTCATCGTGTACTGATACCCGAAGAGCAGATCAAACGCCGTCACCGTCGTTCCTTGGCATTATTCTTTAACCCGGATGTCGATGCGGTTATCACATGTATGGATGGGTCTAACAAGTATCCTCCAGTCACATCCGGGGAGTGGATCAAAATGAAACAGAATTTGGCACACAAATAATCAACCGGCTTCCAATTTGACGGCAACTGTGACGTCATATTGCTCAAAGCAAACCTTTATATTAAACCTGACGCAACACTGTTTTGGATTGGATTGGTTGTCTTCATTTCCACTATGTATTTATAAGGGGAGCACAGGGTTATAGTAAACAAGTAAACAGGGACCGCGGAGCTGGGGGACTCGGGGCTATAGTCCCCCAATAAGTTTGCCGCCATTTTGATTGTTTCTGTAAGTAAATATCATACACAGCAAGTTATCCAGCTCTTCGATTGTAAAACATTCCTGTACGATGAGGATTAAAAAAAATGCCTGAAATGTCAATGAAGAAACACTCTATTTAGTAGAGCTCTGAGAACATTCACGAATAATTGTGACGTTGGCTACGTTTTTAAAGATTTTTATTATTATCACGGTCAGGAATGCCTTTTCTAACACAATGAGCAGAGTTTCATGAAGTTAAATACTGTAAACATGTCGTAAATGCACTTCAAAACGCCGGAAATCGTACTTGCGAGAGTCTTTATTTCAAAATTACCCGGGGAAGAATACCTTCCCAACCCCTAATTTCTCACGGCGGTCGTTAGCCCCGCGGTCCCTGAAAAAAAAAAAAAAAAGACGTGAAAAGCTTTCTTTCCGTTCCAATGAGGTCGGTCTATTTATTAGATACTCGAATGCAATTATTTAGTACAAGGGAACATAAAGATTCTTGTTTAGCATGAGGGGTTGATCAATTTAGGTTTTTAAGAAACAAGAAACTGCCAACCTACCCCTCCCCTAACGTTTACATTTGCGTCTCACTTGGGGCAAAATGTTTGACTAGGGGAGGGGTAGGTGGGCAGTTTTCAGAAACATAAATTGATCTGAAGGGGCTATGCCACAAGGATATTCCTGTTTTAGGTCAATTCTGTGTTGAAGTTACACAAAATCTCCTGTAGCGTTATGCAAAAGATAACAAACAAATCAGGAAACACTACGCATAATTATTGTTTTGGTAATTTTTGCAGGAATAGCATTGAAACTTGACAAAAATGGGTTAATCAAGGTCTCCCCTAGCCATCCGTTGAAATAGACGACAGAAAACAGTTTCACTGCCTAAATGTACTCTTAACTAAGAAAACTGGACCATTTCTTTTGGAATTCAAGCAAGTTTTAGCTTTCTAAAAAGAGACTAAATTAACGTGACGTGGCCCCTAAGTTACGATAGAGGTAAAAACCGAAACTTTCTGTCAAAGAAACGCCGTCTTAGACAATTCGATGTTAGTTCATTCTCATCTCCAAAGATACTCGGCTTTATTCCAAGACCACGTGACCATAAGAAACTACGAGAATGGTGTTGGTTTGATTTGCTTATAGCACTGAGCACATCGCTTGCGACGAAGTTTTACCTTGTAAATCGGCCTTTAGAAATCATTTAACATCAAAAACATTTATTAGTCTTGTCATATACCGTGTCTGACACAAAGAAAAGTTTAAACCAAGAATTTAATTGAACCACATCATATGTGAAACATTTGTTAAATTAGTTTTAAGCAGTTGTATCTGTTAGTTTTATCTCAAAGCAATCTTTGAACCTCATTCAGTCTTTTGCACAGGTAATTTTCAGTTATTATTATCCAACAAACGTTTTTGCTGGACTAGATATTTATATCGCTATACAGTCTTTGGTTAGTTGATATATATTTCCCTAGAATGCATGCTATAACCCTTCGCTATATATTGCTTGCAGCGAATACGGAATGACCTGGGATATTTTCTAGCTAGACCACTGAATGTATGTTTAATTAAAAAGTTTAGAAGCCGTGTAGCTCTTGCCCTGAGAAAAGCTAATTTTGTTTGCCAAATTATTGGCCTCTAACTAGCCCCTTGCTGTATTGCCACGTTTGCATTGGTTTGATTTTAAAAATCTACGCTGGTTCAATCATTTCTACATGTTTCCGTCTACATCAGAGAATCCGGCAAGAACGAATTAACCTTTACGCGTTTTGTGGGCCTCTGCTTTCAAAGGTTCTGTTTCCACCGTTGTACTGTGAACTGCTACTTTTCTTGGGGAAAAATAATTGGGAGAGAAGCTGGATCAGCTCAAAACATATGCTACATTTAGCTAAAGAACAAATCTATATACAGTCATAAGACTGACCACAGACAATAGAATTGTGTAATTGTAGAAATACTACTAGATCTTGTGCAATAAACTGTGTAGTTAAAGAACTTTTTGAGGGTAGCAAAGGGGATTTATGGTCCCGTTTCACGTACAAATTTTGACAAATTTCACGTATCACGTAAGTAAAAACCAATTTTCACGTGTCACGACTCTCACCTGTTTAAACAAAGGGGCTAAGCTGGAACCAAAACACAGTCAACAATATTGGATCAAAATATTCGCATTTTATTTGACGATCGCAGCTTCTTCCACCTTCTCCTCTCATTGACCTCATTAGATTGTCGGTGGGACAACCTCGTCCCCAGGGCGCTTTTCCCTAGGGAAAAGTGCCCTGGGGACGAGGTTGTCAGTGAAGCGATCTTAAAGAGCATTAACGAGTAATCGCGAATGCGGGAAATTCATGTCTGCAGGCATCTGGCGTTCAAATTGAAAACACATCAATGTTCCTGGTGTCATTTCTTTTTACCCCTAGCGACTGTAGCCTGCGTGACAGGCGCAGGTTAGTTGGGTTTTTACAGTAAGCAGTACACACTGAAAAAAGGAGTTTTTATATCAAATTTTGTTTGAAATCAGTAGAGTACTTCACATTCTAGTAAAAATAAATCAGTGCAACAAATTATAAATGTAAGGCTGCCGATAATTTTAATCTTAGTTTTTTAGCTGATCATGAAAGGCAAATGAGTGTTTGCTACTTCGCTAAAACATAGTTAATTAAAGTGGAATGGTTAGGAAACCATTTGTTATAGGTTTTTGTTAGCTTTTTTGGATCTGACCGTGCACAACGTTCAATAGCACTCCTATCATTTTGAAGTTATTGACCAATAGAAACATTGCATTAATTTATTCAGTCATAATTTGTGAACAGAAAACAGAGGATTGTGCACGGTCAGGGAGCTTCCAGCATAAACTGCAGCACCATTGTTTTCAACTTTGATGTTTGTCGGGTTTCCTAACCTCTTCTAATAGCTATGGCTAAAAAGAGAATTCTCCATGATTCAAACGAGTTTTAGTTCATACCTGGCCTAACCTACGAGCAGCGGTTTTTCTCTTGCATGGCGTTTAGCGTTTACGAAGTCGTTCGCGTTGCTTGTCGGTTTGATTATATAACAAACCAACGAGGCGACGCCAGCGACTCGTCAGAACCCAAAATGAGCTTTTTGTGAATTGCTCAGTGGAATAACCAAGTTATCAAATTATGAGATGGAAAAGTCAGGATTCTAATAAATGAGTTTTGTTAACAATAGAACAGTTTAAATAAGGCTTAACAATTATTCATATTAAAGGCTTACTTTTTAATGACATAATTATATTAAAAGAAATATTATTTTGGGGAGACCGCAAAGGGAGTCAACAGGTTAGATAACCCAAACAACGACTTTGCAAACCCGCAAAGAGGTGTTTGTAAAATCCGGAACACCGTGGAACACATCCGGAACACCCCAGAAGCCCGAATACCCCAGAAACACCCCCTGATGTTTCAGTTATCTCTGACTGAAGCTGCCCATACCGTTATTTCACGATAAATGCCGAGCGCGATGAAACTATATCGAATCAAAACTGATTAACGGCATCCCGGTTATCAACACGGCGAGATCTCGGCTACCGAACCAGTAGTCCATAGTAGATTTTAATAGACTGCGCTAGCATAATTTTTGTCATAATTCGTCATTACGAGCATAACGTTCATCTATTCTCCAAAAAAAGCACTGCTAGCATAATTTGCACTTTTGGCTTGTTTCGCACCACAAAATTGTCATTTGATAATCATGCAAAAAACCTTTTTTTAGCACCCGAGATGGTGTGTTAATTATTGTTTGAGTTTTAAGCCGGAGTTGTCAGACAGTTTTGCTGTTTCAGTGAGTACTTTAATCGTAAGACCGTGATACGCGAGAAATTGTAAGTAGGTTTAACGTTTGCATTTACTTCTTTGTTGAATGATTTTGAGGGGTTTTACCTAAATTTAAAGTCAAAAAAGAGAAGCATAATTTCTGCATTTTTTTATTGCTAAATTAGCATAAGTACACAAACTCTTTGAAACAAATCGCCCGTTGTTGGTTAGAGAAAATAAAACCAAAAATACTGGCGAAGGTGGCTTGAGGTGTGTGGGGGGAAAAAGGTTATTAATCAGACTGTAAACCCTCGCCCATGACTACACTGGCAAACCTCTTTAAAAAAAGTGCCTCTTTTTTGACCAGCTTGTGAGCTAGGAACTAGGCTACTATTCAACAGGTTTTGCCCTCGGGCCCGAAAAGTTAATGGGCCTTTCGAGAAAAAGGGCCCCAGCATGGCGGTTTTGTACCACGAGAATGGCTCGCTGCAAGGGGCCTATTATTATAAGAATGCAATGTATTATTAAGAAGCTACTGATTTAGAAGCTATCTTCTTCTCCTCGTCGCCGAGGCGTTAACAGGAGCCTGAGGTATGTGCCACTGTTTTAGACCTTACTTATAGCCTTTCGGGTATCCTAGACACTAAAACTTCCACTCGGCTTCTCATTGCTAATTTTAAGAGTTAGAGACGTCACATGGCTGAAATTTGTAGCGAATGAGACTCCGCTTCGATTTGAGGCATAGGCGTGGCTGTCAATCAACTTTAAGTCTATATTGTCTATTCCGTTTTCGTTTACACGCACCCAGCAACTGCGGGAAAGAATTATTCTGAATTCAGAGATGGCGGACGTAAATTCGAATTTTAACTCTGCTGTCGAAGCAAGTCTTTTGGAATTAGAGCGGCAGGGAATGTCGCGTGTATTACGCAATCAGAAAGTCAAAGCCACTTCTGCACTGGCATCAGGTCAAGATTTGCACGCATTGCTAAAATCTACACCGCTTTTACCAAATGCCAAAATGCTGCTTGTTCTAACACGTCTTTTTCGCTGACGGGTAGATTATGCTCTGGACGGTTCTATGTTTTGACTGAGCAAATGTGCTTTTAGCCGCTTGTTTCACACTCGGTTGACAGGTCATGACACGCTTATCGCCGGATTTTCTGTGGTTTTTGAATTTCTGGTCGGCATAATTTCCTTCTGATGCAAGAGAATTTTATTTCACCTCTTTTGAAGCATAAAGCTCTTTATCGTGGCTAAATAAGGCTTTTAGGTTCTTTGTTTTTGTCCAAAGTGCCTCAGGGTCTGAATAATAAACTTAGCGATTTTTTTTGTAGTCCGTGTATGTGATGTTTCCTAGACCAATCTATGGTCCGGTCCAGTCCTGCATTTACTTTATTTATATGCAATGTATGTATTAAGAAGCTACTGAAGCTATCTCATGACAGATTCTTCTCCTCGTCGCCGAGGCGTTAACAGGAGCCTGAGGTATGTGCCACTGTTTTAGTCTTACTTATATCTTTTCGGCTATCTTGAACACTAAAACTTCCACTCGCCTTCTCATAGCCAAGATGAGGGTTTGGCTAATTTTAATAAGAGTTAGAGACGTCACATGGCTGAAATTTGTAGCGAATGAGACTCCGCTTCGATTTGAGGAATAGGCGATGGTGTTCTGACGTTCAATTAGTTAGGTGTGACCATTATTTTTGGAAAATACATGTAGCTAATGTTTATCCCGGAAAAGTCATGCTACAGAATGAGTTCTCCTGTATGCAACTTAAAATTCCGCGTAATCTGCTAAGAAGCAAAAACTGTAAGGCGGATTCGCAGTCTTTAAATGGTTGCTTGAAAATTAAATTACGTAACTAAGTGTTAACAAAATGTGATATATTTTAATACTAAGGAAAAGTGGATCCCATCATTTTCCCTCGAATTTTGCTGACACAATACCTACGAAAACCCAGGGGGTTTCAGAGTGAATTCTACTCAAAGGCTTTGCACGAGCAACATGGGTTTCCGACATGAAAATTGTTCATAGAATTCGCAATGAACGTTTTTAAAATTATTTTGAGCTTTATTCTAATATATAAAGATCATAAAAGGCACTACTGCCATGGGGAGCAAAACCTGCTCTCAATAACTCAAAATGTTGCTTTCGAGCTTGACAGTTTGTCGATCAACTTTTGAGTTTCCTAGACAGTTATTTGGCGAATATTATACTGGACATACTGGGCTACAAAATATCAATCTTCTTTAGCTTCTCATAGTCGAAATTCGGCTGTTGGAGTTAACCCATTACGTAACTCTTTGACAATATGGTCAGATTGTCTTAGCAACAAAGTAAGTGATTCTCACTTAAGGCTAACTTTAGCTTCTTGCGGCTCAAAATAGCCTTTCTTTGTTTAAGCAAACAAAGCTGATTCAGGTTGTGAGTTGCAGACATCCATTATTTTTCTTTAACTCTGGCATGTTAAGGCATGGGTCACCTCGTAATTCAGTGCATAATTTAGCGAAGTGGCATTTGAAACGGATTGTTTTGATCAGTCGTCATGAAACTTGGCAAACAGTTTTAGCTCGGTGGCCTTAAACAATATGTGACATTTTCATTGTTGAAATATTAGTCACGTGACCTGCAAATGGTCGTTAACGTTCAAAGTGTTCAAATTAAAACGGGAGAAAGGAAATGGAAGAGCAGCAAATATTCTTAGGCACCAGTGTTTTTCCCACGGCCTGGATATTATGAAATAGCCCTGCATCTAAGTGGAGCAAGGACTACGAAATAAAGAAAAACAGGTCACGTGACTTATAAAAGACTTTAATAACTCTTGATAAAAATGTTTTAATCCGCCTTGCAAGACTATATAATTGACAATCCAGACAGTACGGGAGCATATGCATGTGCAACAATTGCAAACGTCCCCCCTCCCCGCTCCCCCAAAAAGCAACAAAACAAAACAAACGGCATGTGACATACCTTGTATCGACTTGTAAGTCTTTTTATATAAAGTCGGTAGCGGGCCAGCCCAGCGTGTCGTAACCTGCTGTGCAGGCGTATTTTGGGCGAGCGGAAGCTGCTTCTTTATGTTCTTATTGTTGTAACCGCCATCTTTGATTTTATGACGGAGGAAGATTAGGGTGAGTAAAAATAGTAACCCTTAGTGTAGGTGCTAGCGCGAAAGAAGGAAAGGGGGTAGGGGGAGGGGAGAAAAAAATAAGCCTGTGCGATCATTGTTCTTTTGGGAAACTCCGTACGCTGGCAAACGCAACGCCTGATTAATGCGTCTTAGGGGAAGTAGATTGATGCCTGTCAATCAACTGTACGACTATATTGTTTATTCCGTTTTCGTTTGCACGCAACCAGAAACTGCAGGAAAGAATTATTCTGAATTCAGAAATGGCGGACGTAAATTCGAATTTTAACTCTGCTGTCGGAGCAAGTCTTTTGGAATTAGTGCGGCAGGAAATATCGCGTGTATTACGCAATCAGAAAGTCAAAACGATTTCTACACAGGCATCAGCACAAGATTTGCTCGCATCACTAAAACCCCCCGGGGCTAAAAGCTACACCTCTTTTACCTCACGCCAAAATGCTGCTTGTTCTAATACGTTTTTTTTCTCTGGCGGGTTCATTATGCTCTGGACGGTTCTATGTTTTGAGTGAGCAAATGTGACTTTAGCCGCTTGTTTCACTCTGACAGGTCATGACACGCTTATCGCCGGATTTTCCATGGTTTTTGAATTTCTGGTTGGCATGATTTCCTTCTGATGCAAGAGCGTTTTATTTTACCTCTTTTGAAGCTTAAATCTCTTTATTGTGGCTAAATAATTAAGGCTTTTAGGTTCTTTATTTTTGTCCAACGTGCCTCAGGGTCTGAATAATAAACTAAACTATTTTCTTTGTAGTCCGTGAATGTCATGTTTTCCTGCAATGTTGTATCACGCTGGGTCCAGCTCGTTAGTTTTGTTTCCAGGATGTTAAATTCTCACGGATAGCTATTTATAGACTGCAGAACAGTCAGTTTTTTTCTCAAAATTGGTTTAGAGGTATAGAGAAGAGTCAGAGGAGCGTAAGAGCCTCACACGCGCGAATCGTGCGAGCCAACGATAGAAATTGTAGCGTCTCTCCGTTTCAGTCTTGCTCTCCGTTTTCAGATTTTGTTTAAATGTTCGTGCGTACAGTGTCCTTGAATACGCAAAAATATGGACTGTTTTGCAGTCTAGGCGATTTACTGATCCAATTTTAGAAAAACGAATTGCATTAAACTGAAGCTACATCAGCTCTGGGCAATTGCATTGTGGGTGTAGACAAAACCTGGGCCTGGCCCATGGGCTAGCCCATGGGCTAGCCCATGGGCTACCCTATGGGCCACCCTATGGGCTACCCCAAAATTTAAAAAATAAATAAAAAAAATTTTAAAAAAAAGAGATCGCACGAGGCTTTAGGCAGTAAGGATTTAATCGCTTTGTTTGCTACGTGATTTAGTATTGAGAATGGCTCGTTATTTGTTCGTCGCGTAAGCAATTGAGGTGAGCATTACTTTGTTAATAATGGTTCAATAGCTGATTCTCCCTATGGGGGAATCCCATAGGGGGAATCGGCTATTAACGGTCTTGAATTGTTGGATTTGAAAAGGGCTTGCTTAAATAAACACTTAGGCTGAAAAGTTTGCCGACTGAAAAAACGATGGGACCCCAATTTTTTGTGGGAAATCGAATGACATGATTGTCGTCCGTGACAAACTGAACAAGATAATTGGACACGTTGCATGAATCAACACTTAAGGTTTTCAAAGATAAAAGGAGGAGCGCCAAGCGGACAGATACCGTCTAACCACAATCCAATCCAATTCGGTGTTATCGTTTATGGTTTATGCTTTTCACAGCGACAACGTTTTTTTCAATTAGGTATATACATGACCCACCCCCTAAAAATCTACGCTACCTAGCAATTCCACCCTTCTAAGAGCTTTATTCAGTCAGAAAACCATCATGACCCACCCCCTCTAGGGGCTCAAAGAAGAAATGACCCACCCCTTTGCCAAGGCTCAAAAATTGCTGAACTGCCTTTTTTTTGCTCCAGCCGACCCCACCCCCTATACTTTTTTACCAGTCCATGAAGAGACTAATGGTAAACACAAATTCTCATTTTTTTAAATAATTGTAAAACACAAACGTTATGTACAATACCAATAAAACAGAATGTTGACCGGATCACGTGATCTCCTAGGTAATGATAAAGAAACTGCGAAAACTGAAGAGATTGTTACACAGAGATTGTTACCTAGTTGTATATTTATTTGACATGAAACAAAACTAGTTGAGTCTTTCTTTTAAAATTTCTATGTCGCCGCTATCTAGGGAACTCAGAATGTTCACTTGACTGGGGTCAAAGTGTGGATTTCTTGCCCGAATGCAATTTCCATATAAATGGAAGTGTTTGTTCTCAAATGTTTTTTTGTACTTCTGTTGGCTCTCGATCCACACAAGGTCGTGCTCTTGGTGGCGAATGCAAAATTTGTTGTCGATGTCCCCCCTAGAGAAATTGTCTGGCCCATCTCTGATGTTGCCCTTGCATCCTGCTGCACATTTTTTAATTCGTGTGGTGAGTCCAATTAGTTCAAAAGGGGTGTTCATTGTGGGTTGTACTGCTGGCTTCGGAGGCTTGCTTCTTCTAAATGTTATTCTAAGGGACGGACCATTAGAAAAGTTATGGGGGGGGAGGGGAATTTTCGACCTGCAGGAATTTTTTTTCGTTACCAAATTCCTTGTATGAATTTTTTTCAGGCCCTTGCATGAATATTTCTTAGGGGTTAATTGGCTTGCAAGAATTTTTTTTCATTTAATTTTCCCTTGCGCGAATTTTTTTTTTGTACTTCGCCCGCCCCCCCCATAAGTTTTCTAATGGTCCGTCCCTAAGCGGTTGATTAGAAGATGTCTCAGCGGTATATCTTGATGCCGATCGATCACCACTTGCCATTAGATCTCCAAGCGTCTTTGTTTGTGTGTTCCGTCCTAACTGGCTTGACTGAGTCATAACGTCCGGCGACTTATTACGGCGCATTCTTGCTGGCTTTTTGGCACCCGCACTTTTGTTAACCGCAAACGTTGTCAGTGCAGTCAAGTTGTCCTTCTTTTCTTGTTGTTGATACCATTTTACATAGCCCGTAACGTTCCTGTTGTGAGCAGCAACTGCGACAGTGTGGGCACAAATTTTTCGCGACTTGAAGCCCAAACACTGCTTATCGCAAACATATCCGTTGTCTGCAAGTCTTTTCACCATGTGGGGCGTTTGCTGAGACTCACTTTTCACGAGAAAACAGTTTTTTTCAAACCCAGCACGGATGTTTTTCTCTCGACAAAGCCTCTGCGCCTTCTCGCCAAGCAGCCGCAGATCTTTTTCTGTGAACAAATCTGACAGAGCATTTAAGTTAATTGCAGCATCTTCACGATTCAGTTGAGATTTTGGCGGAGCAGGTCGATGGCCGTAAACTTTCTTGAAATTTTCTGCATCAACATAGGCTTTTAAATTGTTAGTGGCGTTATCGCGATCACCAGGTTGTTGGTCGAAAAAGGTATCAGTTCCTTTTACGGAGCCTTGGTACTCAGGCCTCAGTATATACGGGCTTGAAAGCCCCAGCAATGCCCGTTGAACATCACGTCGCTGTTTGGTGATGAGGCCCCTACAATCCTCGATAAAACTGAGGGGTAGAGGGTGAGGGAGAGGGGTAGGGGGGCTTAGGGGTAGGGGTAAAGGGTGGGAGAGGGTAGGGGTGGGGAGTGAAGTTAGGGGTGAGGGCTGAAGGGTACAGGGTATGGGGGTAGGGGTGGGGATGATGGTAAGGGGATAGGGGGTGAGGGGGGAGGGGTTGGGGGTGTGGGGTAGGTAGATAGTTATTTATGGTTAAAATTTTCACACGGATTTTGTATTCTTCATCCAAACATACTATACAAACATTGTAACCTTTAAGAAATAATAGATTTTTCTGGCAGCTGTTTTAAAGAGTTTTAATCCTGTAAAGTCAATGAGAAAGTTGATCCAAACTCTATCATTAATTCGCAAATATATTAATACATGAATAAACCAACCTTTTCCTGCTGGCACTTTTCTTTTTTCACATGTACATCATTCTCGTCTTTTATACTTTCATTCTCTGCTGGCTTCCTGTCTACTTTGACACATGGTTTCGCTGAACATGGAACCTTTGTTTTATCGGCGTAAGTTTCAGTTTCCTATAAAATTGAAATAAGATTATTATTCACCAGAGTGTTTAATTTAATTTTGCTAGCAAGCTAGCCTTGATCTTTTCTGTGTGTTATCAGGGGCCAAAAATTGGTCTCATATTCTTCCAATATTGCCCCCACCCTATGTTCATATAAAGTATTATTTATTTTCATCCCCACCCCTTACACCTCACCCAGAACATCTACTGTAGTGATGAGCGGAAAATTTACAGGGCACAACGGACCGAGTTGAAAGTAATCAATTTTGGGTAATATAGTTACCTTCTGTTTAGGCTTTATTGACATATAGTGCTCAGCATCTGCATCATGGCCAAAGTAAAGAGTACCAAGTTTTACTCCAGTTCTAGGCACTTTGCTTTCAACACATTCTTTAGTGTCCTTAGAAAGAAAAGAAACATATATTGCAAAGGTCAAAATTAAGGTAAGAACAAGGTCATACCCTAAGAAGAAGTTAAAAGAAGAACTCAAAAGAGAAAAAAAGGTCACCCTTTTGCACATCTGGATTTTTGACTGCTTTTTTACTTCAAAAGTACCACTGGTGTGATTATGTTGAATAGCCTAGCTACAGGTATAGGTTTGACTATAGGTTTGATGTCTGTTTTCTCATTGTATCCATGGATACCATGAGAAAAAGATCTGCTCAGCCAGCCAGGCTGCAGATAATAATGCACCTTTAGTGACAGCAAAAATCTTTCTTACCTTGCGTACTGTCACTATAATGACCTCGTAATGGGTAACTTCAACAAATGCTGTTATTATCATGTCATTGGCATATTCTCCTCTCAACTTTTGAAGGGCAGCATTCCAGTCGAGTGGTTTTTTCTTGTCATGGAAATCCTCTTCACAGAGGAAGTCCAATTTGTCATTTCCAGAATCCTTGAAATGAAAATTGAAAATTTTTAAGCTTAGTGCATAAATAAATCAGATACTTTCGTTTAGTTCAACAAACTCTCTCGTTGATGGGCACTCAGACACTCACGCAGCCCCCGAACAGTTTAGTTCAAAATTCTAGGTGTATTGTAGATTGTCATATCTGACGCAACATTTTTAAACAGGCTTTCAAATGGAAGATATGAGGCTTCTAACATGAACAATTTTCTTCCTTTAAAAGCAAATAACTTGAAATCAAAAATCAAAAAATCGGCTTCAGATATGACACAATAGAGATCAGTGAGTGGTGAAATCAACTTGCTTTGTTTTTTTCTTGAGTAGCGAACTTGGACACAAAATCACGTTTCACAAATTTTAACTTATGAACATCGCAACATTACCGTAAAGCGCGTTTCATTGGATAAAAAAATAATACTGGTAAACTCTCACCACTCCCCAATATATCTGTTAAGTTCTAGCGAGTTCAAAATTGACACCCCTACCCAAATTTTGCCTTATGAACGCGTTTAATTTTGCCGAATGTTTCGCCAAAGACCGCAGCTTAAAAAAGTGCACATCTGGCCGTCATTTGCTTGTCTGTATTCCATAATGTTTTCAGAAAATCAAATAGTCACAAATGATCACAAAATCCTGCTGTCGGACAACATGAACATGAAACATGAACAACATATTTCGCCGGAAAAAATTTTCCCGGGGCGTCCACTCATTTAGGACATAATGACACCTTTGTCTTTTATTCCGAAATATCTTTTTTTTTACTTAATATCTCCACACGCTTTTCAAGACTTTCTTTGAACATTTTTTTCTCTGAATATCAGAAAATTAACTTCCACTGAGTGAAAATCATTTTGATTTTTGTCACTCTAAAAACTTTAAAAAACCTTAAAAAATACAAGATAGGTGATCGTATCTGACTTGCGTCAGCGACTCGCGTCAGCCGTCTCGCGCCAGCGCCAATTTCTCAAGTTTCATTAAGGCCTGGTCAAACGGTGCATGATTGTTGATGATTGTTTTGCGTTGGAAACTATCATCAACAATCATGCACAATCATGCGGGTGGTCAAACGACTTAAACCAAAACTTCCTAAATTAACATTAACAACATAAGCTGAGCGCGTACGTGTGTAGCATTGCCCGTGTCAACAAATATGCCCAGCAAGTATATCACTTTGGTTGCATGTCAGCTACCGTCGGTACGATCGGCAGTTGTAATTCAGGTTGTCAATTTCCAAGGCTAGATGCTGGTAAAAAAGCTGTCACTTAACAAAACAGACTTATCTTTATCGTACGAAGGTAAGCTATAAATACTTACATCGTATTGATTAGCCTTGAGGTGATCAAAGACTACACTCTTCAGCATTTCCAAAGGAATCTTTAAGGCCGTCGCAGCTGAAGAATAAAAGCAATTCCCGTCCCCAGGCGGGTTAAATACGACATCATATCCGAGTTTCTCAAATTTACTCCCCATATCTAAAGAGCAGTGGACTATATTACGAGTAAACTGAGCTATATATATGAACGTACTCCCGAGTTCGTATTTGTGTTCCACGTGCAATCGATGTGTAATGTGATGTGAGAAGTCGAGAACAAACGCGCTAGCTTTGCCTTAATATTTGTAATAATTATTGTATTAACTAGCTAGAAATAGTTGACACTACAGCTATCAAAAGGGGGTGGTAGGCCTACACGACTTTTACCTCATGTCAAAATGCTGCTTATTCCAATAAAGTTGTTTTTCTCTGCTGGGTAGATTATGCTCTGGAAGGTTCTGCATTTTACTGAGCAAATGTGGTTTTAGCCGCATGTTTCACACTGAGAGGTCATGACATATATATCGATTGACTGTAGTTATTGTTTTCTGGTCGGCAGGATTTGCCCTCTGATGCAAGCGCATTTTCTTTGACCTCTTTTGAAGCGTAAAGCTTTTTTATTTCGGCTGAATAAGGTTTTCAATTTTCTCCAAAGTTCCTTATGGATCTGATCTAAGCGATTTTCTTTAGTCCGTGAGCGTAATGTTTTTCTGCAATGCTGTATCACGCTGGGCCCAGCTCGTCAGTTTTCTTTGCAGAATTTTAAATTATCACGGATAGTGACTTACAGATCCAAAATTATAAGAGTGAACTGCAGCTTAAACTGAAGCTACATAAACTTACTATGGAGAATTGAATTGTGACTCAGTAAACTCCAGCTTAGTGTTTTTCTAAGGATAGTGTGAGTCTTTTGACTGGAGCGCGTAGTTCCTCCCTTGGTAATAGCTTTGAATAAGCTTAACAGTCTTTAAACTGTTTTGTTATTGCCACAGTTTGTGATCAGGCAAGACCATGGTTTCGGTTCTCCTCACGAACCTCATCAGTTGCCGGGTTGGCTTTGTGCTTAGTTGCTTTTGCAGGAGCAACTTTAGTTGTACTTTGTTGGAATAAGCAGCATTTTGACATGAGGTAAAAGTCGTGTAGGCCTACCACCCCCTTTTATTGTCACGCAACGCACAACAATTTGCATATAGATTCTAAAGCCTCGTTTTCGTGCCTCGAGGTCGTGACGGGTAAAAAACGTCGTTGGAACAGCGCGTGCGTAGAAAAAGGAGTCAACTGTTTTTTCTTCTCTTATTATTTTTTTTATTTGTTATAATTTTATAATTTTAAATTTATAATTTTAAATTTATTTTTAAATTAGGGGTGGCCCATAGGGTAGCCCATAGGGTAGCCCATAGGGTAGCCCATGGGCTAGCCCATGGGCTAGGCCCAGGTTTTGTCTACACCCATTGCATTGTCGCATTGTCAGTGCATTGTGACTCAGTCAAGATTGTTTTTTAGACAATGATAAACTCTCGGCATAGTAAATCGAACCCAATCGAACTAAATTTCAATCGAACTCAATCGAACTCAATCGAACTCAATCGGTGGATTGAGTTCGATTGAGTTCGGCAATCGAACGAAATCGAACTCACCGAAAAGAAAAAAAATCAATCGAACCCAATCGAACGTTCGATTTTCGAACTCGTGATTTATGTAAAACAGACGTTGAAAATCCATTACCAGATCTTAGAAGCTCGAGTTACTTCAGCCCTGAGTGTAGCGCACGTCTTTTTCGTAAGCGAAGAAATTCCGCAGAAATGGCTTTAGATGCGTTGTGGATCGTAAGCTTCAAATGTATAGTCAAAGGCTACCAGGAATGCCGCTTTGACGTCAAGGATGGCGAAGTTTTCAGGCTTTTAAACAAAATAGGCGAGAAAGGCCGTGCCGTGTTTTCATAGTCATCCATCTACTTTATGCCGTAGCCTGTGTCGCGGTTAGTAATTTGCTTGTATTTTTGCATAAAAGTAATCCTTCGAGTTGTCTTGCCGCTATTGTAAGTTAGCTAAAAAAAGGAAAGGGTACGACAATTTCGAAATACGCCCGCGGGAATAATGATAGCTTTGTTTTGTTCTGTTCTGTTCTCTTAACTGCCGTGGACAGTTTATAAATAGGGTTTGTGTTATTGAATAAATAGTAAAAAAAGCGCAAGAAAAACTTGCTTTGACGGGCTTGCTTTGGGCTTGCTTTGTATAGGTTCACCAGAACCAATCGAACGAAATCCATTTAATTGTGTTCGATTGAGTTCGGTTTCCGAACTCAATCGTAAACAATCAGACGGATTGAGTTCGATTGAGTTCGATTTGTTCGATTGAATTCGATTTCTTCGGAAATCGAACTCACTGAAAGTGTAGTGTTCGATTTCGTTCGATTGTCGAACTCAATCGAACTCAATCCACGGATTGAGTTCGATCGAGTTCGATTGAGTTCGATTTTCGAACGTTCGATTTCCTATGCCGGGTAAACTAAATAAGGCTTTTAGGTTCTTTAATTGGTCCAAAGTCTCCAAAGGAGAAAAGGAGAGAGACTTTCTCTTCCCTCTCAGACAGTTCTGTTGTTTCACTGGTTTAGCTTTTATTTCTACATTCATCCATCGCTGCAGATAGTTTGCAAGACAGTAATAACCAGGGAATTACTGTAAATAGGATAAACGTGTTTCCTTTTTCCTCTTTGTTGCATAGTTTTTGAGGACCTAATTTTAAATGAGAGAGATAAATATACGAGCAATGCTAGTAGCTAATTATGCTAATTAATCTGTCAAAGCTAGGAGCCAGGATAAACGGGTTGCACAGATAAAAAATGCGTTCTTTCAAAAATTTGTCCTGACTTGGGCCAACGGGGTCGAAGTCTCAAATGATCTCCTTCTCCTTTTTTTCAGATTTCTTCAAAAATCTGGAAAGCACTTAAGTTTCGAAGCGTTACTGGACCAAGATGGCTATTCCGGTTGTAGATTTTAGCGCCATGAGTTTACAAAACAATAATCAGCCTTGGGCGGAAAATAGCAATGCTGTTAAAGACTTGGCTGATGAACTCTACAACGCCTTTAGCACGGTTGGATTTGTGTATCTTAAAAACCATGGGATTCCCCAGGAAATGGTGCGTTTTTGTTCGATTGTTTGTTTTGTCGCCGGTTGTCGTCATGTCTTGTAAATGTTTTTTATTTCAGTTTTTTTTTGTCATTACAAAAACTGGGTTAAAGGGTCAAAAGGAGCATCATATACAGCTTCGTCTTGGGTCTAGAGCGCCTAGTCGAGCCTGCATCTAGAAGGAAAACACGTATTTTGCACGGTCAACAATATAAATCATAGAAATGACGTCAAGATGTTCAAAAACTGTGCCGTGAAACCAAGCACTCTCTTGAGTTTTGAACATTTTGACGTCATTGCTGTGGTCTATAAGAGTGTGGCCCATGGAACTGCTGTCTATGAAAGCGCCTGCTACGCAGATTAAGCTAGTTGTCTATATGTTAACTGGCGACAGTAGGTGCGCTTTTCAATAGCTCTGGTGCAAAGCTTTTTGCAGCAGCTGGGGTTCGATTTAGCACGTTACCATTGCGGTTGCCAGCGAACGCAGACGTCACTACGCAGTCGTCGCTTCCTTTCACCGGGCGCGACGACCGAAAATATAACTGCGTTTGCAGGCCTACTGCCATCGTGGCCGTTGTAGAAAGGTTTTAAACGAAGATGAATGTATGTTACGTATGTACTCGTCCAATCAATAGATGTCCTAAAAACATGAAAAAGTGGCCGTTTTAGAGAGTTGGAGGTTTGACAGTATTTTGTGTCGTTGGTACCTTTTTGTATTTCATTTTGAATGACCCGTTGTACCGGTCGCTCCTCTAGTAGAATTCCACCTATAAAATATATATACTAAGGTCTTAAGAGGTCTTGGGAAACCATCTCTTGTATTCATGTTGTTATAGCCTTCCACTAGGTAGTTCTGTTGAAACTTCGCGAGACCTTGCTGAGAGAGCAGAAAACTTGAGAGGAGAGGAAGAGCGATTTTTTTTGTTCACCCTTGAAGTTAATTTCCCTGTTTAACTCTGCAGATCGACTCTATTTTTGTGGAGATGGATAAGTTCTTCGCCCTGAGTCATGAAGCAAAAACGAAATACAAAAGAAAACACAAATTCTGCAGAGACGGTTGGAATTCTTTTGAAGCGGAAAGGTAATGTGTGCGCATCATCTTAATTTGTACTTATGGTGCACGATAAACAACCCAGAATTGTGACATGTATGTGCAGTAAAGGTAGCCGACTGTATTAGCCCTTGAGAAACAGAAAAAACGGCCATCCTAGCTTTCAAAGTTGCCTAGGTAATGGGGGAGAATTAAATGAAAGAGGATCATCTCAGTTATAGACACAACTTTTGCCGTTGCGTAAAGAATAAAGTCTGAAATGATGCAGGCCTGTACGGAATTTAAACTCCGCTTGACCTCTGCGATACCGGTGCAGCGCTCTACCATTAGAGCTAACAAGCCAACCGGAAGCTGATCTTTTATTTGGTTCTTTCAAAACCCATGAGCCACGCTTTGAAACAGGCACTTGGGTCAACCCGGAAGTGGCTTTTTATAGTCACGTTGATTGGCTGCAATATATTCTTCCCAAATAGACCTTTTCAGCTTGTTTGGATTTGTTTTCCTATTTCAAACCATGTGATAGTGCCGAACCCTGGAAAACTGTTTCACGTGGTCTGAATTGGGAAAACAAATCATACAAGCCAAAAGGTCTATTGACTGAATAATAATAATAATAATAATAATAATAATAATGATAATAATAATAATTTACTTTAGTAATAAACCAAACCCTGCTTTCTCTTCCTGCACAGCCTTAACACTGAGAGACCACCATGTTACAAAGAAACCTTGGATTTGAATTCAGTTCATGAGGCAGATTTTGTAAGTTTTAGTAGGTAGCTTGTTAACACTTGCAATGGGTGCCAGAGTTTTTTTCCATTTTTTCTTACCTAATTCCTGATAGTTTGCGGCGAATAGAGGCGGACGGGTTATTTCCTCCTAGGTATTTTGAGAACAGACCCCTGTTGCCAGTTAGTTAGCCAGGAAGTTAATACTACAATTTCCCAAGAAAAAGTTTTATTATGACAGTCGGGGCCACAACCAGATCTGGATGTAGGATGACGTCATCTAAATTTTGTCTGAAAGAGGTTCCATTTGAATGGTACCATCACAGTTTCGTCCACGGATTTAAACGTCTACAGAAATAAAATTTAGACCCGGTGATATAGAGAAAACTTACCCAGAGCAGAAGGGTCGCCCTCCAAGCCGAGTAAACTTAGGCGAGCGTTCCTGATATCAGAAAAAAGTTGACCCCTTTGTCCTTGCCCTGGCCAACAGAACTCGCGCATACTCTAATTGTATCGCTTTGACCTAGTTGACCCAGCTGGGCAAGCCGAAGTGTTTATATGAAGTACTGAAAGTGAGTAGGCACGTGTAGGAGGGTGACGCGGCCTACCTTCACAAAACGTTGAAGCTTTTCTTTTGTCATAAAAACCGTTTCGCTTGTAGCAGCAGAAAGGAGAATTTGCCCAGCCTTTAAACCGCGTCTTGATTGGTTTACAAGAATATCGTTTAAATTATTCTTTCCAACCAGTTTCATCAATGTTTTTGTGTTGCAGAAATGGCCTAATGGAGAGATACCAAACTTCCAACACAACACTACACGAGCCTATGACACCATGACGGAGCTGGGCTTCAGGGTGCTATCTGCCGTGGCCATAGGCCTTCAACTGGTATGAAAATCACGTTGACACAGCGAATGATTACATGGACTAAAATCGATAAATGGAAATGTTTAAGACGAGGACGACTGCGAGTATGAGGTTTTCTCAATACTAAGTATACGTAGTTCGCAAACGTGAACCAGCACCATTTTGGCGGGAAAACGTCAACCCATCCACCCGCACCACAGGGCAACCAACGTAAAATCTCACACTTTAGTTATAGGTAGTGTTGGAGCCTGCAACCTGATATTGCACATCCATCTGTTGTGGACAACTGACAGCTGTCAACACGGAGTATTGCATGAACATATCGCGAGCTCAGGTGTCGATCCATCAAGGTTACGTTCTCCGCTAACAAGTTACTGGTTTAACTGACGCAGGCTCAACTCCTAGTGGATTTCTTTGCGATGGTTACAAGTTTATTGTTTGAAGTAAATTACAAATTTATAGTGTAATAAACGGGAGCTTCGCTTCAAGCTTTGGATAAATCTATATATTAACTTACTTTTTGATTTCTTGAACAGAAACATGACGCATTTGCCCACGCATTTGAAAAAGTAGGCACTTCACAGGGAGAAGTTATGATAAGGTATAATTACTACCCCACGATAACTGATTTGAGTAACGTCAAAAAAGGTCAGCTTCGCTGTGGAGAGCATAGTGACTGGGGCGCCTTTACATTTGTGATCCAGGATGATGTTGGTGGACTCGAGGTAAAGAAAGCTACCGTTAATTAGGCCAAGCAAACAAAAATAATAAATAAACAAACAAATGTTTCTCCTCCCCGCCTGCTTCATTTCTTGGAGTCGTCTATTTCTTAAATTATTTGGAAATGATGGAATGAACAAAAACCAACAGGAGTTACTTGCAACATCAGTTATTGTACAATCCTGCGTAACAGGCGTTACTTTTCATAAAAAATGAAACCTATTGACGTTTTTCATTTACCTTGCCTATTGAGATATTTCTTACGACGCATTACGTTGTTAAAACATGCATCAAACCAAAATTTGTGTTAAATAATTATCTGACGTTTCATTATTAATATTTGACCGGGGAACTCCAACTAATCCCCGAGCGAGCATTCACTTGAAAACCGTGAATAAACAGGTCCGGAAATAACAAAAACAAGCGCCCGCCTGCTCTCTTTTTTCTAGAAACCCGGACGATCAACATTTGTTTTTATTCTACTTGACCCTTTATAACCTAGGAAAAAGCATTTTCTTACACTAACAAGTCCATTGATTCTTAATTATTTGCTTCAGGTACGCAACGCTGATGGAAAATTTGTACCTGCCCCACCAATGGAAGGAACAATAGTGGTGAACGTTGGCGATATGATGGAAAGATGGACGGCGGATAAACTGAAATCGACGGTACGTTGGATGCAACCCTCATACTAAGCCTACGTTTCAGTGTTACGCCCGGGAGATACGTACTCAAAAACGTTTTATTGGAAGGCTCTGAACCGAGGTCCTACATACCCTTTTATATACTATTTTTGACAGAAAATGGTACCCCTTTTTTTACCTGGTTGAGAGCTCTGTATCCCTTTTAACTATTGTAAATGCATTGTTTTTAAACTATGAAAAAGTCAGAAAACCAGGAAATTTTCTCGACTTTTTCACCGCCATAGATTCTTTTATTCTTCTATTATTATTAGGTCTTTTTACAGACGGAAAGACAGATTTCCCTTGCCTTTTATATATTTCAGCTCCCTGCTCTTTCAGAAACCTAACGCCTGAAAAAGCTACCCCTTTCGGGTACAGCCTCCTCGTCTCGTATAAGCCATTATAGAGAGTACCCCCCCCCCCCCGGAATGTGAGTGAAAACACTTTCCCCCGCCAAAATGCAAGCTCCGGTTCATCTCAATGTGCATGATTAGCATAATATAAGAACCCAAAAAAATCGGCAGCTAAACGTTTTCTCTCTGTCAAAAATATCAATTTTCCGGGTGTATCATTAGCTGATTGATTTGGAGAGCTCCTTAGGACTGTTCCAAAACGCTGAAACACGAATTGCTCTGATTCCCATCGAACACCCCAGTATAAACAAACAAGGGGCTGCCTTCAACTAACTTCCTTACGTTGTATCTAATTCGCGCAGGTTCATCGTGTACTGATACCCGAAGAGCAGATCAAACGCCGTCAGCGTCGTTCCATAGCATTTTTCTTTAACCCGGATGCCGATGCGGTTATCACATGTATGGATGGCTCTAACAAGTATCCTCCTATCACTTCAGGGGAGTGGACCAAAATGAAACAGAACTTGACACACAAATAATCAACCGTCTTTAAATTTGACGGTGACGTCATATTGCTCAAAGCAAATGTTACAATTAAACCTGAGGCAACCATTTCTTTGAATTGGTTGTCTTCAATTCCACTATGTATTTATAAGGGGAGTATAGGGTTATAGTAAACAAGTAACCAGGGACCGCGGAGCCGGGGGGGGGGGAGCGTTGGGGGGCCATAGTCCCCGCCATTTTCTGTAAGTAAATATCATATAAAGCAAGCTATTCAACTCTTCGACTGTAAAACATTCCTGTACGATGAGGATTAACAAAATGTCAATGAAAATACATTTAGTAGAGCTCTGAGAACATCTACGAATAGCTGTGACGTTGGCTACGTTTTTAAAGACTTTTATTATCATCACGGTCAGGAATGCCTTTTCTCTTAAACACAATAAGCAAAATTTCATGAAGTCAAATATTGTAAACATGTGGTAAATGCTCCTCAAAACGCTGGAAATCACATTTCCGAGAGTCTTTATTTCAAAATTACCCGGGGGAGAATACCGTCTCAACCCCTAATTTCTCACGGCGGTCGTTAGCCCCCGTGGTCCCTGAAAAAAAAATCGTGAAAAGCTTTCTTTCCGTTACAATGAGGTCAGTCTATTTATTAGATACCCGAATGCAATTATTTAGCACAAGGGAACATAAAGATTCTTGTTTAGCATTGAAGGGTTGATCAATTTAGGTTTCTAAGAAACTGCCAACCTACCCCTCCCCTAACTAAACGTTTACATTTGCGTCTCACTTGGGGCAAAAAGTTTGACTAGGGGAGGGGTAGGTGGGCAGTTTTCAGAAACATAAATTGATCTGAAGGGGCTATGCCACGAGGATATTCCTGTTTTAGGTCAATTCTGTGTTGAAGTTACACAAAATCTCCTGTAGCGTTATGCAAAAGATAACAAACAAATCAGGAAGCACTACCCATAATTATTGTTTTGGTGATTTTTGCAGGAATAGCATTGAAACTTGACAAAAATGGGTTAATTAAAGTCTCTCCTTGCCATCCGTTGAAATAGACGACAGAAAACAGTTTCACTGCACTGCCTAAAAGTACTCTTAACTAAGAAAACTGGACCATTACTTTTTGAATTCAAGCAACTTTTAGCTTTCTAAAAAGAAACTAAATTAGCGCGAGGTGGCCTCTTTAAGTTTTATTCTCAAGATCTATTTACACGGTACAACTTTGTCGCATCCGATCAATGTACTTACGATAGAGGTAAAAACCGAGACGTTCTGTGAAAGAAACGCCGTCTTAGACAATCACAGCTCGATGTTGGTCCATTCTGGTCTCCAAAGATACTTGGCTTTATTTCAAGGCCACATGACCATAAGAAACGACGAGAATGGTGTTGGTTTGATTTGCTTGTGGTACTGAGCACATCACTTGCGACAAAGTTTTGCCTTGTAAATCGGCCTTTAGAAATCATTTAACATCAAAAACATATATTATTCTTGTCATATACCGTCATAAACCAAGAATTTAATTGAACCACATCATATATGAAACATTTGTTAAATTTTTAAGCAGTTGTATGTGTTAGTTTAATCTCAAAGCAATCTTTGGACCTCATTCAGTCTTTTGCACAGGTAGTTTTCAGTTATTATTATCAAATAAACGTTTTTACTGGACTAGATATTTATATCGCTACAAAGTCTTTGGTTACTTGATATATATTTCCCTAGAATGCATGCCATAACCCTTCGCTATATTGCTTGCAGCAAATACGGAATGACCTGGGATATTTTCTAGCTAGACCACTGAATGTACGTTTAATTAAAAATTTTAGACGCCGTGCAGCTCTTGCCCTGAGAAAAGCTAATTTTGTTTGCCAGATTATTGGTCTCCAACCAGCCTTTTGCTGTATGTATTGCCATGTTTGCATTGGTTTGATTTTAAATCTACATGTTTCCGTCTACATTAGAGAATCGGGCAAGAACGAATTAACCTTTACGCGTTTTGTGGGCCTCTGCTTTCAAAGGTTTATATTTATTTCCACCGTTGAACTGTGAACTGCTACTTTTCTTGGGGAAAAATAATTGGGAGAGAAGCTGAATCAGCTCAAAACATATGCTACGTTAAGCTAAAGAACACATCTATATACAGTCATAAGACTGGCCATAGACAATAGAATTGTGTAATTGTAGAAATACTACTAGATCTTGTTCAATAAACTGTGTAGTTAAACAACTTTTTGAGGGTAGCAAAGGGGATTCATGGTCCTGTTTCACGTACAAATTTTGACAAATTTCACGTATCACGTGGGTAAAAACCAATTTTCACGTGTCACGAATCTCACCTGTTTAAACAAAGGGGCTAAGCCGAAACCAAAACACAGTCAACAATATTGGATCAAAATATTCGCATTTTATTTGACGATCGCAGCTTCTTCCACCTTCTCCTCTCATTGACCTCATTAGATTGTCGGTGGGACAACCTCGTCCCCAGGGCGCTTTTCCCTAGGGAAAAGTGCCCTGGGGACGAGGTTGTCAGTGAAGCGATCTTAAAGAGCATTAACGAGTAATCGCGAATGCGGGAAATTCATGTCTGCAGGCATCTGGCGTTCAAATTGAAAACACATCAATGTTCCTGGTGCGATTTCTTTTTACCCCTAGCGACTGTAGCCTGCGTGACAGGCGCAGGTTAGTTGGGTTTTTACAGTAAGCAGTACACACTGAAAAAAGGAGTTTTTATATCAGATTTTGTTTGAAATCAGTAGAGTACTTCACATTCTAGTAAAAATAAATCAGTGCAACAAATTATAAATGTAAGGCTGCCGATAATTTTAATCTTAGTTTTTTAGCTGATCATGAAAGGCAAATGAGTGTTTGCTACTTCGCTAAAACATAGTTAATTAAAGTGGAATGGTTAGGAAACCCTTTGTTATAGGTTTTTGTTAGCTTTTTTGGATCTGACCGTGCACAACGTTCAATAGCACTCCTATCATTTTGAAGTTATTGACCAATAGTATTATTGCGTTAATTTATTCAGTCATAATCTGTGAACAAAAAACAAAGGATTGTGCACAGTCAGGAAGCTTCCTGACAAAAACTTTTTTTTGCACCCGAGATGGCGTGTTAATTATTGTTTGAGTTTTAAGCCGGAGTTGTCAGACAGTGTGATACGCGAGGAATTGTAAGTAGGTTTAACGTTTGCATTTACTTCTTTGTTGAATGATTTTGAGGTGTTTTACCTAAATTTAAAGTCAAAAAAGAGAAGCATAATTTCTGCATTTTTTTTTATTGCTAAATTAGCATAAGTACACAAACTCTTTGAAACAAATCGCCCGTTGTTGGTTAGAGAAAATAAAACCAAAAATACTGGCGAAGGTGGCTTGAGGTGTGTGGGGGGAAAAAGGTTATTAAATCAGACTGTAAACCCATGACTACACTGGCAAACCTCTTTAAAAAAAGTGCCTCTTTTTTTGACCAGCTCGTGGGCTAGGAACTGGGCTACTATTCAACAGGTTTTGCCCTCGGGCCCGAAAAGTTAATGGGCCTTTCGAGAAAAAGGGCCCCAGCATGGCGGTTTTGTACAACGAGAATGGCTAGCTGCAAGGGGCCTATTATTATAAGAATGCAATGTATTATTAAGAAGCTACTGATTCAGAAGCTATCTTCTTCTCCTCGTCGCCGAGGCGTTAACAGGAGCCTGAGGTATGTGCCACTGTTTTAGACCTTACTTATATCCTTTCGGGTATCCTCGACACTAAAACTTCCACTCGGCTTCTCATTGCTAATTTTAAGAGTTAGAGACGTCACATGGCTGAAATTTGTAGCGAATGAGACTCCGCTTCGATTTGAGGCATAGGCGTGGCTGTCAATCAACTTTAAGTCTATATTGTCTATTCCGTTTTCGTTTACACGCAACCAGCAACTGCGGGAAAGAATTATTCTGAATTCAGAGATGGCGGACGTAAATTCGAATTTTAACTCTGCTGTCGAAGCAAGTCTTTTGGAATTAGAGCGGCAGGGAATGTCGCGTGTAATACGCTATCAGAAAGTCAAAGCCATTTCTACACTGACATCAGGTCAAGATTTGCACGCATTGCTAAAATCTACACCGCCTTTACCTCATGCCAAAATGCTGCTTGTTCTAACACGTCTTTTTCGCTGACGGGTAGATTATGCTCTGGACGGTTCTATGTTTTGACTGAGCAAATGTGATTTTAGCCGCTTGTTTCACGCTGACAGGTCATGACACGCTTATCGCCGGATTTTCTGTGGTTTTTGAATTTCTGGTCGGCATAATTTCCTTCTGATGCAAGAGAATTTTATTTCACCTCTTTTGAAGCATAAAGCTCTTTATTGTGGCTAAACAAGGCTTTTAGGTTCTTTATTTCTGTGCAAAGTGCCTCAGGGTCTGAATAATAAACTTAGCGATTTTCTTTGTAGTCCGTGAATGTGATGTTTTCCAGACCAATCTATAGTCCGGTCCAGTCCAGCATTTACATTATTATATGCAATGTATTACCGGTATTAAGAAGCTACTAAAGCTATCTCACGACAGATTCTTCTCCTCGTCGTTAACGGGAGCCTGAGGTATGTGCTACTGTTTTAGACGTCCTTACTTATGTCTTTTCGGGTATCCTAGACACTAAAACTTCCACTCGGCATCTCATAGGTAAGATGAGGGTTTGGTTAATTTTAAGAGTTAGAGACGTCACATGGCTGAAATTTGTAGCGAATAAGACTCCGCTTCGATTTGAGGCATATATAGGCGATCGTGTATTCCTTACGTTTCTGATGTCATTTAGTTAGTTGTGACCATTATTTTTAGAAAATACATGTAGTTAATGTTTCTCACAGAATAGCCACACCATACCACGTCATATTATGTAATTACCGGTCATTATTTTACTTCATATATACTTCTGTAAATCAGTTCGTGATATCTCAATGAGCCTGAGGAAGACTGGTATTGGCCAGTCGAAATATCGCAACTAAACTCAGTCACTGCAAAAGTCTTCTTGACTGCAACGTTTTCTACAGAATGACTTCACTTTAAATGGTTGGTTGATTAGAAAATTACGTAACTAAATGTTAAAAAAATGTGATATATTTTAATACTAAACTTTTGCTTCACCAGAAGGGGAAAAGTGGATCCCTTCTGATCATTTTCCTCGAATTTTGCTGCCACAATACCTGCGAAAACTCAGGCGTTTTTTAATGCGTAGGTGAATTCTATTCCAAGGCTTTGTATGAGCAACATCCATTTCCGACATGAAAAATGTTCATAGAATTCGCAATGAACGTTTTTAATTATAAAATGATTTTGAACTTTATTCTAATATATAAAAGGCATTACTGCTATAGGGGGCAAAACCCGGTCTAAGTAACTCAAACTGTTGCTTTCGAGCTACACAGTTTGTCGATCAACTTTTGGGTCTCCTAGACAGTTATTTGGGGAATATTATACTGGACTGCATACTGGGCTACAAAATTATAATTCTTCATTAGCTTCTTATAGCCGAAATTTGGCTGCTGGAGTTAACCCATTACTTCAACGTAACTCTTTGACAATATTCACAAAGAAATCATTTAGCATTATTGGACAAAGCTTACGGCGTACGTATCTGACGTATCTGTTTCAGTCGTGCCATTTCCCTCTTTACTCACTGATATCAGGTATTGATATCAGATATTGTTTGACGCTCGGGCCTTAGTAAGAGTACGTGATTTTCACTCTTTCGAAACTCGTTGACCGATTTACGGTCATCAGTGTCCTTTCAGTGCAGCAGAATAATCTAGATCGGTTTGTTTAAAATAGCCATTCTTTTTTCATTCTTTGTTCTTATTATTTGTGACTGTGAAGAAGTATGGAATTATAATGCATAATAAATGTAGGAAGTTGTACGGAAATCTTAAGGCTGCATTTATTTCATTAAACTTGAAAATAATAAAGAACTTCATTTGTATAATCAGGGGCACCCAACGAGAATATAGTTCAAAACCACTTAAACATAGCATTGTTAAACGTAGTTTAGAATTTAAATGGTAGATATATAGGCATATTTTTATCCCCTAAAAATTTTTCATCTGTTCGGATTTCCTAGCTGAAAGTCTAGTGACCAAAAATGATCGGAATCAAAACTTGCCTTTTCGAAAATTTCAGCCAGAAAAAAGGCTCCTGAAAGTTCTAGGTGACCTTTTTAGCGTAAAAATCTGTTAAAAAATGGGTAATTATACCATGTTGTAGATGTTCGAAAATCCTAGGAGAGGTGGGAAAGGAAGAAATTTTACAACAAATGTTCCGAAAATTCTAGGTCTCTAATCGCCTTCCGAACAGATATTTTCTTAAAATTGACGTTGGGTGCCCCTGTGTAATGGCTAAACAATAACATTAAAGGTCCTTTCAAGCAGCAACTAAAAAAATTGGCATCCCCCTTCTTACCTTCAGAAATTTTTTTCATTCCCCTTATTTCTTCCAAAACATTTTAAGATCCCCCCTCAATTTCCTCTGACTCCCCCCCGTGGTATACATAATAAACGTAGCCTAAATTGTGCCATAAAATGAACCTCTACCTCTTGATTGAGGTCTTCGAAGCTGCTTACGGCAAAAAATCTACTATTGTCAGATTATCTTAGCAACAAAGTGAGTGATTTTCACTTAGTGCTAACTTTAGGTCTTTGCGGTTCAAAATAGTCTTTCTTTGTTTAAGCAAACAAAGCTGATTCAAGCTGAGAGTTGCAGCATAAGCCTGGTTGCAGTCATCAATCACTTTTTGTTTAACTCAGACATGTTTTAAAGGCGTGGGTCACCTCATAATTTGCATAATTTGGCGATGTGGCATTTGAAACGGATTGTTTTGATCAGTCGTCGTGAAACTTGGCAAACAGTTTTAGCTCGGTGGCCTTAAAGGGAACCTCCACTTCAACAAAAAGATAACTTTAAATCACAGGAAATAACTGTTACAGTCAAGTCAATCTAAAATATTTTTAAAGAAAGCGTTTGTATCCGAAAGAAATAACTTTTAGATTCGCCTATTTTCGTTTTCAAATTTTGCGGGCGTCGCCATCTTGAATAAGTGTGACGTGTAATGGTTGCCCTATTGTTATTAAACAAAAGCTCTTTGTGTCAGAACAACAGAGCAACCGTAACACGTCACAATTATTCAAGATGGCGGCGCCCGCGAAATTTGAAAGTGAAAATAAGCGATTTTAAAATTCACTTTTCCTGATATAAACACTTTTTTTAAGACAAATTTCGAACAAATTTGTTATCAACATAATTTTATTCGATTTAAACTTATGCTGTAGTAAGAGTGGAGGTTCCCTTTAACAATATGTGACATATTGGGCTCTGGGCTCTGGGCTCTGGGTCAATAGCCCTTGAGGCTGAAGGCTGAAAGGGCTATTGACTCAGAGGCCATGAGGGCGAGAGAAATAATTTTTTTAGTTAAATCCAACTGGTTGGTCAAAAAATATCGAGACAAAACAACTTTAGCTCGTAAACCGCGATTCAGCCGCCATTGTTGTGGTTTTCAAAGCCGGCGCTCTTCGCTACAAGTGGGCCATAACATATAGCCTAGTAGTAGCTCAACCAGTCAGAACGTAGCATTGATAATAGACCACTAGTTGGATTTTACTAATATGAAATAGCCCTGCATGTATGCCGCAAGGTTAAATGACAATCCAGACAGTTTCGCTGACAATTATCAAAAAAAAAAACACTGCTAGCATAATTTGCACTTTTGGCTTGTTTCGCAGCACAAAATTGTCATTTGATAATCATGCAAAAAAAACTTTTTTTAGCACCCGAGATGGCGTGTTAATTATTGTTTGAGTTTTAAGCCGGAGTTGTCAGACAGTTTTGCTGTTTCAGTGAAAACTTTAATCGTAAGACCGTGATACGCGAGGAATTGTAAGTAGGTTTAACGTTTGCATTTACTTCTTTGTTGAATGATTTTGAGGTGTTTTACCTAAATTTAAAGTCAAAAAATAGAAGCATAATTTCTGCATTTTTTTTTTTTTTGCTAAATTAGCATAAGTACACAAACTCATTGAAACAAATCGCCCGTTGTTGGTTAGAGAAAATAAGACCAAAAGTACTGGCGAAGGTGGCCTGAGGTGTGTGTGGCGGAGGGGGGGGAGGTTATTAAATCAGACTGTAAACCCTCGCCCATGACTACACTGGCAAACCTCTTTAAAAAAAGTGCCTCTTTTTTGACCAGCTTGTGAGCTAGGAACTGGGCTACTATTCAACAGGTTTTGCCCTCGGGCCCGAAAAGTTAATGGGCCTTTCGAGAAAAAGGGCCCCAGCATGGCGGTTTTGTACAACGAGAATGGCTAGCTGCAAGGGGCCTATTATTATAAGAATGCAATGTATTATTAAGAAGCTACTTATTCAGAAGCTATCTTCTTCTTCTCCTCGTCGCCGAGGCGTTAACAGGAGCCTGAGGTATGTGCCACTGTTTTAGACCTTACTTATATCCTTTCGGGTATCCTAGACACTAAAACTTCCACTCGGCTTCCCATAGCTAATTTTAAGAGTTAGAGACGTCACATGGCTGAAATTTGTAGCGAATGAGACTCCGCTTCGATTTGAGGCATAGGCGTGGCTGTCAATCAACTTTAAGTCTGTATTGTCTATTCCGTTTTAGTTTGCACGCAACCAGCAACTGCTGGAAAGAATTATTCTGGATTCAGAAATGGCGGACGTAAATTCGAATTTTAACTCTGCTGTCGAAGCAAGTCTTTTGGAATTAGAGCGGCAGGGAATGTCGCGTGTATTACGTAATCAGAAAGTCAAAGCCATTTCTACACCACTGGCATCAGGACAAGATTTGCTCACATTGCTAAAATCTACACCTCTTTTACCTCATGCCAAAATGCTGCTTGTTCTAATACGTATTTTTCTCTGACGGGTAGATTATGCTCTGGACGGTTCTATGTTTTGACTGAGCAAATGTGATTTTAGCCGCTTGTTTCACACTGACAGGTCATGACACGCTTATCGCCGGATTTTCTGTGGTTTTTGAATTTCTGGTCGGCATGATTTCCTTCTGATGCAAGAGCATTTGATTTGACCTCTTTTGAAGCATAAAGCTCTTTATTGTGGCTAAATAAGGCTTTTAGGTTCTTTATTTTTGTCCAAAGTGAATCAGGGTCTGAATAATAAACTTAGCGATTTTCTTTGTAGTCCGTGAATGTGATGTTTTTTAGACCAATCTATAGTCCGGTCCAGTCCAGCATTTAAATTATTATATGCAATCAGTATTACCGGTATTAACGTGGCTCGACTGGATTTTTTGGGGGGGATACCTCCCACGTTTGAGCATCAACTACGTCGGCATGAGTAAAGATATGGGAAAAAGGTTACCACAGCTGTATTATATAATGATGAAAATTTCCTATGATCTGGGTTTTATTGCAATCGGAGTCGCCATGGCAACGTAATGACGCCATTACGCTTTTTATTTATCTTTGTGTTTCTCTGTACCAGGAGTTTTTTGAAGAAATCGCTTAAGGGAGTATGTACCTGCTATAATTGCCTCCATTATGGCAAAGTTTCAACAAATTCTATGTGAGCGTTTTCGAAATATTTTGACACGCAGCTTTAACAATCATGAAAACAGTGAAATAGCATGCTATCCATACAATTCGCTAATATTTTAAGAAACTGTTACGCTTTGGAAACGCGGCTTCATCCCATAGTGGTTTGATTCCATTGAAAAGTGCATACAAAAAAAGAGGGGAATTGCTCTGAGCGATCGCGAGTAAGAAGAATTTTATTGACTTGCATTCAGCTGCTTTTGTTATAGTTTTTGGGCGTAATTTGGTCCATGCCTACAAATTTCGCATTTTTCAAAAAACCGCTCGATAAATTTTTTTGTAAATTCGACAATCTGGAGATTAATTATCAATAAATATTCCCTGCAAGTTTCAAGAACATTGAAAACAAGGAAGGCTTTTAAATAGGGCCTTAAACATAACCAATTTTCCCCCCAGATTTTGTGTTTACAAGTGAGCGTCCTCATTATTCACTGGCATTGTTTTCAAGTTTCATATACACGTGCACATTTAGCAAAAAGATAGAATTTGCATCAAAAAGGACCCTCGGTTATATCTCCGGAATATGCTAATTACCGGGTAAAGAGATTAGTGATACATTATAACATCAGAGCAATTCTTTGTAAGAGTTTCTGTGATGTTATAACCCGAGTAAGATAATTAAGTATTGCATCCTACACGATGAGCGGTGACGTCCATCGTTTCGGCTCTCACTGCTGTCGGTGACACGAGCCAATTATTAGCATATTCCGAATATTTCTTCGGAAAGTAATCGAGAGTTCTCTTTGATGCAAATTTATATCTTTTGCTAGTTGTGCACGTGCAAATGAAACTTGAAAACAATGCCAGTGAATAATGAGGACGCTCACTTGTAAACACAAAATCGGGGGGGAAAATTGGTTATATTTGAGGCCCTATTTAAAAGCCTTCCCTTTTTTCAATGTTCTTGAAACTTGCAGGGAATATTTATTGACAATTGATCTTCAGATTGTCGAATTTATAAAAAAATTTAGCGAGGGTTTTTTTGAAAAATGCGAAATTTGTAGACATGGACCAAATTACGTCCAAAAACTGTAACAAAAGCAGCTGAATGCAAGTCAATAAAATTCTTCTTACTCGCGATCGCTCAGAGCAATTCCCCTCTTTTTTTGTATAAATAAAAAGCGTAATGGCGTCGTTACGTGGCCGTGGTGACTCCGATTGCAATAAAACCCAGATCATAAGAAATTTTCATCATTATATAATACAGTTGTGGTAACCTTTTTCCCATATCTTTACTCATGCCGACGTAGTTGATGCTCAAACGTGGGAGGTATCCCCCCCAAAAAATCCAGTCGAGCCACCTTAAGAAGCTACTGAAGCTATCTTCTTCTTCTCCTCGTTGCCGAGGCGTTAACAGGAGCCTGAGGTATGTGCCACTGTTTTCGACCTTACTTATATCTTTTCGGGTATCCTAGACACTAAAACTTCCACTCGGCTTCACAAAGCTAAGATGAGGGTTTGGCTAATTTTAAGAGCGAATGTCTGTAAAAATCGAGCAACCGGCGGCCAAGGTCAAAAATTAAATTTCGCTCATATCTTGTCCATACATACTTATTAGTAAGTAACTAAACGTGGTGTAGTTTGTTTTTCAAAAGACCGCTTGGATTTGGAGAAAATCGACAAAATCAATTTTCCTGGTCGGCGCCTTGAAAACAACCAAAATTTGAGGCAAAACGAGGCGGTCTCAAAACTTCGCTCGCACGCAAAAAGGAAGACAGCGTGGTAAAATATTCCCCGATAAATCAATTTATAAAGGGTTTTAGCCCTAGTATGGCGGTTAATTCTTATCTTAACGATAATGTGGAGGGTAAACAATTTTATTTTAGTTTTGGTTCTTTTTCAACTCAACGAAGTTTAAATTTAGACCTAAAGTCGCGATTTAATTTTTAGGTATGTGCTACACCTTGGTTTTTCCTGAAAAAAAAAAAAAAAAAGAAGAGGAAAAGTGGATCCCTTCTGATCATTTTCCTCCAATTTTGCTGGCACAATACCTGCGAAAACTCAGGGGGTTTCAGAGTGAATTCTACTCCAAGGCTTTGTATGAGAAACATGCGTTTCCGACATGAAAATTGTTCATAGTTCGCAATGAACGTTTTTAAAATGATTTTGAGCTTTATTCTAATATATAAAAGGCATTACTGCTATAGGGAGCGAAAGCCAGTCTAAGTAACTTAAACTGTTGCTTTCGAGCTACACAGTTTGTCGATCAACTTTTGGGGAATATTATACTGGACATACTGGGCTACAATATTATCAATCTTCATTAACTTCTTATAGTCGAAATTTGGCTTTTGGAATTAAGCCATTACTTCAACGTAACTCTTTGACAATATTCACAAAGAAATCATTTAGCATATTGGACAAAGCTTACGGCGTATACGTATCTGACGTATCTGTTTCAGTTGTGCCATTTTCCCTCTTTACTCACTGATATCAGGTGTGATATTGTTTGACGCTCGGGCCTTAGTAAGAGTACGTGATTTTCACTCTTTCGAAACTCGTTGACTGATTTACGGTCATCAGTGTCCTTTCCGTGCAGCAGAATAATCTAGACTGGTTTGTTCAAAATAGCCATTCTTTGTTCATTCTTTGTTCTTATTATTTGTGACTGTGAAGAAGTATGAAATTATAATGCATAATAAATGAAGGAAGTTGTACGGAAGTCTTAAGGCTGAATTTATTTCATTGAACTTGAAAATAATAAAGAACTTCATTTGTGTAATGGCTAAACAGCAGTGTAATGGCTAAACAATAACATTAAAGGTACTTTCAAGCAGCAACTAAAAAAATTAGCAACCCCCTTCTTACCTTCAGAAATTTTTTTCATTCCCCTTGTTTCTTCCAAAACATTTTAAGATCCCCCCTCAATTTCCTCTGACTCCCCCCCGTGGTATACATAATAAACGTAGCCTAAATTGTGCCATAAAATGAACCTCTACCTCTTGATTGAGGTCTTCGAAGCTGCTTGCTGCAAAAAATCTACTATTGTCAGATTATCTTAGCAACAAAGTGAGTTATTTTCACTTAGTGCTAACTTTAGGTCTTTGCGACTCAAAATAGTCTTTCTTTGTTTAAGCAAACAAAGCTGATTCAAGCTGTGAGTCGCAGCATAAGCCTGGTTGCAGTCATCAATCACTTTTTCTTTAACTCAGACATGTTTTAAAGGCGTGGGTCACCTCATAATTTGCATAATTTGGCGATGTGGCATTTGAAACGGATTGTTTTGATCAGTCGTCATGAAACTTGGCAAACAGTTTTAGCTCGGTGGCCTTAACAATATGTGACATATTCATTGTTGAAATATTAGTCACGTGACCTGAAAATGCTCGTTAACGTTCAAAGTGTTGAAATAAAACAGGGGAAGGGAAATGAAAGAGCTACAAATATTCTTAGGCACCAGCGTTTTTCTCATGGCCTGGATATTTAACAATTATTCCTCGAGCCCGAATGGACTCTGGGTCAATAGCCCTTGAGGCTGAAGGCTGAAAGGGCTATTGACTCAGAGGCCATGAGGGCGAGAGAAATAATTTTTTTAGTTAAATCCAACTGGTTGGTCAAAAAATATCGAGACAAAACAACTTTAGCTCGTAAACCGCGATTCAGCCGCCATTGTTGTGGTTTTCAAAGCCGGCGCTCTTCGCTACAAGTGGGCCATAACATATAGCCTAGTAGTAGCTCAACCAGTCAGAACGCAGCATTGATAATAGACCACTAGTTAGATTTTGCTAATATGAAATAGCCCTGCATGTATGCCTAAGTGGAGCAAGGATTACGAAATAAAGAAAAAACAGGTCACGTTACTTATAAAAGACTTTAACAACTCTTAATAAAAATGCTTTAATCCATCTTGCAAGGTTAAATGACAATCGAGACAGTTTCGCTGACAATTTGATGACAAATATCTTTAGGCTAAAGCTTAACAACCCTGCCCCGTTTGAGAAAACAGGTTTTGTGACGTCGTGGTCCAAGGAATGTCACGTGATGCTTGGAATGAATTTTTCAAAACTATTTTAGTGAGATATGTCTTATCATACCTTCGTGGAGCCGTCTACTTGGATCCTTCTGCGTCATTAAAAAGGATCTTTGCATTCTCTGCGGGTTTTTTTTAGCCTTTCAACCCATGCCTTAACTTGCCTGAGAAAGCTTGAAAACGTAAAATGTGTTATACATGCTTTCATTTTACGACGTTCAGTTATGACTGCCTCATGCGGTGTAGCATTATATATTAAATTATGCTATAAAGCGAGCTACCCAGCTCCTCGTTGATTGCAGTCTGCAATACGTAAGAACTCAGATGGAAGATTGTTTTGGCAATTAATGGGGAAAGCGGACACAATGGGGACAGAACTTACAGTACATCAGATCTGCTTTAAGGTACACATAAAATATCTAAAGAATAATGGGGATAGCAGACACAACGGGAACACAACTTACAGTATAACATATACTACTACTACTACTACTACTACTACTAATAATAATAATAATAATAATAATAATAACAATAATAATAATGATAATAATGAACGATTATCCTTTGGTAGTTACTGCGTAGCTAAACACCACAGGGTGCTGTAGAAATTCTACAAGATAAGCCAATCAGATTGCTTGGTTAATTAAAAATATATCTCGACTCATTTCCTGTGGTTGTGAATTAATTCGCGAAGTCAGCGCACCCGGTTATGGCCGCGAAAAAAAATTACAAAGGGCGAAGCCCAAACGTGCAGCGATATCTGGATAGTTGTGGCCGGGATATAGATATATCTGAGATGATAGCCCCAAATCTTGCTGCAGGAGCCAGACTTGCAGCCAAGAATGAAAGCCAAGCTCTGGACGAGAAGACTGCCAGAACCTACGAGCTCAGGCTTATCACACTGGAAGAGTTTGCGAAGAAGAACGGGGATGATGCCGTGCTTTTCGGCTCTAACAAGAGGCCATTCTTAGCAGCGACATTGCAAACGTTCATGCGTAAGTGTTCAGTACTTCAGTAAAGTTTTTGAGACACAGTTTTAGCGTTCTGCGTACTTAGCGTTGGTTGCGGCTTTCTTGTCATAGGACCCTCGTATTTAACCAGTTGTAATGCGTCTACTTACTCTGTTTGACTGCTTTATTCTGTAGCTTATCGTAATTAACAACGTGTTTTTTTCACTGCTGGGTCGGTCGGATGACGGTCGAATAATCAGTATGTTCTTTTATTTCATTGCCAAAAGATTATCCGGTCGACGAAGAAAGGTTGGAGAAAAAATGTACCTCTGAATAACTTAACCACAAAATCATGTGAGTAGGAGTATTTGGGTCGGCATTTGTGCTGAATACGGATCGTCCAACAATGCTGAATGGAGTCCCCCTTTCATAAATTGTCATACAGAGCGGTTATTCTTTTTGATCCTTATTCTTTTAATAACGTAAGGCGCTGGCCTGGTTAGTGCGCAATAAGCATTTGTGATCTTAGCCTAGTAGCAATAGAGCAAACCGCGCTGAATAAACAGCGAGAGGCGGTTTGTTAAACATCGCACTAAAATGTGTTGCTCCTGTATGTGCCACAGATTGCGTTATTGCAAAGTATGGTATTTTAAAACGTAAAGGCATGCTTTTGAAACCAAAGTTCGCAATAACGCAAAACATGGCGAATGAATGGTAAGACATGGTTTGAAATCATCGCAAAATGCGGTTAACCTGAAAAAACCACAGATTGCATTATTGCAAAATGTGGAATTAAAAGAAAAGTTTTTGTCCATGCTTTAGAAACCACAGTTTGCAATAACGCAAAACATGGCGAATGAATACTAAGACATGGTTTGAAATCATCGCAAAATGCGGTCAACCTGAAAAAACCACAGATTGCGTTATTGCAAAATGTGGAATTAAAAGTAAAGGCCTTAGTCCATGCTTTTGAAACCACAGTTCGCAGTACTACCGTGCGGGTCAGTTTTTTTGGCGGGGGAGCGAAATGGGAAATGGCGCGAAGATAAGCGGGAAGGCCGGGTTACCCGTGACAATATTGAAATGACATGGGCTCCAGTTGAAAATCCGAGTCGAGGTCAAAGCGGCATTCGGGATTGTAAGCCTCTGGTTCGGTTTACGGAGAAAAATTGAAGGTTCGAGAAATCGGGATTCTAGTGTATTTGCACGAAAGTGAAATGAATTCATCTTTCGCAATTGCTTCGTAAGTGTATTCGTAGCTTATGAGCTTATCTTTTGTGCGTTTGTACCAGTTTTGTCCACAGTGTACACAGACCTGCCAACCCCTGATAAAGGAAAATCTGGAGACCCATGAAAAAAAATCTGGAGATTCTATAAAAAATAGTGAGATTCTATTTTTTTCCCGATGAAGATTAAACAAACCCCTTTTCCATCGAGGAAAGTCATTAACAGTTTATTTTTCGCCATGTTTATACGATTGCGATCGGTTTCCTGCGCTGAACTTACAAAGACTACTGGGAAACTCAACATGGGAGACGCCTGGGAATTAGACCTCGTTCCCAGGGCCTACTCCCATTTCAAAATGGCGGACAGACACGAAGAAAAACGATTAAGTTTATTGAACACAAGCGAAAATCACAGCTGGGTACAAAAAAGTAAGAACAGTGTTCTTCTTTATTAGTTTTTCACTTTATGGCACAAGCATTCCTCGTTAATTTCCCATTTTTATTCTGATTCAACAACTTAAATCATTTCAGAATGATTTTTCCCAAAACCCGTGAGATTGAGGAGCCTTGTCCTGAGACCATGAGAAATGACAAAAAATCGTGAGACTCACGGCAGAACCGTGAGAGTTGGCAGGTCTGTGTACAGCATTGTAAGTTTATTCGGTGTTGAATCGAGGCTTGTTTATATTCCTTTTCAGAGGTGATGGGGGAAACAAAAGGGAAAAAGATAGGTACCTTACGTTGTCGTGGGTTGAAGCCTCCTGTAATCAGGGGCTATGCCGCCGCGTTCGGTTACTGGTTTAGAACGTTTGGGCACACCGAACAATATAGCGAAGCCATTATCACGGCTGAAGATGGTTCTCAACGGGTTATCCCAAAGGGAAATCCGATGTCTTCGCCTGGTAAGCTATAAAATTACCTTCCTTTTTCTAATTTAATCCAAAAATTTTTTTGTTATTTTTTATAACGTTAAGCCTATGTAAGTATGGATTCCTTGTCACACTTTTGTCTCATGGTCAACTCCTTAATTCTGAATATAATGTGATCAAAACATGCAAAATCACCACCCTTCATCACTACTATATGTTTTATCATTACAAAATACATATACAATAACTAACTAAACTTCTCCCCTTTTCAAAAACTAGTCAGAGATTTCAACAGATCTTTATTTTAATGGAAACTTCTAGCGACGATCCTTATTCTACTGTTGTGTTTTATCTTGTTTTTGATATTTTGTTGGTAAAATAAATTGGTGTCAAAATTGAAGCTATCTGATTTAAACAGTTCAAGGTATCATCCACCCTCAAGTACCTTCCTCGCGTAGATTGGCGCTGGCGGTTTTGCTTTTAACAAATTAATACCCCCATAAACCGTACATTTTCTGAATGCTTAATAGTTCCAGATTATTGCTTATTTCTTTTAAAAAATCAAAATATTAACGAAATTTAGAAATGAGAAACTTTTTGTGAAAGTGGGTGTTACTGTAAATTTAAGTCCAGTCCAGCCAAAATTAACGGAAGAAGCCAATTAAGAACGCATTCGCTTCTTAACACGTTTGGCTGAAAAACCATGTCTCAGATTTTTGTCAAGTGCGTTTGTTCTGTGTTATAAGCAGGTGAAGTTAAGGATAGCAAATCGTTAGCACTACCTGTGAAAAAAAATACTCCAACTTGAAAACGAAAAAAGAAATCAAAATTCGCAGAACAAGGTTTTTTAGAAAAACTATCTGACAGTAAGTTGGCCAAATTTCAGCCAAATTGGTGCAGGGGTTGCAGACTTGGAGTTTAAAACGTACCCTCAACTTGCCCTGATTTTCATTTTGAGAAAACAGTGGAAAAAGGTTTTTGGCGGCGTATTACCCATGACGAGATTATAACAGATTATAACACCAAAGCTGTCAATGTTGACGCATACCAGAGAAGAAACAAAAATAGTGACACAGCAGGAAAAGTTGAAAACGAACCCCAACAACAGATGGACAATTTATTTCAAAGGCTCTGCTCTGTTCGATCCTTTCTGTTTTCGAGAAAGCTTCATTAGTTATTTGCAACGGGTAGTTTTCATTTTCGCACCAAACAAGCCAAGTTGAGCCGAGCCCACTTTTACTCGATACATTTTTTAAAAGTTCGACACTTCCCTGGAAAATTCGACAGCAAACCGCTTCCTGGAGTTGTTCTTGAAGCTTTTTTCCCGCTACAATAGACTTTCAAAACAGTACTTCGTCCGATTTTTATATGGCGTGGGACCTCTCGTGACTTTGTCTCTTGCTTGGCTGCTTCGCGGCCTAAAAAGCTCGCTCCGCTCGCTAATGAACTCGCGAAACTCTATTCCGCGGTAGTTTCAATGGGTTTTTCAGGAGCTTTGTCATCTTTTAGCCATTCTCATTGATGGTAGTAGGAGCCCTTGTCGCTCTCTGCTAATTTCGAAGCCCACTCTTTGGCGGCAAAACGATTTTGTTGTCTTCTTTTGTGGAGTCGAGAACGAAAACAGACGAGCTCTTTTTTCTTCTTTGGAGGCATTCACTTTCAAAATCCAGGGAAAAACAGTGAGTACTATACTTGTAAACCACGATTTCTGTCAAATTGCGTTATTAGCTTGGTTCAACAGCGGCACGCGTATTAAGTATGAGAGGACTTGTCAACGATCAATTAAAATAATTAGCATAGAAAAAACTTTTGCGCTCCATAATTCTGCACAGAAAAAACGTTTTTTCGTGGATTTTTTTTTTATTAGAAAGCTGTTGATGAGCTCAATTTAATAGTTTAAAAATTGCAAATTTAGAAAAATGATGATTTTTTTACCCTGAATGATACCTTAATATTGTGATAAGGAAGTTCATCAAGTAATAGATAGACCATAGTGTTAAATTTGAATCATAACCACTGAATTTAATTCAAATCCTAGTTCAATAGAAATTTAATTCAATAACCAAAATATGTTGCTTCATGACAATGGCCCCTGATTTTGCTATGTAAATTGTGGCTTGATAATCAATGAAGAAATGCATGCATGAAAATGTGCCTTTAAAAAACTTGTACAAGGTTTTCCTGTCCTTGAAAGATGAGCCAATCTGGTTAGGCATGTGAAGTTTTTGTGAATGAATGATTACTGAAGAACTGTTATCAGCTATTTAGTCTTATGTTGATGGTCTAATTTTCTTGTTTAAAATTTTAATGCTGTGCATGTTCATTTTCAAATTTATTTGATAATTATTTTTGATAATCAACTGGGTTAGGACTGTTAATTGTTATTTAATGTATGTGTAAGTCATCGTTATTGTCATGTCAGTTACTGAGAATAGTCCTCTTAGGACTACACCAAACCAGATTCATCGTGCCACAACCTATGACATGATGCCTGAGTGTTCAAACATTAATTTTAGGTTGAATTTATTTCTTTTGTATGCTCAAATGACCACTGGAGGAACTTACTTTGTTCTGATTTTTCTCTCGGTAATAGTATCTCAGGGTTTTACCATCCAAGTATGATGCTTGGGCAAATTGTAGCAAATTTATAGCCCTTTCTCCATTCAGCAATAAATCCTCACAATGAAGGGATTTTGATTGTATTATTTTCATGCTTGTCACTTATTCTTGGATTTTTGGGATTGTGTTTTAGCTGTTACTCAGACCATGAAGCAGCTGGTGAAAAGAGCAAAGAGACCCACTGCTAGGGATACGCGGCATGGGAGAGTGCCTTATGAGCCTAAGAAGGCTCCACCCTTTACAATTCAGCAGATGTTGCGTATGCGTGCATACTGCTTAAATACAATCGAGGTAATCACGACTCAAGTTTAAATCCTCTTGACCCTGCTTGTAAATGGCTAACAGGCTGCCTCCTGCTAGTTAGGGTTCTTTTATTCTATTATGTACCCATTTGCATTTCCTGTGTACTGGTTTAAAGTTATTTTAAGTGGAGGGATGCCTGTAAGTTACAATCGGCTACAAAATTGTTGAGACATTGTACTAACTTAAGATAGGGTAACTTCAGAGAACAAAAGAGTCCAAAAACCTCCCCCCTCCCTTCCATTCAAAGTTGGGGTGTTTGATGTTTTCTATAGCTAGTTTGAACAGCGGCACAACATTGCATGGAGGGGATGGGGGAGGAAAAGCTTTATTCTCTCTTTTTGAAGTCGGTAAAAAATCAAAAAGCCCCTTTTGGTTGAGGTGTCTCAACTGCATTTCCATGTGAAACAAAACATGTATCATTTTACGGCTGATAGATTTTAAAATGATGAAGATAAATTAAAGACCTTGCAGTGAGTTGACTCAATGGAATGTGGCAAGGATCTCTTTCAGCAGAGAGGGAGGTTCAGGTTATCCCATGTTTTTCCCTTTTGGAAAATTCTGTTATTTATCTGGTTAGCCAAAGATCTTACTTTAGAAGAACCACAATATAACAAATGGCAATGAGGATGTGTATTAAAATAGTTTTCATGTCTAGTTTAAAAAGTTTTATAAAGGTTGGTCATATTCATATATTTCACTATTGTTTGTGCAAGGAATATTGAGGACTTATATAGAGGTCAAATTAAAAGGTACACTACAGGAGGCAAACAACGTCTGTTTAATTGACTTTGCCATTGCGGTAAGTGATAGCCAAAGTGTACCTAGTGAATGTCATTTCGAGTAGCCAGAAAAATGTAACAGCCAGGATTAATATGAAAGTAATTTAATGATCATTTAATTATTTATTTTGCTGATAGCTAATAATTTAACACAAGCTTTTAAAGCCTCTCGAGCCTTAAAGGGAAGGTGTGTTAGAATCAATATTGATTTTACCTGAAGATTCCGCATCTCACTCAGCACCTTGATTGAGATGAAATTCTTACATAAAATGTAAAGGTGGTTTTCCAGGTTTCACTTCATCTGATCTGTTTTAAAACTAGCTTAAAGAATTTGTCAGGTATTTTTATTTCATGTTCACTTCCCTGTAAGGCAAGTTAACAGCAAAATTCATTAGCCTGACGTCAAAATCTGTTTGTCATATTATATTAATTAATGCTTGTTTTATTTACTACCTATTAAATTATGATATAACATATTTATATAATTTTTTTTCAGGGATTACGAGGTTTATGGTTGTGGACCATAACTTTGTTCTCTTTTGCTCTGTTCCTAAGAGGGGAGGAACCTCTCCGACTGAAGGTTAAGAACCTGAGGTTACCAGCCAATTTCAATTCAGGTATTGAAAGTTGTATATTCTAGGTTGTCTTTCATAAACAAACAAATGGTTAAAAAGTTAACTTCTGTCACCTTTATTTGGCTGTTTTATGTTAAGTGGTCACCCTGTATTAGGTAGTCTCACTCACAGCCGCTTTTGTCTTGACTCATTGAACGTTCCTCCCCAACATATGGCAACTCACATTCGATTCACATGTCATTGCTTTCCAATATTGTTTTATCAACCCACAGAAGTGACCAATCATTTATTATCAAACTGAAAATGACATCAGTTTACCGCATTTTGGTGCAAAGAATGTGCTTGGCCCTGTGATTTCCAGTTTTATCACAGGTGTTAGCCACGATGGGCCAGGTTCAGTTTTGATTCATAAACACTGATTGTAGAATCATGGCAAAACTGAAAGACACATTTAGCACTGAAATGGGTGACTTCCAACTGTACAGTGCTTGGCATATAAAAGCTGGAATAATTTGACGTATAGGGGCAGTACATTCTGAGGAGTCGCTGAATAATCATTATTATACAGATCACTAGGCTAGCTACCAGTCAATGTCTCCTGATTTTTTTACTTTTGTCCCATTCCATTTTATTTTATTTTATTTCATAATCTGTAGGGGAGCCAATTACAATTCCAAAACGTATTGAGGTGAAAATACCATGGTCTAAAGCAGATAGAAAGGCCAAAGGTATGTATATTAGTACTTATCGAATTATTTCTTCTTTTGTATGTGGTGTGTAGGGGCACATGCTAACCATCTTCACCTTCTAGCATTATATTTCAACTCACCAATGGCTTGCTCTCAGCTGGCTCAATTATTGCAAACAAGGTCGTGCCAGTTAAGATCCTGATCACCTCTCAATTTTTCAGCTTTCTTTTTCACAACTGTTTAATTGAGTTGTGAACATAACTGCAATGCTAGGGATCTTCACTTGTTAAATCTTTCTTCCACTGTTTCAATATTATGAAGTCCCTAAATTCACTTTGGTTTTTTTGTTCCTTTTTTCTTTTCGTTTCAAATTTTCCAACGATGCTAACTGGTACAGTGGAACCCTGCTCTCAAATATCTGCTTCATACAGATGCAGACAGTTTTGGTTGTCCTGATGAAACACTCATACGTTGTCTGTAAAAGTAACCTGCTTATGTGCACAGGTTAATATGGACAACTGACACCTTTTTCTACCCAAAACACAAAATATAAATTCTCATATTACCTCAACCTTGCTTTATGGACACTGGTCATTTGCGAACTATGTGTGATTAATTTTCTTACCAGTGCAGTGTGCAAAGGAAGTAGTGTCCGATAGCCCTGAGGCTAGTGAATTTTGCCATTGGGCTGCCAAATTCTGTTCTTAACTTGCCCGATGGGGAAGTGAAGTATTTTGGGAATTCAAATTACAGAAGAACTGTGAAATCAATTCTGCTCATCAAAACGTTTTGGGGCCTAATTGAAATAATGTTTGGGCTAGCACATGCTTAACCTGCATCTTGCCCAAATGGTAAGCTGTAAAACTGAGTTTCTTTGCATCCTTTGAGTGAAAACCTAACAATCTCAGCTGAAATCTTTTCAATAGTTCTGTCTAATGTGCAGTCCACCTGGCTGAGTCACAGACTAAAAGAATCAGTTCAAAGCTGCTGTATTTTAAGGCAAATACATTTTGAAGTTTTTATTTTTTAGCTATTGAGTCTTTTAACCATGATAAATGATATGAGGTATCTTTAGAAATAACTTGTACTTCAGTTACAGTTATGAATTTAAGCAACGTTTTCTCCATAGCCTTGTAAACATGTGTGAGGATTTTTTCTGACAGCCCCCTTCAATGTGGACACCTAAATTAATAATACCGGTGACATATCTTCTTGGTGTCCATATCAAACAGGTGGTACTGTATTACTCTCTTTTGGTGGAAGGGTTCATACTGAAGGCCTCACTTTTTTAAAGGCCCGTTATGGTATTAAATTTCAAAACGTTTGATTTCAGGAGTTACACTTACCCTGTGGAGCAACCCATTATGTAAGGAGTTGTGTCCTGTGAGAGCCATCATTGCTTGGTTACTTGTAGCAGGTCTGTGATTTCAAAACGAAATGCTTCTTGTGGCCACTTTCATAAGCGTCCAGCTCTAGTTATAACCTTTTCTATAGTGATCAACCCTGCTCACACATCACAGATAGGTTCAGACTCATCTGCATAACCATCATAATATCCAATTCCAGTAATTACCAAGTAGACATTTCCTTTGCTTTCAGCTCGCTATTTCTGCCCACCTTGCAAACTCGTGCATCAGGAGTAACATATTATCTTTATGAGCTTGATATTCTAAATAAGTTAGAGGTTGTTTTGAATTGGATGAAGTTGTTAAGTTTGTGTTGCAAGGTGCATTTAATTATTTATATGTATATATAAAATTATGTTGGACCTTATGTATGATTTTGTTATCCCTTGTAACTTTCCAGATATTCGTAGTGGTTACCTCTTCCCAAGGATTTGCAAAAACAACCTTACATCTTTGCGAAACAGTGCTCGTGGTGTTACCACCTACAGGAAAACATTTGTTGAGGTATAAATAAATAATAATTTTGATATATATAAAAATTTACTGAAAATCTGCTTCTGCCACCTCTTGCTGCTTGAGTTGGGTGTATTTGTAGACACCCGTAACAGACAGGTATCAGGTAGAGATAGTTGAATTCACATGCTTCAAATTGCTTCAATGTCAATCTCATTTTTTCAAGATGTCCAAGGCTCTCTTTGAGAAGGAATTCACCACCCACAGCATACGAAGATCAGCAGCTCGATGGGCAGCCCGTTGTGGGGCAGATGATAGTACTATCAAAAGAGCGGGAAGATGGTAAGTATTTTCTTTTGTCCCCATACAGGACAACAGCAAATTTCATTTTTAAGTAAACATAACTTTGTGAGGGTAAGGGTGTGGTTCATTCACGAGGCAATTGTCTCGCGCTTATCTAAATATTCTGAAATGTTTCTTTCAGAGACTCTGCAATATTTTCATATTGATAGACTATAGTGCACATATGCATGTAATATTATACTGATAGAACTGTCCATGTATTTATTTATTATGCATTGGAAAAAGAGGGTTTTATAATCAGTTTTGATTTTTCACAGTTTCCACAGAAACTGTATTTAACATCATTTCATGTAAGTAAGTAAGAAAACTGAGCGATGGTTAGGTTCAAAACAAAGAGATTCTATTGCGCTTCAGTAAAATCCAACTAAGCCCACTAGTAGCGAAAAGCGCCGCCTGTTTGGCAGCAAAAAAGGATTAAAGTCTAGCTTTAAGTAGCTAAAATTTTTTTATTCTCCATACTTTTGAGCAACTAGTCGGATTTTACCAAAACAATTATTCCTCTCGCCCTCATGGCCTCTGAGTCAATAGCCCATTCGGCTTTCGGCCTCATCGGCTATTGACTCAGAGCCCATTCGGGCTCGAGGAATAATTGTTAACTAGTCGTTGCTTGTCATTAAATCACTTAATTCCCGCAGCAAGCAGATAAAATCGCAGGCTTCCAGGCTTCACAAAACTTTGAACACGTGGTCTCTCTAGAGAGCTGTTTTTTGAATGTAGCTATCAAGTCAATTGGAACAAGCTTAGAGGGGAAATGCTTATCAGATCGGCTGATGAATGGCTACTGTGGGTAGTCAGTGGGAGAAAAAAAAATGGCACTGCCTTCTATTCTGTGCAGTTTACTAGGTCATCGACTCATTCACTTGTTTCATTGAAATATGTGTACATGTACTGAAAGTGTAATAGTTTTGACTTAAACAACTAATTCTAACATTGTTTCATTCTAGGAAATCCAGTGCTTTCGAATTGTACACTCAGGATGCCAGAGCCGAAATTATTAAAGAACAACACGATGGAAATGTGCTGTTTGATCATAAATTGTGGATGTTTAAACCTTTACGATAGTATCAAGCAGTCAAGTCTAGAGTTTCTCAACCTCCTCAGGAAGCAGCTCAGTTTTCCCGTCTTTTTTATAGATCATCTAAATAAGTCAATCCTGTGTGGACTAAATGAAATCATGTGTTTGACAAATGCGCAGTCGGCTGCCGAAAAGAACCGTTAGTCATGCAATTGACCAGGATTTCCTATACGGACAAACCAAGGATGGTCCTAAATGATTTCTCTTATGTTGTTTATTCTAGCCTCCAAGAAATGTCGTGTTGTACATTTGTGTTACATACGAAACGATGGTGATCCCAAATGAAACTTCACAAAATTTTAGATAGAATTATTAACAGAATTAAGTCTAGTGCGTAGCTCGGAAAGGTTTATCTAGGAAATATAAGTTACGGAAACATTTTAATTTTTTTCTGCCAATAAAGCCGGGATGTAGGGTTAGGGTAGCCTGAATTTCATCCGATTGCTTCTTGTCTGAGGGAGTAAAACGACTCGAAATAATCGGATGAAATTCAGGCTAAGGTAAGGAAGGGTAAGTCTTAAATCCTAGTCCTTCAAGATTTTTGAAAGCACAGTTTAACGTGATCAAACCTGTACGAAGGCATAAGCTCGCTTATTTTACTGGAGAATTATTATTCAAATTGAATTATAATATAAGAGGGAAAAGCTGGTAGGAAATGAAAACATACTAACCGAAAAAAAAGAAATAAAGAGCGGAAGTAATCAACTTATTAATGCATAAAAGTGTTGTTTGTTTAACCTGGATAAGGGTAACTGCAAGTACAGAACTGCAAATCTAGCGGACAAAATTCAGCGTACAACTACGTAATCTAGATTGTTGCAAACTATGAAAAACACAACGAAAGGGAAACCGAGCAAATCCTTTTACAAATTTTATAAAAGCCAGATTGACAATCGTAGAACGTTTCATTTTTGGGATCTCACTTTGATGATCACTTCATGGTGAAACTTTGCGTATATTCTCTTTCGGGTTTTTCCGGGCTGATTTGCTTGTTTCCCCTGTTTTTTCTTTTTCTTTCTTTGTTTAGATTATAGAATTCACTCTTTAGTCCCTCTCTGGAGGAGTTCATGGTGGCCCATATTATAAAAGGAGAATTCATCCCCTGTTGCTTTCGCTACTTTTCTAAACAATGTCGTGAATGTCTGGATCTGAAAAAAAAAATCCGCATTGTGGTGCGTATCGAAAAGGAGCTGAACCGGTTAGGAGTTGTCGTTCATCATTGTCGGGAGTGTTCGACAAAGGTGAAAGACTAACCTGTTGTTTAACGTTAAACCCCATGGCAAGATAAAAGTAAGATCGAACCACCACGTGTAATTACCTCCGACGTCAATGATTACCTTCCAAAAGTGCGATTATTTATCGAAAAGACCCTGACAAATTTCCGAATCAAACCAGTACATTTGGAAATGGCCACCTCTTTGAATTATGTTTGTAGAATTTTCCATTGTTTATCTCCCTATAAGCGACCATTCAGGAATAGTTTGATCTCTACGTTCGCTGTATGTACTACACGACTCAGAGTATGAGAATTTTTCGTGACAAGAAGAAACTACGCATATCATGTAGTATAAATTGCATGCAATGAATTCTTCTCCATTGATTGTCTCCAAACCCAAAACATGGCTCGTTGCACCACAGGTGTTGGATTGCGAAAAGCTAAGCCTCGTCCTCCTCACTTCCTTCACGTCTACTTCCGGGTACGAAGTATACCGTGTTTTTCTTGATTTTGATATCAAACACGAGTTGTAGTATATTTTTGGCATATTGGAAAATTTATCTCGAGTAACTTGGTATTCCACCAACAACCGTGGCCGACGGTGAAAGATGTGCTTATACAAAAGCCCTAGCCTGTACATAGACGTTGTTTTACCTTTCTTGTCGTTCTTTTCGAATCGGTGAGCACGAAAGAGCGAGCGCATAGCGCGAGAAAATTCTCGCACCCCCAACCCTTGCGCTGGCGGTCAATAGATCCACCACGGTTTTTATTTTTTATCACGCGCACTTGACGGACTTCGAAGAGAAAATAGAGAGTCTGTGAAAAGGCTACACCAGCAATTAATCCATAGAGAAAATCACCCATTTTAAACCTACTAAACTGCTTTTTCACAGACTAATTTAATTTTTTGCATACTGCTAAGTTAAGAATACAAAATATTACACTTTCTCATTAAACTGGCAGTTGACTACCGTATTTCCTCAAATAATAGCCATCCTTCGACTAATCGCCTCCCTCTAATAATCGCCCACCACCCACCCCCTCTCGTAGTCTTCTCTTTCTTTTTCCCCCTCTCTGTCAAGTTGAAGTGGGAACTATTCAAGCTCTGAACAAGGAGCCAAATTTGAACACTTAAAAAGCCCATGTTCAGTATATTTGATGTGATAAATTTTTGATTTAAAGGGATAATAATAATAGAACAAAATATTTAGGGCACGACTTCCAGTGAACAATATTAATCGCATTCCCTCTAATAATCGCCCCCCGTTTTGAGGCGAAAAAAGGCAAATAATGGCCCCCGCTACTATTCAGGAAATACGGTAAGTGGTCTCAATTATATATTTGCAGACGACATCTTATGACATTTGACTGTTAAAAGTGGTACGAAAAGCATTCTAAAAATAAAGTTCCCGTTTTTATGCTGTTGCATAAAAACATGACGTTGCGATGAAAAGGGGAAGAAGTCATGTGAGATTTCTGATCATCAGTTAGATTCTCATTCCAGATTGAGTCTTCTCATAAGAAAGAGAGAAGAATTTGCGATTGCATCAAAGTCACTTGGGCTTTATTCCATACACACCTTCAATTATTATTTCTCATCATTTTTACAATTATTCTGACCTTAGTCTCGGTGTGCTACATTTTTTCTTCTACAAAACAATTCCTGATTTTTTTTTTCAAATAGTAAAAATAACCGTAGATTTGATTCCTCTTTGTTTTCCCAATTCAGACCACGTGATGGTAAGACTTTTTGTATGCATACATACATACACCCTTGGATAGGGCGAAATGTGTTTGAAGAAACAGTGATCACCATCCATTCGAATTCATACCAACATGTAGTCTGAAATGAGAAGACGTCATATGCTAAAAGGTTTCCAAGTACCGAACTGAGGGTCATCCTCGGTGTAAAGCTGCGAAGGTTTTCGTTGTTTTCTAGCCATTATTCCTTGGCTCTATTGTGTTGACTTCTCAGTGACTTCTTATTATTGTTTTTTGTCACTCATTAGTTTCACAGGTTTTACACTGACTATGACGCGAACTGACTGTGACATTTTTTAAACTGTAACTTCGACTTAAATTTATAAGAAGGTGCAAACGAATATTTAGAGCAAAATGTGTTCTTTCTAGTGTCACGGTTTGTTCCTTGATTTTCGGCTGTTCGAAATGATTGACGGATTAATTCACCGTGTTTCTTGATCTTAAACGCATTCGTAACTGCGGTGTTTCTCTGACTCTGAGTTCCAGTTCGTTGTCTGAAATGTCTTCTTCATTAGAAGGGTGACCATCATCAGGATGATCTCCAGCCGCTGGTTGGTGAATTTCTTCATAGGACATCAATGCCCTTGCTGTGGACATTTCCATCGGCATATCCTCGTTTAATTCCTCTAAGCAATTTGAACAAGGAATTCCACAGTTAAAACAGACTGGAATGTTGGTGTTCCATGCCACAGTCATCGGTTCATTATCCGCGAAAGGCGTTGCTGTGTCTGGAAGACAAGGCCTCTTCCGTCGCCATTGATCCTGGCACCAGTGAATCATTTTGTCAGTTGCCTGTTCCCCAAACGACCAATTTCCAGTAGCTTGTTTGGCTTCCGTCTCAAGAATTTTTTGTTTCAAGTGAATGAATGCTTGAAACTCGAGCAGTTTGCAGATAAAATTGGCGACCACCTTGTGCATTCCAAACGTAAACTTAACATGATCAGGTTGCCCGGTTCTAAGGCGCTTACTCTTCTGGCCAGACATAAGAAGAAACTGCCACACAGCGATGTCATAAAGAGGACGCAAAAATGCAAGTGGATTGCTCGACGGCATTTTGTCGGAATAAAGGTTAATTTTAATTGATGTTAATTTTCAAATATTTTCGACGCACGTGTAACAGAACCGGATTTCCGGATAAATTCCATATTTGGATCTGATATGTTTTTGTACCAATCAAAAGACAACCAACTAGGTATTGAAAGCCAGGAAAGATCGAGCAGTGATCGAACCACGATGGCGGCGTGTTCTTCAACTTCGTGCCAGAAATCTTCCAAAAAGCGACTCCCAAATAGCATATCTGATTTACTAGATGTCGCTATATTTACCTTTGCCTGCCAGACAGGACTAAGAAGTTACCACAAGATTCGTGGGAATCCAGTCCTGGAAGGCGTATGTGCCTTCTTTGGTCAACTCTTACAAACGGCAAACGAAGAGACGAAGCAAGAGTTGCAAGAAATCTCCGCCGAGAGATTAGGCGAATGGCAACCTGGCAATGAGCCGACGCCCCAGCTTTTAACCTTTGTATCCTCGCGGATGAAAGCGTTAAAGGAGAAGCAAGTTATCAAAGAAAACACCAACCCTGAGGTACCGGCGCTACTTGTCGAAAAGAAGGAGAAGTTTGACGAGGAACAGGACAGAGTGCGGACCAGAACGTTGCCCAGGTGCTGGCGTTGTCAAAGTCGATGCCAATTTTGTTTGAAGCGGAAACGTCAATTCCCAACATTCGGAAACTTCAGAGCCGAGTAAGTTGCATACACATTTGCATCAGTACATGTCCAAAAAAAGTGCTTGCACATGCAGGGACAGTGGCGAGGGTGGGGTGGGTGAGGATTCACGCACTGATCATGCAGACACACTTTCAGGGACCATTTGAGTTTTGAGGGCCCCGGATTATAATTAATAGGTGATTTTCAGGGCCCAAAAAATAACTTAATTTGCAAGGATTTTTCGGAGATTTCATAAAAATACTATTTTTTACTTTTAATGTTTTTGGCTGGTATTTTGCCTTGGATTTGTCTGCTAATTCTCAATTAATAATTGGCTTGCTGCACTGTAAGAATTTTAAACAAATCAGTGGCTGGTCAAAGATTTGTTCTGCCTTAGGTTACTTTGAATGATTTACCCGAGTGTTTCATGGGAATCTTTTTGAGATTCTATGTGGCCAGATTGTAGGTAAAATATAGAGTAACAAATGGCAAAATCTCTTTTTTTTTTCTCAAGTACGTCAACCCATATAGTCTCATTCACAGCCATTATTAGGTTCGTCATGCAACGCTCCTCCTCACTAGGCCTTTACTGGGGAATTTTTTATAATATTTTTTCAGGCTTTCTTTTTGCAAGTCCAGGAAAAAAGACAAAACCAAAAATGGGGTGGTGAGATGCCACACAATAGATATTAAATACAGTATTTTTGTTATTGTATCATTGTTTCAGTCATGAATCTGGCCAGAATTGGTTGACTAGCACTGTTATTTAATTAGTAATTAAGCAATATGGGCCACATGACACTTTTCATCTGTTGGAACGGAGAGGATTTTTAAAAATCCTCCCCGTTCCAGCCACGGAAAAATTTTGTGTGGTACAATGAACAATTTACACATGATTCAGGGTATTATAGTTGTAATTAACCATTCCTGAATACCTTTATTTGAATTTTCTTTCGAATATCATAATGACGTCACGTTTTACATGACCACATCAGTTCAGTTCTAATCAATTCAATGCCTCAAAAGAAAAAATCGCGAACATTTTTTCAACTTTTAGAATTAACCCTTTAAGCCCCAAGATCCAAATACAAATTCTCCAGTCTGATCTCCATACATTTCTTTTAAGAATAGTTGAGAGAATTTGGTTTAAGATCAAAGCATTCTTCCTTTGGTAATCAATTTAGTAATTCTTATAACCTTTACTCCTGATGATCTGCTGATATAGTTAGGAGAAAATAATTATTGATGTTGCACACTCTTGGGACCTAAAGGGTTAAAATGCATGGCTGTAGAAGAAAAACAGCTTCTTCTTCACAGGGGATGGACCAAAAATTAAACCAATGCCTTAATTAACATGCTTGACTAACTTTTTGCAAAGTACAGGTAGTCATGCAGTCTTGCTCTTCCGTCTGTGAACTTTCAGTCAATTTCAGTCAAACTTTGTCTTGTTCTTTGAACGAGATTTAAAGGGGTAGTCCCTGCTTTTACAGAGTCTAGTTGGATCCGTCATGTCAGTGAATTAAAATAATATGAACTGAGTCAGGTTATAATGGTTAAACGGAAATTATGTTGAAGAATCTAGCAAAGTTTTATAATGATGATCCATCATAAAATTACTCCTGCAGCATGGCATCACCATTCATGGATGTCTTGGAAAAGATGTTGGATGAGAATGAAGATGATCATGATAATTTATTAAGTGATGATGAACAAAGCATGGATGAGGACCAATCAGGTGATGCAGGGGAATGTACTGATGGCAGTGATCAAGACTACAGGAACCTGATCGTGCAATCAGACATTGATTTTCCAGATGATGATGATCAGTCTGATCAAGATGGAAGTCATGATGAGAATCCAGCCAGTGAAAGTGAGGACCTGTTCTCTGGCTCTGATGAAGACTGAGTTTGTTTTGAACTGCACTATGTTTTTAAACCATATTCCATGAGAATTTATAAATGGAAATTCTTCGTATATTTTAATCTGCAATAACTCTCATTTCAAGTAAAGTGTGTAAATCCCCTTGATTATCTATTTCTGTTTCATGTTTCTTGATTTGATTGTTTTCTTATTTCATAACAAGAAGGTTGTACTTATGAAAACAGGTGGCAATGTACTAGGAGTTAATGTTGATCAGCAGTTGGAGCAAAAATTTATTCCCTGTGAATAATAGGATAGGGATGCACAGCGCTGTTCGTTTCGTACGGGTAGGTTAATAAATTATTATATATGATTTTTATACTGGATATACATGAGAGTAGTCATGATCCTGAAACTGAAAGCGAAATCTTAGTTCAATATAGTGTATGCAATGAGCATTTATTTTTTGGCTCCCAAAACATTTATTCTGAGCACCTAGCCTAAGCCTCTGGAAAACTAGTAAAACTAGTAAACATTGTTGCAATTTTATTATGAATGCATTGTTAAAAAAAAAAATTAAAAAGCTACCTTTATAGCTATGAAAGAGTTAAATGTTAGCTCTTCAAAAAAATTATTAAAGTTTAAGGTACAATCAATTTAAGGACATGCTTTTTGTTCAGTCAACAGGAATGTACATGCAGGGTTAATAGATAAGATAATAAAATAATTAAACTTATTTGGAATAATAAGATTTAATTTCATTTTTTCGTAGATTCCCTCGCCTGTTTATCTCACAATGATTTATTACACCAACTTTTTTCATCCCCCTTAAGAATGTTCTGGCAAAATTATTGATTTAACTGCATTAACAGTGAAGCCAACAGCTCCTTCTATTTATGGCAGATATCAACAATGGCAGCAGCAGTAGCTTTGTTTCTCAATTAAGGCCCAAATGTGTAGTTTCAGAGAATATCTCCTCTCCTACAGAGCTCAAGGGTATTGTAAATTCCAAGGGGAAGGAAAGGTACAAAAGGAGTCAATTTCCAAGGTGATGGGGGTGGCTTCTCAAGGTCTTTTTTCCAGCGACTCCGAGTAAGATTGCAGAGTAATAATTATTAATTGTCGAACCCCATTAATACGGTCACAAATGGGCCAGAAAAAAATTTGGCCGTATTAACGGGTGACTGTTTTAGCGAGGGTTCTTTTTACAAGAAAATGTATGGCTGTTTTGCCGGGAGGGCAAAAAAGTGGCCTTAATGTTAAACGAGGTGGTTAAAAGGCGGGGTTCCACTGCAACAGCTGCTTTGTTGAGCAGGCTATGAATTATGTTACATTAAACGGGCTATAAGACAAGGATATTATAACGGCTGAATGTTTCTTTTCATGGCTTATGTGGTAGATATTTGTCATGGCTCATTAATAAATTCCCGGCTATCTGGCTGTTGCTGTGTTACACGATATTTTTTGGTGTCCCCTGTAATGTGGTACGTTTGTGTTTTCCAAGCCTTTCTCTAACATGTCTAACTGAAAGGGAGTCATAAAGTGCGTTAAGTTTGCTTTTAAGGAAGTTGACTGGGTAATGTTTTCCAGAAGGCGAGGTTATCAAATTCCCCCACCCCTCGGGATCTTGTTTTACGTTTACGTCAAATTTAATACAGTCAACTCTCCCAGGGTTACTTGCCCCCCCCCCCCCCCCCCGTCTCCCTGGGGCTAAAAGTGATTCCAGAAAAGCAGTCATTACACCATGCCACAAACCAACATTTGTCGGATCCCCTTACATGGGGCGAGGCATTTCTTTGTTTGAATTTTTGGAAAAGCTGTTATTGTCCCACAGTGGGGTTAAAAAAGGGTGTGCAAATGCCCAACCCCGGGGAATTATTACACACGACTCTGTTTAGGTGTAGGTAATCCAGCCAGAGTTGAACATTACCTTGAGGCAAGAGGAATCTTTTGACAAAAATTAAGCTAGCGATCTTTGTTTTCCTCTCTATCTAAACTGGCATATAAACCGCTTCTAGAATATTTGACTGAAATGCCCCACCCCAGTAGCCTGCGTGCAGACGTCTCATTGCAACAAGGAAATAGGAGACGTCTGCACGCAGGCAACACCCCAGCAGGGCAGAGAGAGTTAGAGTCCCGTTTAAGGGAAAAACGGCAAACGTCAGATTCTGGTTGATAATTGCTCGAATAGATATTAAGCAGATAAAAAGAGCTGAAATCAATTCTTGTGGATAAAACTGCCTTGAAACAACTTGATAGACTATCTATAGAAATGTGAAACTTTGTCATGTGGTACAAATTCACTTTGCCGGCATTTGCCATCATTTGGAATTGATTGAGATCACTAATGAAATTCCGCTCTGCGGACACCCAAACCTGTTTAATTGTTCCTTGATATGAAGAAATCGCCCCTTGATAGTCTCCTCTTTGTAGACAGGGTGGTACACCTGTGCAAAAAATTTTGATTAAAAGCCCTTTTTTGAACCCTTGACTCGACAACCGATTTCCATACCCTTTTTATAATCCTAAAATCATGAAAGCCCCACCCTTTTTGATTACTGAAGATTGAAAAAGGTTCCCTTTTGGACACCACGACAGGGAACGACCCTCTCTCATTGACATCGATCTAGGATAGCATGTCCTCTGTGTACCCGTATTAAAGGACCCGTAAAGTGGAGCCCCGTTTTCACTGACACGAGAGAGACATGCTAGATGATAAAGTGCTTGTATTATCTACGTTTCTGGATTAAGTGGGCCAATCGAGAACAAAATTTATCACCTTTTAATTTTATTATTCCTTTATTATATTACAAAACTTTCCATAACAAGCAGATATGCTGGCGTCACACTGGCGGGGTGACCGGTGCTGTATATCGGATTCGCCGTTCATAAAATTGTATCTTGCGGTTGCGATTTGAACCATATATTTCCGAACATATTTAACGCCAAATATGGGATTCTGGTATGGGACACATTTCGCAATGACTCAAACTGTGGCGCAAAAATAAAAGCCATATTTTGCGGTGATATTTTCAACGCGAAGTGTGGTATTCTTGCCTGAACCGCAGTTTGCTATGATGCAAACTGTGACTTTAAAATAAGCCACAGAATGCAATACATCAAAATATGGTGTCATCAACGTGAACTGACATCCACATTCTTTCAAGACAAGAATATTGCTCTACAGTGGCCGTTTTAGAGTCTGGATGACTAACGTCTGATTAGATCACGGTTTGCGCTACCTCAAAATATGGTATATTTCTAAGACCACATTTTGAAATGTCTCAATCTTTGTCTCAATGGTGAAAGCCATATTTTACAATCAACTCAAAATGTGGAACTCTACTATAAACGTATTTCGCAATAGCATCTTAAGCGCCGACAAAGCTAAGCACGTTTTCTTTCTTACCTTTTCCGGCCTTACTTTCATCATCAAAGTCCAATCAACTTTGAAAGAATAAATGCCTGTAGATTTCCAACATGATACTTGTGATTTTTAATCATGAGCGCCGCTATAGCCTAATATATAGCCAATGCTGGCTTTTGAAACCACAGTTTGCAATACGCAAAACATGGCGAATGAATACGAAGACATGGTTTGAAATCATCGCAAAATGCGGTTAACCTGAAAAAACCACAGATTGCGTTATTGCAAAATGTGGAATTAAAAGTAAAGCCTTTAGTCCATGCTTTTGAAACCACAGTTTGCAATAACGCAAAACATGGCGAATGAATACTAAGACATGGTTTGAAATCATCGCAAAATGCGGTTAACCTGAAAAAACCACAGATTGCGTTATTGCAAAATGTGGAATTAAAAGTAAAGCCTTTAGTCCGTGCTTTTGAAACCACAGTTTGCAATAACGCAAAACATGGCGAATGAATACTAAGACATGGTTTGAGATCATCCCAAAATGTGGTTAACCTGAAAAAACCACAGATTGCGCTATTGCAAAATGTGGAATTAAAAGTAAAGCCTTTAGTCCATGCTTTTGAAACCACAGTTTGCAATAACGCAAAACATGGCGAATGAATACTAAGACATGGTTTGAAGTCATCGCAAAATGCGGTTAACCTGAAAAAACCACAGATTGCGTTATTGCAAAATGTGGAATTAAAAGTAAAGCCTTTAGTCCATGCTTTTGAAACCACAGTTTGCAATAACGCAAAACATGGCGAATGAATACTAAGACATGGTTTGAAATCATCGCAAAATGCGGTTAACCTGAAAAAACCAAAATGTCCTTCTAAACTCTTAGGAAGATAAAATGAAATAGCTTCTGGGCTAGACTTGCCAAAATTAAACTGCGAAAGGACGCTCGCTTCGTCTAACTATTCTTACTTATACTGATAGACATTCACAGTCATTTTCTAAACGTCAACTAAAATATTACACTCCCAGAATCAGGGAGACCGGTTACCTTGCCTAAACTATAAGTTTAAACAGTAATAATAATAAATAAAATACAACGACAACTTAGGTACCTCTGTAGCAATTTGGAACGAAACATTTTATTGCATGTATATTGTTTAAGTTAAATATCATTTTATATACTGGCAAAAAATATTAAGGTACCCTGATGACAGGTATTTTTATAAGCAAGACTGCCGCCTCTAGGACTATGTTGTTTGTGAAATCATACATTGATTGTATAAAGTCAGAGTCATCATTGATCTTTTTAACTCGACAAGCTTACCTAATTCACCCTTTTCTTCCAGGTTTCAAACTTGAACAATCTTTACAAACATGCTTTACTATCTTTTCAAACACGAGGTTTTAAGGGACAATAACTTCTTCATCACTTTTTTTTTGTCCGTATTTTCTGCAAAGCAAGGATTGATAACGCTGACTTCGTGTACGACAGCTCACAAATTTCTCTCTTAATTGTAACTACGTAAGAGTCTGTGCACGGTGGACACGTTGGCGAATAATTGCATGAAAATGAATTTTTTTTGCCAGATGAAAATCGTCTCTTCATTTACCCCTCCAACCACCCTGCGAGCGGAGGCTACATTTTCACTGTGTAAGCTGGCATGCGAAAAGTAGCCTCTGCCGACAACCGTTCAAATCCGTCCAGAAATCTGGACGAATAAATTAAAAAATACGGGTTATTTCCCACATGCACGATAGAAAATTGAACGGTTGTCGGCAGAGGCTACTTAAATGCGCAAACACTTAAATGACTTGTTTTGCCATTGCTAGCAAAGCATAAAATATCACAAGATTTGCTATACACAACAGAGCTTAAACAAGGTTTAAATGTATTTTCTTATTAAAACTGCTAAGTTCCTTTGAATTCTTTGTAGGTGCCAGTGGGGCATTAGTGTCGTCCAAGTCGGTCTGTAATCATTCTCGTGATTAAACAAACCAGAAAGGAAGTGGAATCCACACTATTACCATCCTTAATCAGACCCGTAAGAAAGTCGAGATTTGGCTTCTTTTGCCGGGAAAATTATTTCATTTGTTCCTGTGTTCGCAAAGCCTGATATAAACACTCAAGAGGTTGGGGAATTCTCAAAAGTTAGACAAAACCGAGAATTCAACTAAATGAAGGCCAGGGGCGCGTTTATCGAAAGGTCCGGTAACTTTTCGGGCCCGAAGGTAAATATTGAAATGAAAACCAGTTAAATAGTAGCACAGTTCCTAGCTCACAAAGCGGTCAATGTTGCCTCGTTAACTGATATTTTGATTTTACCATTTCCAAATCTATTAAAACTCTGATCTTGAATGCAAATTCGGGAAAGATAAATCAGCTTTCCGCGCCAGCCGCGTAAAGTTAATGGGAAACGGGCCCAGGCCCGAATCGATTGAAATGAGAAATCTTAAACACAGCACTTTTGTTCGCACTTTACTTTTTAATGAACATTTCTTTTTCTTCCGAGAATACCACCAACACTCTCTCGTGTTCATATCAGGTTTGTTATGTGTGGGAATTTTATAAATAAATAGCCAAAAGTATCACTTTTGTTTCGTGTTTAAAAGTTTGTAAAGTTTACCAGGTTTAAGTTCATTATACTGCGCACGAACGCTGTTAACGTCAAACCCATGCCGTTGAAAAAGTGTGTAAATAAATTTACGTTGACTGTACACGGAAGTATTTTGTCCTTTGCCTGACTTGTAATTCCTCATAAGTACGGTCCAATCTTTCAATGGTGGGCAATTTGGACCTCCAACCTCCCAAATCTCCTTGACTTGATCAAGACTTTCTACTTTTCTCGGTATTTTTAAGGTATTTAGCCAATCTGTACAGGGTTGTCCAGGAAAACCATACTTGACATGCATGCCAAGAGTCGCAGGATCCACTATCATAAGAGAGCTGGGTGGTGGCATTGTACTTTGTCCGGGTGGAGGCTGGTTAACGGTTGTAGAAGACAGTGACAGAGAAGTACTTGACGAAGATGGTTGGCAAAGAGGTAACTGACGAGAGACTGGAACAGGAGAATCTTGATGAACTGGCGGACAGGCAGTGGGTAAAGAACTATGGACATCTGGTGTGCAGGCAAACGAGGAAGGAGGCTGACGCTCACTTGCAAACGATGAAACTTGTTGGAAAAATGATGGTGTAACTTGTATGGGTGCAGAGATGACTGAGAGAGGTTGAGGATGCCGAGAAAACTGAGATTGCACACAGGAAGAAGAGGAAAGAGCAGGTTGACCACAGAATGAATACATTGTTGGGGGTTGTCCAGATAATGTAGAGGACAAGAGTGGTGATGATGAATAGAGCGATGGAGACACTGTACAGGAAGCGTTGGAGGAAACTGTAGAACATGGAAGGGAATTCTGCTGAAACTGCAAAGAAACGGAGACGGGAGGTTGATGATCTATAACTGAGCTTTGAGCCTGCTGATGAGATGAGGAATAAGGAAGGTGATCTTGTAGTACAGATGACGTTGGAACATTTGATGATGAGGCAGGTCGGGGTTGACTGGATGATGTTGTTGTAAGCATAGAAGGTAACACTGATGCAGAAGAAGATGAGGAGGACAATGTAGAAGACGTTGATGGTTCCAATGTTGATGAAGGCATTGTAGTTACGGGATGCACCACATTGCGTTCATCCATAATTGTCATGAGAAGGGATGACCAGTAGCAAATTTGGCGGGCAGCATTCACTGCTGAACTGCACGCTGTTCCATCAGGAGTGTCCGGAGAAGCCTGAAATGCCATCATCTGTGAGGACACTTCCCTCAAGGAATTAATGACCGGCAAAGGGCGGAATTGCGCTGGCCGGTCATTTCTGGTATCAGTGTTTATACTTGTAGCTGTTTCAGCTAAAATCTCGTCATACTGTTTGACCACTCTCGAAGCAGACAGTGGGCCATCAATTTCCAGGATCTGTTTCATTTTTGCTGAATCCCTCAGCTTGGCCAAGTACTCTACGAACTCACTATCCTGGGAAAATAATAGAAAAAATTGACACTGAATGATTTAAGGTTGAGGTAAGAGAGAATAGGCAGCTTAAGATCCGACGACGGCGGGTGTCAACAAAAGACTTTGTCGAGGGAGATTGGGGAGAGGTCGTCGTCACAATGGCTATTGCAATATTCTGAAATGCTTGCTTTGTGGAAGTTATGCGTGGAATTGGTGACACTTCAAACATTTGATAAAAAACAAGCACATGTCACAGAAATTAAATTTCCGTTTAACTACAACCTCTATAAATTCACATGTCCCAAAGGACACCCTAAGATTCCCTCTCTGTCCTTTGGTTGAAGCCAACCGTACATCATTGTATCAGAAATGTTTATCTCTAACAAATAAAGATATTAATTTCAAAGCTTATCTACATGTGGAACTGTGTGAACAATGAGCCTGGATGTACACCTGTAAGTGGTGTAGTCAATTCTTTTATCTCGGGTAACTTGTTCTTTTGTATCAACTTCATTAGCATACATTACAATACCCAAAAAATAGGTGAAATAAAAAATCAACTTCAACATATTCGTGTAAGGTTAAGATAAATCTACCTCCTCATTTAGATCACTCTCAGAATCTGAACCATCTTCATAGTCAGATTGTGATGAATTCTAAAACAGAAGGAAAAAACAATGATTTATTATTACTACACGGTACATTTCAAGTGCATTTGTCGTTAGACACAATTCAACAGAATGTAGCTTGATGCTTGAAAGAATAAAGAGTTACATGTAAGTGCACATGGTTGCTTAACAACCATTGTTATGGTGACTTACATGCACTCCTGTCAAAGAGATTAGCTGCATGATTTAAGACATTGACAGCTCCTTCATGAAATGCCAAAATTTATGAGCTGGCATGAAAAAACTGGTTTACTGAAATATTTTATTAAAGTATTTATAGCAAAAGTGCAAAATAACTAAAAACAAATTCAACAACAAATTTCCAAAAGCAGTTAGGGTTTTAAAAAATAAATAATTTCACTCTATTCATTGCATTCTAACTATCACCGAATGATATTATGTTAAGTAAGTGCAGAAGGTGAAGTTGATATCAGAGATGTAAATGAGTGTGTCTCATTGAAATCGAATACAAAAGGACAGCAAAGAAATAAAGTATGTTCATTCTTTTTCATTTTTTTTTTTAACAAGCTGTGGAGCCTGTGTACAACACCGTGTGATCAGGGTTCTCTACAAAGAATCCTGGATTCCTATTAAATTACACAACGCTAGGAGATTATTGGAAGATATGATGTCATCCTTATCCAATCTGACTGCACGGGATTCTGTGTGCACCTGAGCAAACATACATTGTATAACAAATTTAATAGCCATTTGTTTTAACCTCAACTTCCTCTTCTTCTTCTTCTTCTTCTTCTTCTTCTTCGGACATTGAATTATTGTCATTAGATAGCACCTATTATTAAAAAAAAAGCAATAAATAAATTGCTCACAAATTTTGCATTCTAAACAACTTAATTGATACCACTCTTACTGGCTATGTAACAACATTCAGCTTCATGGCAAATTGTGTCATAACACAATGTCCACAATGCAGAAATACTTAAAGTAAATTAAGGAGTACATTATAAGGAAATGATGACCATACATTTAGATAACTGTTTACTATTAGAGAATCGAGAATCGAGCAAGGCAAATAGAGACATCATTAACCTATCCTGGACCCTTTTGAATTCAGTAACATATATACAGCACTTCAATACTTGTAGTCTGTTGACTAATTCATAGCATTTTAAGGCATCTGTTGTTACCCGGAAATTGGTTCACCTCATAACAGACACATTATTTTGTACACTTACAATTTTGTGTTAATAAATTTACAGACACTGAAATGCCAGTCCATAAATACAGGGAGCCTACAGGTAACGAGGCTCCAAATTGATAAAAAAATTGAAAAATATTGAAATTGATAGCTTCAAGTCTTATATCAACAGTAGTACATGTACAAGCTTCATAAAAAGAACATGTGGCTGGACAGTTACAGGCTGAGTGCAGTAGTTTGCTAGGAAGAAATGGGCTGATGTACGGTAAGCTGAAACAGAAGAATGTTTAAGTCAACACGTGGCTTAAATGGCACTTTATCAGACATTTTATCAGTATATAATATGACAAATATCAAGTGTGACAACTTTTGCAAAGACTTCTGGGTTCGTGAGTTTCATGACCTACATTGTACATGTATCTCATGCTTTCCTGAGTTGCATACCTTCTAGAAAAGACACACAAAAAAAACTAAAGCGTCTCTAAGTCAACAAATAGAAGTTCAATAAATGAGCTAAAAGTAAACAATAAATCAGTCACTTAACCCTATAACATCTGTGAAATCCTGAACAATCATTTTAGCAGTATTTTAAGATCTTGCTAAAGCCTTTGATACTGTCTCTCACGCAATATTACTAGGGAAACTTTAACTGTACAGGATTACCGGAGTGGCCATCAACTGATTTAAATCATATTTATCTGATGGCAGCAGCAATGTATTCTGGACAACAGTATTTCTAAACCCCAAACTGTAACATATGGGGTTCCTCAGGGGTGTATTTCAGGTCCATTATTATTCTCAACATAATTTATATCAATGACCTCCCTATACTAACTGTTTGCAATTTCCCAAGCCACACATGTACGCTGATGATATTTTATTAAGTGCTGCATCAGAATTGACTCTAGAAGTGTTGCCATGCATAAATCAAGATTTCATTGACACTACGAACTAGTTGCTGGCAAACAAGCTCAGTTTAAATGTAACTAAACCAGAATATAATATATTGTGCAAAAGAAACATATTATGTTTCTTTTGCACAAGTTTTAGAATATCTAATCTAGGAGTGACAATCCTGATCACTCTTGGAGACATACAAATTAATAGAGTTAAGCAGACAAAACACTTGTGAGTATACCCAGAGGAAAATCTTAAATGGGCCCAACACATTGATAAGGTAGGCTCCAATGTCAGTCGTTCCATAAGGAGTCTTAGGCAGGCTTGAGATTTTGTTTCTCAAGATGTACTAACAACAATTTACAGTTCTTTAATACAGCCTGTCTTTGACTACTGTGATGCTGTCTGGGGTAACCTAACCTGAGATCAGGCGTTATTTATTATTAGTATTTTTTTTGCTTCTTTGGCTTGAGAGGGGAAAAAATAACACCTGATACATTTATTTAACAAGCCGTCAACCCCCTCCTAATTTACATAATCCAACGTCCGCTTCACCTGTCATGTTATTAGCCAATAAACGTTTACAATAAGGGAATCAAATTTTGGCACGATTAACGTCTCTTCCATGTTCAGATGACGCTTCCTAAAAAAAATTAAATGTGTTGTTTTTTGTGATGAAATACTGCTAGCTGGAGCTGCCGTACCTTTATTTCACAGCTACAAATAATAAAGAATTTACTGGTTAAAGCTCGTTGACTTCGTTCTGTACCGAAAGCAGTGAAAAAAGTAATTAGGTTAAAGCATCATATTTCACGAACCGAAAGGTGTTATGAAAGCCAAGATCGTTCAGAATAATTCGCAGGTTTCTTAAGGAGGAACTACAGTCAAACCAGGTCAAGATTCCATTCCACCGTTTGTCGCTTCTGTCGGGTAACTTTTAGCCAGTATCAAATTGCATTCGAATGATCGGTGAATTGTGAATTTTTAGTATACGATGAGATGGAAAACATTTCAATGGATGAAATTTCTATTTAGGCATTCTTCAAATTCAAGAAAACTGAGCCGGCAGAAATTTCATAACGAGTCCGCGTGTGTATTCCCTTCTCATTATGCAAGCAAAAATGCAGACTGAAATCAACAACAACTAATGGATGGCGACATTTTGGCTAATCAGAACAGCCCAAATCATTCGTATTGTTTCTTATCCAATCAGAAAAAAGTCCAAATTCTGGCTTTTTTACATGTGATCCGACAAACAAATGTATCATGCCCTCTTCCTGTGAGAGACATAAAGGGATAATAGGGAGAGGGCATGAACGCAGGCTAGGGGTAACCTGAATAAAGGTCTAGCAAACAAAATTAAAAAATTACAAAACAGAGCAGCCCGCATAATTACCTCCCAGGGGTATGAAATGTGATCAGTAAGAATTTAACAATAACTGAACGAATCCTCGTGTGCTGATTGGTCGAGAGCTATGTTCTATGAGAGTATAGACCATGGAAATGACCCAACATCTCACACATGATTTTCTGAGAAACTTCGCAGGAAAATAAAAATAAATGTTTATTGTAAAAAACAAATCGACCACAATCTTCCATAGTCTACACTGTTATAGACCATAGAAATGATGTCATAAAATGTTCAAAACTTTGCAGTGAAACCACTCACCTGCGGCTTAAGTTTTGGACATTTTATGACATCATTTCTATAGTCTTTAAGAGTGTAGACGATGGAATATTGTGGTCGATTTGTCAAACGTGACTGAATATCTAAGCAAATTCTTTCCAACGAGCTGCGAAAGCAACCCCTCCAAATTTCGTCCTAGAGGAAGTAACTTAAATATTGAAAAATCACATCGTCCAAAAACGGAATGCTATAAAGGTTCGATTTTGTACAGGGAGCACAAATGTGGAACTCTCCACCACAGAACTTAAAAACTGGCTAATTCAACAGTATTTTTAGAAGGAACCTACCTGCGACTGTCAAATGGTCACTTTTAATTAGATAGAGATCTGTAAACATAACTTTTTGTAATTTAAATAATGGTTACTCTTAATGGACCTTTCACAATCAGTGTGTATTTGAATACTGCTTTCAAGTAAAGAAGTACAACAGTGTAATAAGCTACGAAGTCCCTGGGTGACAGCTCCCTTGCCCGCACCCGCATAATCAGACAACCATCGATCAGATCGATTCAGGTTAAAAACATAGAGATGAGAGAGAAGATAACAAAGAAACATTTGAATGCCGAAGATAACATAATGTGTCATACTGCGGCAATACATACCATGGGATCATCGCCAGCAGGAGAACCCTGAATCTCCGCCATGTTGTCACGACATGCGTTTCCCCAAGGTTGACCGCCCTTGAACCTTGCAATTAACTTGCATTCACTGATGACAGTGCTTTAAAATTGTTCTAAACAGCACTTTTGGGGAATAAACACGGTCACGCTGTACTTATTTTAATATGCGAGAAACACGCCGACTTAGCAGCCATGCCTTTTTTCTTGTAGCAAAGTGACGTCAGTGTAGAAATCCTACCAACTACAAGCACCATATATGGTGCCCCGGAAAAATTAATAATTCTGTTACGCTTTTCGCGGTACGTCCTATAATATATATTATTATTATTATTATTATTAGTAGTAGTAGTAGTAGTAGTAGTAGTAGTAGTAGTAGTAGTAGTAGTAGTAGTAGTAGTATAACTTATGCTGTAAGTTCTGTCCCCGTTGTGTCCGCTATCCCCATTACACTTTAGATTTTTTATGTATTCCTTGAAGCAGATCTGATGTGCTGTAAGTTGTGTCCCCGTTGTATCCGCTATCACCATTATTCTCGAGTTCTTTTAGACTCGGAGATCTCATTGAAAATCCACATATTTTATTTCGAGGGACGGATACATCAGATAATACAGGGAAGCCCTCTTACACAGTTCAGTGACAAGAAAGGCTTCTGTTGTCTTATGTGACATCCCATTCATTTCAGTTATGATGCGTTTTTATTGCATTATTTGGGAACTCCTAAATTGCAGAATATAAATAGTGTGATGGATATGACGGATACACCGGGGATATCTATGTGCTGCAGAAAATAATAATCCTGCCAAAAGTGTGCCTAAGGTTTTCGCTGATTCTGAGATTGCTTGTTCGCCACATAAGTATTCAGACTTCGTTTAAAAATTACACTTTTGTTCTAACGTGAATACCTCATTGCCCACTCCTTGTGAATTGTCAACAAAACCTCATGAAAAGAATGTGATCACAGCGATCAATTACGTAATTACAAGTTTTCAAACTTTGTTTAAAAATTACGCTCTTTGCTAACGTGGATACCTCATTGTTCACTATTTGTGAATTGTCAACAAAACTTATAAGGGGCCGACCATTTAACTCTTGAGGGTGGGAGTGGGTGATTTCTGGTCATCAAGAATTTTTTTTTCTAACAATCTGGTGGGCAGGATATTTTTTTCCCTTTTTTTCCCTTAAGCTCTTTATTACATTTGTGCTGCATGCAATTTTTTTCTTCCGACAAGCGCTTGCAGGAAATTTTTTTTCAAAATCACCCACCCCCCCCCCCCAAGAGTTAAATGGTCGGCCCCTAATGAAAAAGAATGTGATTACAACGATCGATTACGTAATTATAAGTTTTCAGACTTTGTTTAAAAATTACACTCTTTGCTAACGTGAACACCTCATTATCCACTATTTGTGAATTGTCAACAAAACTTCATGAAAACGAAATGTGATAAGAGCTATCGATTACGTAATTATTGTACCTTTTTCGTGCAATTCTTGCACCGTAGCAGCTTTTTGCTGGAATTTATCAAACTCACAAGACCGCACAGAAGAACTACAAAAATCTGGCTACCAAGCTACAAAAGTAGACGGAGAAGCTACTTCGTTCGCATTTCTCTCGATGACAGTCATGGCCACAGCACCAGCACGGCAACTCGATAATAAGGTGTGTACTAGACTTGATATTTCTTCGTCGTAACTTCAAGATTCGTTACGGAAGACAAGATGCTCTTAGTTCTTTTAGAGAACGAGTTAATGAAGTTCGTAGTAAACAACTCTATTGCTAAGGCGTTTTGAACTTGTAAACCTATAATACAGTGTAGCTTGTAAATGCAAATGCAAAACCTGAAGACATTTTTCCTACAAGTTTACTTTGTCAATGTAGCTCAAACTATACTGATTTTTTTCTTTTTCTTGCACAAATTTTAGGGAATCAAAAGCGCCCTGCTAACCAAGGTCTTGTCAGCTGTCCAAGGAACTTGTTCGCTCTTATCGTACAACAGACGTGAAGGAATATCTTGTGACGATCTGTGGTTAAACATATTTGCCAAAAGCGAGATGAATGTGATGAAAAAATTAAGAAAATGAAAGGAGTGGCATTTTTTTCTCCTCTGTCGCCGCCCTAGAGAGACGAAGTAAGGGGAAAAATTAGAACAACGAAGAACAAGAGGACGAACAGAACGATGAAGTTCAAGGAAAGTACTGGCCAGCAATTACTTAGTAGATTGCAGTGATTGCCGTTCTGTCCCCCGATGGCACGCGCGTATCTACCCTACCTTTGCATTCGGCTCTCTTACAAACAGGCATGGAAGTGACACAGCCAAAGCCCTACCAGTCTGCAAAAGAGGATGTGAAGAGGAATCCTGCTCACCATTATACACCTCGCTAAAATTAAAGATCACAACAACTACTTCATACAAAGCAAAGTCGACAAGTCTTTTTCCCTTAGTCTTCAACTGCTACAAGAGCAACTGATAGAAGAGCCCATGGAGAACCTTCATGCAAGTGAGCGTGTGGTCAGATTACAGTTTGTTGCTGGCCCATTCACCGCAAAGCTTTGAGACAGATTGATACCCTCTCTCGTCAGTTCCGGTCTGCAACTTGATGTATTTGGCATCGAGGCATGTGAATTGCCTTCAAACATCCCAAAAGCCGCGAAAGTTCCCGCGTCGTCGATTGTGGTAGCGATAAACGACATCGAACGAGCCATGGAGAAATTGGGCGACTCTCTGTACTGTGGAGACGTTTTCAAAAAGTTAAAGTCATCCAAATACACATATGAGCATTTCTTCTCGGTTAAAAAAATCTTTCCCTGCTGGAAAGCAACGATAAGTTCAAGAATACTATCATCAAGCATCTGAACAAACTCGTAGAGATACTTGGCGATCGAGAATGTGAGATCGTAAGCTAAAAGGCAGCTTCGTATCCAGTACGACTTGATCGAAGTAACAGGAGGATGGTGCTTTTTCAAGAATCTCCCAGGGCGTACATCGACCACAAACACACTAAAAAGCCAGACCCTGGGTACCTCAAACAAATTTTAGAGAACAGTCTCAACGAGCTGGAAATGGCGCACTTCTGCGAATACTTAATTCATTCGACTGCTCAACTGCCGCCTCAAACAACACAAGGAAAAAGTAATGTGTCTGGTAGGAGAGCCGAAGAGTGGACAAACGAGCCTTTTTACGCCCATCTCGCGCCTGATCCCGGCAAGATACATTGCGATGATCACTACGCGAAAGGTGTTCAACAAGAGCTTAGTCGACGAAAACACGCAAATAATCTTCCTGGACGAGGCAAACGCCAACCTGATGGATCCAGATGACTGGAAAATATTTACGCAAGGAGGGCTAACCGCCCACGACCGCAAGTATAAGACGTCTGAAAGTAATAAGATGCCCCACGTTTATCACTTGTCAGACTGACCTGGATTTCGGAGAGCACCACAACACCGCCATGGACGCGAGCTTAAGAAAGTCCTTTTTTAAAAGCCTTACCGCGCCGCGTGTGGCAGGAGTTCAAAAATTCCTACGAGACAATGCAATATATTTCATTGTCTGGGCATGTGGTTTCGAAAGAACGCCGGACGAATGAACTACCCCCTCCCGTGCCGAGGACCAGTTTACTTCCGGAGGACATTGACGAAGAAGAGAACTAAACGAAGCGGAGAGAGAAAGAGGAGAAACAGGTGGAGGTGAACACGACTACAGAATTCAGTGATCAAGAAAGAGAGAGTGAAGACTCGGACGCTGATTCGACCTACTTGGGCCAATGGAAGAAGAGTCTAAAGAACATCGAGCTTCAGCGAGAGCAAGAGCCATGCCACAGCCTCAAACAAAGGCAACTAAATCTACTCGCAGCTGGGGTAAAACGCGCAGTGGAGAACATTAACAACCAAGACCAACGCGCACGAAAACGTGCTCTAGAAGAAACATGTCAACGATGGATCTCGCTCGTTATAATGAGGGAAGACGACGTCCCTTTGCTCCAGTCAGTGAGCAACGCCTACCATCCAAACATCGAAATTTCAAGCGAAGAATACTTTGCAAAGAAAACAGAAGAAGAACAACGGATGCTAGAGAAGAAAGCACGAGAGTACTACAACAATGATTGGATTGTGGCGAAAAAAATGGAACTTCGAGCCCACCAGTCCAAAGAAGACGCAGCGACAGACGAAGATACGAAGCGTGCCCTCTTGTACATGATGGAAGTGACCGCTGAGGCTTTGAAGTTAAAGTTTCAAAAGGAAGAAGTTCCGGGCCTGGCAAAGTTAGTACTTTTGCAGCGGAGAAAGAAAGCCGTAGAAATGCAGTGGGTCTCCCCGACTCAAGCAGCAGCATCTGGTTCCCCCCTCCCTATCCCCGTGAGATCGAAGACGACGAGCAGCAGCTATTTATAACGCCCTCTACAGCACCCAGAGCCCACAGCCTCTCATCCGCTCCGAAAAGCACCTATCAAAATTAAATTCGGAATCTCTGAGAATCGCTTTCTATTGACCGTAGCCGTTTCGTCCAATGCCTGCTTTTAAATACTGTCTTCTTCGGGGGTGAACACCAGACTATTTTTTCTTGCTGGGAAATCTGTCATTATAAATGCATTCTCCCGCTTTTGTCTCGGGACACCTGAGAGACGCTCGAGTGGTGTTTCTGCGATCGCTTCTCCCTCATCATTTGAGAAAGTGTCAGTTTTGATACCACTTTGATCTTCGGAAGACACAAAATTGCCTGAACTAAGCCTGGAGGGCACGTCTCAGTGATTTCGAGCTCTGATCCCTTTACCCCATGCAATCGTTCCAAATATTCATGTGCTTTGCTCGCCACCTCGCGCGATCGCTGCTTCTGATAGTGAACCCTTGCAACAACAGAGCTATGTTTCTGGTCCTCGGAGATTGTGCTCTGCGCGCGGGCTGCTCAGCTGCCTGGAACTCGCGGTCTCCACAATCTGTCGATAACGAGTCGGGTGAACGTATTTGCCCATTGCATCGAAGACCAGAGTACTCATTAGCTCTCCCAGGTTGTTTTGCCACCCCCCATTTCTTGTCACCAATACAAAGTCGCAGGTCGGTCTGAGTAGGGGGCGAATGTGGTTGGTGTAGCCATCCAAAACTTACATGGTCGTCTCAGTAAGGTAAAGAGAATCGAAGCCATATTTGCCAGCCGTTTTGAACATTTTCTGGTTTATAAAACCACCGTTAGTCTTGGCTTTGTTCACCATTTCCACCTTTAAATACTGATACGTCATGGGGCGCGAGCCCTTGACCTTGATAAATAAATAGACGGCCAAAAATATGGTAGCAAAAAATAAATCTATGGGCAAAACAACACCCGGTTTCTCCTTACATGATTTCATCGCGCTCTCGTAGCGCGGCAGGTAGCGCCCCACGACTTCCAACAGTTCTGCAAGAGTGGCCCAGTGTCCCTTAGTTTCTAAGGCATCGATGTCGAGTTCACTGGTCCACTGCAACCGCATCATTTTGGAAACGGTTTTGCGCACCTTTTTCAAGTAAATTTCTGTTGAAGCCAGTCCCCTCAATACTGATTCCGATGCTCCATTCACTTTTTGATAATCCACCAATTCTGCAATGGCGTTCAATTAGCCTATGCGTCCCGTGTGTCCCAGGTTCCAATCATCCTGCATCGTATCAACAAACTTGAAAAGGAAATTCGGTGAACATAAACTAAAGTCCACAATGTCAAATGTGAGCTCCTCTTCGTCTTCGCAACAAAATTTGAGAAACTTTTATCACTTGCTTACGATCTGTTGTGCTTGTCGATCACTTTTACAGCCCCCACCACCGCCAGTGAGCCACGAAAAAAAGTTCTTGACAATTTTGTTCGTAGCATCAAAAGAGGCAATTGCCCTGCTTTTAAGCGGTATAATCTTCTGATCACTGGCTTCACATTTGTCGGTTTCATCGACATTAAGGGTATCGATTGCACACTGTCTGGCTACTGGCTACTGGTCGAAGTAATAGTACCAACTGTGTTTGATCTTTACGTGTTTTCTACAGCCTCTTTTCGTAGTGAACCCATCGTGGTTTTTTTACAAATTTGCACTGGGCAGTGAAAAAGACCATAACAGTCATCCTCTTCAAGTGAAGTCTCTTTGGTTTAGGCGATGCATTTGCAAACTTTGACCAGTTGACATCCTTGCCTCGTTTGTTCATCTTAAGCATTGGCTTGAAATCGATATCTCTAAAGTATGCACGCACTTATACTAGCAAAAGGGTCACCAAAAGATCATCCTATTCGCCAATGAGATATTTGTTACCCAATCTCTGCCCACACTTGGTTATTCTTGCCCCTTGCCCCATTGTTTTCTTGTCCGTATTTGGTACACAATTAATCAAAAGGAACAAAGACCCAAGCCTGAACTTGCGCGGGCAAGCCCGAACGAGGTTAAACATGTAGCGGGCAAGTCTCGTACTTAACTTGATCGTTGAAGGATATATGTTTTGATAAATTTGTTTTGCAGAGGTGATGGACAGTAGTTTCAGATAGCCTACGATAAACAGGAACTATTGTTCCCTATTTCTTTTTACACTTTGCGCAAAATGGAAAGCTAGTTCCTTTGTCGCAAATTCGGGACCTGTTCCCATTTATACGCTGAATATAACACTCATCTTGAGGAACAAACCATCTCCTCTATTAGGAACAATTGCGTTCCTGTTGGGCATGAATAGGAACAATTTGAACCGAAAGGGAACAAGGCGTTCCGAAAAGCAGTGGATTATGCCAGTAAATAGGAACAATTTGTTCCTTACTGTGTAGAGCGAGAAATTAGATTGGGAACATTTATTCCCCAATAACTTCGAAAGGAACATGAAGGGAAATCGGAACTGTTGAAAGAGGACCTTTTGTTCCTGAAAGGATAAAAGAGGAACCATTTGTTTCTTTTGACTAAAATGAAAAGGAAGTGTGCCTTGATCCAATTTGCTGCTAACAGACCAGATTGTTCCGAAATTTGCCGACCTTTGTTTCTATTGTGCGTTTTATTGTGCGTTCCTAGGTTGTTTCTAAAGCAATTAAAGGAACAAAAAGCAAAAACGCGCGGAACACTACGGTTTTGAAAAAGAGATGTTTCCTCGTGTCGCGTCACTTAAAATCAAACTTTGAAAGTTTCCTCATGTAAAAAACGACCTGACAATACTAAGGACAAAAATGCAATTGAAAACTACGGTGTTTTAACCTGAAATGTTGCTATCATTACTTTTGAGGAATGTATATGACCATGGTGATTAACACGGAAATCATCTTGGCTTTCAAGTACCGGTAGATACGCTGTAGGGGTCCCCTGTGTGTGTGTTTTTTTGATTACCTACTAGACGTTAAAGACATGTAATTCTGGAAGGTCTCAGCTGTTAAGTAACATCATTGTTTTAGTTATCACCCCTGGATTCAGAAAGCCTTTATTAACGGCACTTTATCGCATGATTTTTTTTACCTATGTATCATGCTCTACGGTATTTTTAGTTTATCATTAACTAGCTAGACTACTGAATGTAAATTTAATTAAAAGGTTTAGGAGCCGTGTAGCTCTGGCCCTCAGAAAAGCTAATTTTGTTTGCCAAATTATTGGCCTCTAACCAACCCCTTGCTGTATTGCCATGTTTACATTGGTTTGATTTTAAAAAATTTACGCTGGTTCAAGAATTTCTACATGTTTCTACATCAGAGAATCCGGCAAGAACGAATTAACCTTAACGCGTTTTGTGGGCCTCTGCTTTCAAAGGTTCTATTTCCACCGTTGTATTGTTTCTTGGGGAAAAATAATTGAGAGTGAAACTGGATCAGCTCAAAACATATGCTACGTTTAGCTAAAGAACACACCTATATACAGTTATAAGACTGAGCACAGATAATAGAATTGTGTAATTGTAGAAATACTACTAGACCTTGTTCAATAAACTGTGTAGTTAAACAACTTTTTGAGGGTAGCAAAGGGAATTCATGGTCCCGTTTCACGTACAAATTTTGACAAATTTCACCTATCACGTGGGTAAAAACCAATTTTCACGGGTCACGAAATCTGACCTAGTTAAACAAAGGGGCTAAGCCGGAACCAAAACACAGTCAACAACATTAGATCAAAATATTCGCATTTTATTTGACGATCGTAGCTTCTTCCCGCTTCTCCTCTCATTAGATTGTCGGTGGGGTAGCCTCGTCCCCAGGGACGAGGTTGTCGGTAGGGCGATGTTAAAGGGCGTTAACGAGCATCGCGAATGCGGGAAATTCATGTCTACAGGCACCTGGCGTTCAAACTGAAAACACATTAACGTCCCTGGTGCGATTTCTTTTTACCCCTAGCGACTGTAACCTGCGTGGCAGGCGCAGGTTAGTTGGGTTTTTACAGTAAGCAGTACACACTGAAAAAAGTAGTTTTTATATCAGATTTTGTTTGAAATCAGTAGAGTACTTCACATTCTAGTAAAAATAAATCAGTGCAACAAATTATAAATGTAAGGCTGCCGATAATTTTAATCTTAGTTTTTCAGCTGATCACAAAAGGCAAATGAGTGTTTGCTACTTCTCTAAAACATGGTTAATTAAAGTGGAATGGTTAGGAAACCCTTTGTAATAGGTTTTTGTTAGCTTTTTTGGACCTGACAGTGCACAACATTCAATAGCATTTCTATCATTTTGAAGTTACTGACCAATAGAAACATTGCGTTAATTTATTCAGTCATAATTTGTGAACAGAAAACAAAGGATTGTGCACAGTCAGGGAGCTTCCAACATAAACTACAGCACCATTGTTTTCAACTTTGATGTTTGTCGAGTTTCCTAACTTCCTCTACTAACTATGGCTAAAAAGAGAATTCTCCATGATTGAAACGTTTTAGTTCATGCCCGACCTAGCCTCACGGCTATGAGCAGAGGTTTTTCGCTTGCATGGCGTTTGGCGTTTACGAAGTCGTTCGCGTTGCTTGTTGGTTTGTTTATATAACAAACCAACGACGCCACGCCATCGACTTGTTAATCCAAAATGGGCTTTTTGTGAATTGCTTGGAATAACCAAGTTATCAAATACTTGATTATGTGATGGAAAAGTCAGGATTCTATTAAATGAGTGTTGTTAACAATAGAACAGTTTAAATAAGGCTTAAAAATTATTCATATTGAAGGCTTACTTTTTAATGACATACTTAGATTAAAAGAAATATTATTTTAGGAAGTTTAAGACCGCAACGGGAGTCAACAGGTTAGATAAGCCAAACAACAACTTTGCAAACCCGCAAAGAGGTGTCTGTAAAATCCGGAACAGTAAACGGAACCGAACACCCTGGAACACAACCGGAACACCCCAGAAGCCCGAATACCCCAGAAACACAGACTGATCTGCCTGAGAGGCAGGAATCCTCCTGAAACACCCTGAAATAAGGAAAAAAATATCTCAAAGACCAAAAAAATTAACATTTCATCAATGAATCAATATGCTTTATCTCTAACTGATGCCGTTCATACCGTTATGGCACGATAAATGCCGTGCGCGACAAGACTACCATATCAAAACTGATAAATACACTGATGTATATGTAGCAAACATAGACAGGTATAAGTCACAAGCCAATTTTCTTACTAATTTCTAATTTGCACAATATATTCAAATGGCTCTTGAATTTAAATGCATATACACGAGATATATGCATGCGAGCACAAACACTCATTGAAACAAATCGCCCGATGTTGCAGGTTAGAGGAAACAAAACCGAAAAAAAAAGCCGGGAAAGGTGGCTTGAGGTGTCTGTGGGGAAAAAGGTTATTAATAAATACATATTGTATATCTTCGCCCATAACTTCACTGGCAAGCCTCATTAAAAAAGACGCCCCTTTTGCTCCTTTTCACCCCTGATCAGAACGGAGATGTCTGTTTTATGGCAGGAGAAAAGGGCTCACGCCATCTCATTAGTCCAGCTTTAATTTGTTTGAAAATTGGGATTACCGTAAAATGAGAATTGAACAGGACAGCACTGACCTCACCAACACTTTGAGTTCTAAAGCTTTTTCGCTCACCCCAACAACGCATAATTTATTACAAGCGAGAGTGATGAACCAAAAATTTGTAGGCCCGCGCCTACCGATCTGTGGGCTGGCTACGCCCCTGCTTGTACACGTTAACTTGTTTTCCTCTTGATCTATAGTCCAGTCCAGTCCAGTCCTGCCGTACTGGTAGCTTAAAGCAAATATTATGAAAATGTAATGTATTATTTAAAAGCAACAGAAGCTAGATACTGACAGATCCTTCTAATTAATTATCGCCGAGTTGTTAACAGGAGCCTGAGGTATGTGCGTCTGTGTATTCTTTGTGTTTCGATTTTGACCTTCTTTATTTAGCTGTGAACATTATTTTTAGAAAATAGTTAATTTTTATCCCGGACTAGTCTCGCTAAGAATACTTTCACTCAATTTAAAATTCTGTGTACTCTGACTTATCTTCTAGGACGCAAAAACTAGAAGGCGAGTCTGATTCGCAGTCTTTAAACGGTTGGCTAATTACGTAACTAAATGGTAAAGAAATGCGATTCATTTAAAGACTAAACTTCTGCTTTACAAGAAGAGGGAAAACGGATCCCTTCATTTTCCCTCGAATTTTGCCGGAACATTACCTGCGAAAACTCCGGGCGGTCTTGATGCTTGGAGAATTTATCCAAGCGGGGAAAGCACGCGACCGGAGTTTGAAAAAAAAATACATGTTAAAGCAAATAAAGGAAAAACCGGAATCAATTGTAAAAGGAAATTTAATGACAATAGAGTCCATAAAGTTAGTATAGTAAGAATATATGAAAGGAAAAAGGAGGGCGTATTTTTTATTTTAGTTTTTGTTTGTTTGTTTTTTTTTCATGAAGTACAATAATTTCAGAAAAGTCGGACGCTCACGAAAAAGTAATTCCCCAATGGAAAACCTTTGGAATAAAAATTGAAAACTAAATTGTACAGATTTATAATATATGTTACATCATTATGTTAAGTAAGCTCTTCCTGCAGTATGCATAATACACCAGTACCACCGTTGATGTAACACAGTAGCCACGTAAAAATATATCGCTAAAAATTAGCCTCTTTGCCTCGAGTTTGTTCAGAAAGAAAACCGACAGAGTGTGATGAGATAGAAATTCAAAATACTTATAATGCGAACGAGATAGATTTCTTGACATAAAACACTATTTCTCATTAATGTAAACAGAGTTGATTCACTTGTATTAAACCCCATGTCACTATTGTGAAAAGTCTCAAAAGCTCGCGACCACGTGTAGAAACAATAATGGCAAAATTTGTTGATAATTGAAGTTCTTGTTGTTTCTTAGACATGCATTTCAGGTCGTGATAACTTTTTCCAGCCTTTTTCAAGTGACTCTGAAGGGGTTCTTCGTTTCACTTTGGGGGAGGGGGGTTGTAAAAAACAAAGACCCTTCCAAGGTTCATTGAAAATTGAAGATCTTGTTTTGTTTTTTTTCCGTAAGACTTCACCGTAACTAGCCTCCCACGCGGGCGCTTTTAGAGGAGCTTGTTTTTCATCCCTCCCCACAAACGCCTGCTCAACAGAAAACAACATTCCTTTCCCATTGTTTTATTTGCGTGGTAAGTGACCAATCAACAATTGTGCAATAAAGTGTTGACAGGCTAAACACGACTGAACGTGACCCTAGAGTTACCGTTTTCCTTCTTTTCTTTCCTTCGCTAGGGTTATGCAGTGCAAGGAGTATTCTAAATTTTCACTAAACCTTATTTTTGCCGCTCTGAATCTAACATTTATTAGAGGTCAGAAAGCTTTCCCAGTGTTTAATGCAGATCGAGTAATTATCAGATTACCTTGCGATCAAGGTCAACTTTCCAGAATTTGGAAAGTACAATGTGATTGGCTAAGCTTGGGAAAGGAACGGTTGTCTTTAGTTGAGCAGGCGTTTGTGGGGAGTAATGAAAAACGAGCTCCCCTAAAAACACCTGCATGGGAGGCTACACCGTAACAGGTAGCCCGCGAGCAAGCTCCCCATTTGGGGGAGTTGTGAGAAGTCACGCGAGTGCAAAACGCGATAGGAGACGACAGTTCGAGTAGCCTTTTCCTCCGCATCGCGCGAAATCTCGCGATGGGGGAGGAGGAGAGAAGCCAGTGAAGGCAGTGAAGGCAGTTTTTCTCTCCTTCTCCCTCGCCCTCTCCGCTATCGTTTTCTCGTTTAACCTCGCGCGCGGCCGTATAAATACGAACCAAAAACGAAAGTCACACCATTAAAATCGCCAGCTCCGCAGGTTACGTTACAGGTAGTTATCTTTGTTTCAAATTATGTACTAAGGGGCCACGCCTCGGAGAAAAAAGACAGCCTTTCCCCCCATAACGTTGAGAACCAAGGCCATAGTTAGAAGGATTTGTAATTTGTAAGGGGTCATCAGAGGAAAACGGGGCTAGTATCTCAGAGACTCTTTGCCCCAAAATGCTAGTTTGTCTAGCAAGTAGGCCTTTTGGATGTTTTTTTTTTAGAATATCCCGACATATCCCATGATTTCACAAATTTAATTTGTACCGTGCAAAGAGCACTGCAATCTGTAACAGAACATGTGGCTTTTGATGATAGATTGCGCTAGCATAACTTTGGTATCCGTCTTTACATGCATAATTTTCATTTTTGCGAAAAAAGCACTGCTTGCATAATTTGCCCTTTTGGCTAGTTTTGCAGCACAAATATTGTTATTTATTGATCATACAACCAACTTCTTTGGCCTGAGATCAGTTTTACGGGCATATTTAAGTAACAAAATCATTTTTTTCCCACTTACTGTCACATCCGAGGGGCCTGGGTGACCCAGGACTCCTTCCTCAGGCCTCAGTGCAATGCATGCACATAACAAGCTCGGTTAGCCGAAATGGCGTGCTGATTATTGTTTGAGTTTCAATAATATAGTTGTCGGACAGTTTTGTTGTTTCAGTGCTTTATCTCTCCTACATTCATCTATCGCTGAAAACTAGAGTTTACAAGACAGTGATAGCCAGGGAATTGTAAATAGGATAAACGTATTTCCTTTTTTCCCTTTGTTGCCTAGTTTTTGAGGACCTAAATTTAAATGAAAAAGATAAATATAAGAGCAATGCTATTAGGAGCCAGGATAAACGGGTGGCACAGGTAAAAAATTGTTTTTTTCAAATGTTTTTTCAAACATTTGACCGGACTTGCGTCAACGGAGTCGAAGTCTCAAATGATCTCCTTCTCCTTTTATTTCAGATTTCCTCAAAAATCTGGAAAGCACTTTAGTTTCGAAGCTTTACTGGACCAAGATGGCTATTCCTGTTGTAGATTTTAGCGCTATGGGTTTACAAAACAAGAATCAGCCTTGGGCGGAAAATAGCCATGCTGTCAAAGACTTGGCTGAGGAACTCTACAACGCCTTTAGCACGGTTGGATTTGTGTATCTTAAAAACCATGGGATTACGCAGGAAACAGTGCGTTTTTGTTCGAATGTTTGTGTTGTCGTTGTTGTTGTAAATTTTTTTAAATTTAAGTTCAAAAACTGGGTAAAAAAGGGTCTATAAGACGGTTGTGGCGAAAAAAAAGCACCTGCTATGTTAGGCTCAATTGTCCATGTGTGCATTTGTTAACTAGTCACAGATGATAGGTGCGTGCGCTTTTCAATAGTTCTGGTGAAAAGCTTTTTCCAGCAGTCGAGGCTCGATTTAGTACGTTACTATTGCCGTTACCTACGAACGCATACGTATTCGCAGTCGTCGATCCTTTTCACCCTGAGCGACGACCGAAAATATGGCTGCGTTTGCAGGCTACTGCATGCCATCGTTGTCGTTCAGTGTGGAAAAGATTTAACAAAGATGAATGTATGATACGTACTCGTCCAGTCAATAGATGACCTAAAAAAGCATGAAAAAGTGGCCGCTTTAGAGAGCTGGAGGTTCGACAGTATTTTGTGTCGTTAGTTCCCCTTTGATCATGAATGACCTTGTGCCAGTCATCGTTCTCAAGTGAAATTCCACGTATAAAATATACCAAGGTCTCGGGAAACCATCTCTTGTATTCATGTCATTATAACTTTCCATTGAGTAGTTCCCTTGAAATCGATTGAAACTTCGCAAGAACTTGCTGATAGAGCAGACAACTTGACTGGAGGAACAGTTATTTTACTCACCCTTGAAGTTAATTTCCTTGTTTAACTCTGCAGATCGACTCTATTTTTGTGGAGATGGATAAGTTCTTCGCCCTGAGTCATGAAGCAAAAACGAAATACAAAAGGGACTACAAATTCTGCAGAGATGGTTGGAATCCTTTTGAAGCGGAAAGGTACTGATGCGTGCCCATTCCCTTAATTTGTACTTATGGTGCAAACAATCGGCCAGAATTGTGACATGCATGTGCGGTAAAGGTAGCACTGTATTGCTGGTTTTCAGTGTCACGCCATTCAAAATAGATCAAAATAAAAATCAAAACCATTCGACAGTTAAAGTCCAGAATCTGGGAAATGAAAGGAGTTAAATATACAAAGACCCTCGCCAAGATTTGGGTTGAAGGAATAATTCGTATACGAGGTATCCGAAGAAATGTTTTACTCAAATTTATAGAGCTTTGTATGGAGACGCCATGCTGGAGCTCATCTGGATGAGCTCCAACATGGCGGACGGAAACCAACAGAAACATCTGTTACCGAGTTCTGCTACAAAAGCGTGAATTTACTCCTAGAGGAACTCATAAACATAAAACTAATACTTTTTATAAAACTTGAACTGTTTAGATAGCAAAATTTCTCGAAAAAAGTCACTTTGTTAATCTAAATGACAGCCCTCTCGGCCGTCATGGAAATGTTGCGTCACGCAAAAGCTTAGAAATTCAAGCGTACTCTATTACAAAACCAAGAACCCTTTAGAAGCGAAAATTTGTTTGAAAACTAATTTCAGCTGCTCTAATACACCATGAAAGTAAAATCTCAGTAGGATAGATAATTTTGGGATTTGAATTTTAGTGACGTCATGTGAAAACCAACATCATTAGCCCTTGAGAAACAGAAAAAAACGGCCATCCTTTCAAAGTTGCCTAGCCAAAATAGGGGAGCATTAAATGAAAGAAGATCATCTTAGTTATAGAAACAACTTTTGCAGTTGCGTATAAGATTTAGTCTGAAATGATGCAGGCTTAATTAAACGGGATTCGAGCCCCGCCTGACCTCTGCGATACCGCTGTTGACCTGACCAACCGACCGGAAGCTGGTCTTTTATTTGGGTCCTTTTTTAAAAAAACCCATGAGTCTCGCTTTGAAACAGACACTTGGGTCCACTGGGAAATGGGCCATTATAGTCACGTTGACTGGTTACAAAATATTCTTCCCAAGTGATAGACGTTTTCAGTTTGCGTGGATTTGTTTTCCCATTTCAAACCATGTGATAGTGCCGTACCCAGGAAAACTGTTTCACGTGGTCTGAATTGGGAAAACAAAACATACAAGCCAAAAGGTCTATTGAATAATAATAATAATAATAATAATAATAATTTAATGATAAAAATAATATAGTAATAAACCAAACCCTTTTTGCTTTCTCTTCCTTCACAGCCTTAATTCAGAGAGACCACCAGGTTACAAAGAAACCTTGGATTTGAACTCAATTTATGAGGCAGATTTTGTAAGTTTTAATAGGTAGTTTGTTGACACTTGCGCTGAGTGCCAGAGCCTTTTTCACTTTTTTTCTTACCTAATTCATGATAGTTTGCGGCGAATTGAGGAGGAAGGGTTATTTCCTACCAGGTATTTTGATAACGGACCCCTGTTGCCAGTTATTTAGCCAGGAAGTTTATTCTACAATTTCCTAAGAAAAAGTTTCATTCTGACAGTCTGGGCCACAACCAGATCTGGATATATGATGACGTCATCTAAATCTTGTCTGAAAGAGGTTTCATTTGAATTATACCATCATATATAGTTTCGTCCTCTGATTCAGACGTTTTCGTCCACAGAATTAAAATTTAGACCCGGTGATATATGTAGAGAACGTACCCCGAGCAGGGTCGCCCTCTAACAGCGAGCGTTCCTGATATCAGAAAAAAGTTGGCCCCTTTGTCCTTGTCCTAGACAACAGAACTCGCACATGCGTTAATTGTCTCGCTTTGATCTAGTTAACCCAGCTGGGCGAGCCAAGTGAGTGTAAGCCAGTGGAGGGTGACCCCGGGCCTACCTTCACAAAAGGTTGACCTACCTTGCCGGGTCACCCTTCTAGCCGAGCCAGCGCTAGCATTTCTTTTATCATAAAAACGGTCTCGCGTATAGCAGCATAAAGAAGAATTTTCCGAGCCTTTAAATGAGCGTCTTTATTGGTTTACAAGAATATCGTTTTCTGATTTGTGTTTTAACTATATTTTTACAACTAGTTTCTTTCTTTTTCTTTTTTACCATCAATGTTCTTGTGTTGCAGAGATGGCCCAACGAAGAGATACCAAACTTCCAAAGCAACATTACACGTGCCTATGAGACCATGACAGAGCTGAGCTTCAGGGTGCTATCTGCCATGGCTTTAGGTCTTCAATTGGTAAGAAAAACATGTTGACATAACAAACGATTACCGTGGCCTAAAATCGATAAATGGAGATTTTATATTCTAAGACGAGGACAACTACGATTAGTACGGCGCATTTGAATATATCATAGATATTTGCGCCTTATAAGTTTTGAATTAATAATTAATACGAGATTTTCTCGGTACTAAGAAGTGCTCGCGCAAGAACCAGCACCATCTTGGCGGGAAAACGTCCACCCATCCGCCCGTACCACAGGGAAACAAATGTAAAATGTCACACTTTCTAGCTAATGTAGGAGCCTGCAACCTGATATTGTACTTACATCTGTTGTGGTCAATTGACAGCTGTCAAAACGGGGTATTCGCTAGCCAGTATCACATGACCATATCGCGGGCTCTGGTATCGACCCATCGACTACCTTTTAAAGTCATCCGCTGACAAGTTACTAGTTCTTAACTGATCGCGGGCCCAACCTCAAGTGGATTTCTTTGTAATGGTTACAAGTTTATTTTTTGACGCAAATTATAAATGTTTACTGTATTAAACGGGAGCTTCGCTTTTAGCTTTGGGTAAACCTATACATTAACTTATTCTTTGATTTCTTGAACAGAAACATGACGCGTTTGCCCATGCATTTGAAAAAGCAGGCACTTTACAAGGAAAAACTTTGTTAAGGTATAGTTACTACCCCACGATAACTGATATGAGTAACGTCAAACCAGGTCAGCTTCGCTGTGGAGAGCATACTGACTGGGGCGCCATTACACTTCTGATCCAGGATGATGTTGGTGGACTTGAGGTAAAGAAAGCTACCGTTAATAAGGCCAAGCAAATAAAAATAATAGTAATAAACAAAGAAATGTTTCTCCTCCCATCCCGCTTCATTTCTTGGGGTCGTCTATTTTTCACTTATCATTTGTTATTAGAAATGTTGGAATGAACAAAAACCAACACGATTTACTTTCAACACCAGTTTTTCTACAATCCTGCGTAACAGGCGTTTCTTTTCACAAAAAGAAACCTACTGACGTTTTTCATGCACCTTGCCTATTGAGGTATACCGTACGACGCATTACGTTGTTAAAACATGTATCAAACCAAATTTGTGTTAAATCATTATCTGACGTTTCAATATTAATATTTGACCGAAGAACTCCAACTAATCCCCGAGCGAGCATTCACTTGAAAACCTTGAATAAAAAGGTCCGGAAATAACAAAAACAAACGCCCGCCTGCTTTCTTTTTTCTAGAAATCCGGACGAGAAACATTCGTCTTTATTTCTACTTGGCCCTACATAACCAAGAAAAAAGCATTCCCTTACACTAACAAGTCCATTGCTTCTTAATTTGCTTCAGATACGCAACGTTGATGGAAAATTTGTTCGTGCCCCACCAATGGAAGGAACAATAGTGGTCAACATTGGCGACATGATGGAAAGATGGACGGCGGATAAACTGAAATCAACGGTATGTTGGAGAATGCAACCCTCATACTAAGCCTTCGTTTCAATGTTTTCACAAATTGGTTAATTTACCCCCGGGGGGTAAAACTCAGAAAAGTTCTACAAGGGGAGGCTCCGCCCCGAGGTCCAACTCCATACCGTTTTCATGCAATTTTTTACAGAAAAGGCCAGGTCTAGAGCTCTGCATCCCTTTTAACTGCTGTAAATGCATTGTCTTTAAAATATGAAAAAGTCAGAAAACCAGGAATTTTTTTCATCACCACCAGGAACCCATCATTTGATGGGCTCCTGTCGCCATAAATTCTTAACTTTTATTATAAGTATTAACTTTTGTAGGTCTTTTTATAGACGGAAAGACAGATTTCCCTACCCCTTTATATACTTCAACTAGTGAAATTCCTACCCTTTCATAAACCTGAAGCCTGAAAAAGGTACCCCTTTCGGTAGGAACCTCCCATTATAGGGAATACCCCCCGGAAATTAAGTGAAAACACTTTTCCCCGACAAAATGCAAGCTCCGGTTTATCTCTGCATGCGCATGATTAGCATTATATAGGAACAAAAAAATTGTCAGCTAAACGTTTTTTCTCTGTCAAAATATTAATTTCTTGGGTGTATCGCTAGCTAATTGATTTAGAGAACTCCTTAGGACTGTTCCAAAACGCTTATACACGAATTCCTCTTATTCCTAACTAACGGCCCAGTATAAACAAACAAGGGACTGCCTTAAACTAACTTACTGATTGTATCTAATTCGCGCAGGTTCATCGTGTACTGATACCCGAAGAGCAGATCAAACGCCGTCACCGTCGTTCCTTGGCATTATTCTTTAACCCGGATGTCGATGCGGTTATCACATGTATGGATGGGTCTAACAAGTATCCTCCAGTCACATCCGGGGAGTGGATCAAAATGAAACAGAATTTGGCACACAAATAATCAACCGGTTTCCAATTTGACGGCTACTGTGACGTCATATTGCTCAAAGCAAACCTTAAAATTGAACCTGAGGCAACTTTTTTTTGGATTGGTTGTCTTCAATTCCACTATGTATTTATAAGGGGAGCAGAGGGTTATAGTAAACAGGTAAACAGGGACCGCGGAGCTGGGGGACTAGGGGCTATGGTCCCCCAATAACTTTGCCGCCATTTTGATTGTTTCTGTAAGTAAACATCATATACAGCAAGTTATCCAGCTCTTCGATTGTAAAACATTCATGTACAATGCGGATTAAAAAAAACTGCCTGAAATGTCAATGTATAAACTCTCCATTTAGTAGCAATCCGAGAACATCCACGAATAATTGTGACGTTGGCTACGTTTTTAAAGATTTTTATTATTATCACGGTCAGGAATGCCTTTTCTCATTAACGCAATGAGCAGAGTTTCATGAAGTTAAATACCGAAACATGTCGTAAATGCACTTCAAAACGCTGGAAATCGTACTTGCGAGAGTCTTTATTTCAAATTTCCCGGGGGACAATTTCCCCCAACCTCCCTAATTTCTCACGCCTTTGGCCGTCGTTAGCCCTCTCCTTCAAAATTGTGCTCCGCAGTCCCTGGTAAAACCAAAAAATTTTGAAAAGTTTATTTCCGTTTCAATGAGGTCAGTCTATTTATTAGGTACTCAAATACTAGATTGTAAGGCTTATTCTCAGATCAGAGACATATTTTTCTCCAAACTAGAAACTAAAATACCTGACTTTAAATCGCTTTCACACGATACTTTAATATCTCTTCTTATGAATTCTTCTGATTATTTAATTAACTGTCAATTAGTTTCATTTATCTTGCAATGCTTTGAATTAAGAACCAAATTAATATCAATGAACGAATGAATGAGAACTGTAACGTTTTGTAATGTTTTGCACTCACTAATCAGTTGAATTAGTACTTAAATTTAGACTAATAGCTTTTGCAATACTGTAATTCCTTTATGGTCATGCAAATAAAGCTTTTGGTGTTGTTGTTGTTGTTAAATGCAATTATTTAGCTCAACAGAACATAAAGGTTCTTTTTTAGCATTGACAGGGCGGATCAATTTAGGTTTCAAAGAAACTGCCCACCTACCCCTCCCCTAACTCAGCGTTTACATTTGCGTCTCACTTGGGAAAAAATTTGGGGTTACGGGAGGGGTAGTTGGGCAGTTTAATTTTCCAGAAACCTAAATTTAATCTGCAGGGGCTATGCCACGAGGGTATTGCTGTTTTAAGTCAATTCTGTTTCAAAGTCTCACAAAATCTCCTGAAGCGTCATGAAGAAGATATCAAACAATTCTTGGAGCACTACCCATAATTACTGTTTTGGAGATTTTTGTAAAGGAATAGCATTGAAACTTGACAAAACGGTTTAATCAAAGTCTATCCTTACCATCCGTTGAAATAGACGACACTGAAAACAGTTTCACTGCCTAAATATAGTCTTAGCTAAGAAAACTGGACCATTATTTTTGGAATTTAAGCAAGTTTCAGCTTTTTAAAAAGAGAAGAATTAGCGTAACGAAGCCTCTTCAAGTTAAGTTTTTTCAACAAGATCTAATTACACGATACAACTTTGTCGCATCCGATCAATAATGTGCCGAAGATAAAGGTAAAAACCGAAATGTATTGTGAAAAAAACGTCTCAGACATGCAATCACAGCCTGATGTTGGTTTATAATCGCCAAAGATGCTTAGTTTTATTTCAAGACCAGGTGACCATAAGAAACAACGAGGATGGCGTCGGTTTGATCTGCTTATGGTAAGGACATCGCATGCAACAAACTGTTATACCGTGTAAATCGGCCTTTAGACATCAATTAACAATAAAAACAAAGTCTAGTCATATACCGTAATCTTCCTTTTATAATCTCCTCCTCCCTTATCAACCCTCCCAGCAGTTATAGGCGATAACGGGCCCTGAGCTGAAAACAAAAAAAAGACATCCGGTTATAACCCCCATCCCCCCTGTCGAATGTAAACCCCTATCTTGCTTGTACTAAAATTAAATAAATTCGATTTTTTGCGAGGTTTTGAAGCTTAAAAAAGGCGAGTAAATTCAACAAGTATTTTGATCAACACTGCTTTGTTGCTAGTCTGCTGCAAAGCCGTTTTTAGTGTCGTCACGCAACGCTCCTCCCCACTAACGGCCGTTAGTGGGGAGGAGCGTTGCGTGACAACACTAAAAACGGCTGTGTAGCAGACTACTTTGTTGCTTGTTTTAAAAGGTTTTTCTTTAGTGCGGATATAGTATAGGCCCCCTATTTATAAGCCCTCCTAAACTGCCCTTACGAAGTTGTATAAGCCCGGGGAGTATAATTGGACGTTCAAGGTATTCATTGCAGTATATTTTGACACTCATCTTTTTCGGGCTGTAGGACCCGTAGCTTGTATGATAATGTGTCTGACACAAAGGAAAGTTTCAACCAAGAATTTAATTGAACCACATCATTTATGAGACATTTGTTAAATTTTTAAGCAGTTGTATGTGTTATGTTTTATCACAAAGCAAAGTTTGGATTCAAAGCAACTCACTCCAGAGAGAACATGTCCCTGGAGGACCCGGGGGGGGGGGGGGGCACTCCCATACATTACCTATACGGGTATGTGCCGCCCAACGGGGTCGTGATTTTGAAGCTCCTGATTTAGAACGGGGTATCCATTTCAGGGGCGTTTTCTAGAACGGGGTATAAAAAATTGTGGATCACGGCTTTATCTTCTGCTTAAAATTGTTGCTGATTATGAAGAAGCATTTATTTGATGTATAAGTCGAACAAGGAAAGAAATATCTCTTAAAAAACAGGGCTTTTTCAATTTACAAACTTTCTAGAACGGAGTATAAGCAACTGGCCCATTTCTAGAACGGGGTATCAGCTCTAGGGCGAATTCTAGAACGGGGTATAAAAAATTGGCTCATTTCTATAACGGGGTATCAATTTTAGGGGAAATTTTTTTTAGAACGGGGTGCCAATTTAGAGTCCCTGGCGGCACATACCCACCCAAAAATTATCCAAGTGCCCCCCCCGGGCTGGAGGACTACATTAACAGTATAGGTTAAATAAGTAAGTCAGTAATAACTAAGTAAAAAGTTTTTTCTTTTCCTGTGAATTGAATCTTCGTTTTATGCTAAATATCATTATGACAGGATTAAGAAAATCTCTCTTCGCTATTGTTATAGTTTAATGTTATTAGTTTCGTTTTTATAAGTACCTCATTCAGTCTCTTGCACAGGTAGTTTTCAGTTATTAACTATCAAGTAAACATATTTGCTGGACTAGTTATTTGTATCCCAGTAAACTCTTTGTTTAGTTGCTAATTTGCAGAATTTTATGATATTATAGTTCCCCAGAATGCATGCTATAGCCCTTCGCTATATTGCTCGCAGCGAATGAATGAATTTTCTAGACTCTATTTAATAATCACCCTGTCCACCGTTCTGCTCCACTCAAAAGGGGTACGCTTTTCAGGCTTTAGGTGTATAGAGGGGTCTGTAGACTACGAGCAGTCTCTCTTTTTTCTTAGTCCGCCGAGCCAAACGATCACCCGGGTGACTGAAGGCGCTTGACGCTCGCGCGCGAGTGCACTTCCCTCCCCTCATAAAGAAAAAGAGAGACTACTCGCCGTCTACGGGGTCTGGGAAAGAGTGGGGAAACTATCATTTAGGTATTCAAATTTTTCGTACAGATGCATCTTAAGCGGCTGTAAAATAAAAGAGGACTTCCTGGTTTAGCGATCATTACTTATATCAGGTGCTCGAGTGCATGTGACGGGGTACAATTTGTCATTAGAAGGTCTACGGAAGGGGTACCTTACTATCAAAAATGGCAAAAAAGAAAGCTAGAAGAATGGGACCTCGGGGTGCAGCCTTCCTCAGATAAAGCGTCGATAAACTTTGTTGAGTACCCCATTGACGGTGGACGGGAAATTAATAAAGTGACCTTTAAAAATCCTTTATGATTTACGTTATGTTTGGAAATAACATCCCGAAGGTGTAAAAATTAATGCAAATAAATGCATGAAAACTTGTTTCATTGCTCTTTCAGCGCCACACATTATGATGAAACTGATCATATCGTAAATGATTTTCATATAATTGATCTAGTTCCCACACGGATAAATACCCTTCTCGACTGAATGACTGAGCCTACATATGTTTTAAAACAAACTAAAACAGACCAAAGATATCAATTTGACGTCAACTTGCCACAAAAAATCTAAATTCTATCACACAAATTGTCAAAAACTGATTCCATAGTCTATATATTCTCTTATCGACCAACATGATATTACGTCAAAGTCCTCAAATATCAAGTGGAACCACGAGACGCATGCGTGTGGTTAGACTGCTAAGTATTGATCAAGGCCATTTTAAGGCCTTGGTTTAAAACTCTACTGCTTTGGCCTCATAATTAAGATAGCTAAATTAAAAACCTGACTCGCACAATGAGAGATACAATGACATAACCTTTCTAATACGGCCATGATCGTAATTTACTCTCGACAGTATGATTTTGTCAACTCAGTTACTCAATGTAAGCTGCGTTTAATTCCTCCACTTCACGGTCACTGTCCAGGTGGTAAGAATAAACAGCGGATTTAAAGTCACCTAGTTAAGGCGGCTTTTTATCCGCCCTACCTCGAAGTAAAGCCCCTTGCTACGGACTCAACGATGCTGGCCAAAACGCCCAACATTTTGGGGATTTTGCGGCCGTTAGCACGTGAGCTAAAAGGTTTATCGGTTTCAAACTTTGTGCATAAACTCCCACCAACATGCAACAACGTGTGCAAACGGGCGCAACATGTAACATCCAGTATTGTTGGGATTTGTTGGCCAACAATGTTGCGTCCGTCTGCACGGAGCCCGGGCACGGAGCTTAACAATCAGCAGTACTCTTAATGTTCCAAACTCTCCAAACAGACTCTAAACAGTATAGTACATAATCCCCAGCGCACCCTGTTCTGAGTGAAAAAAGCTGCTGTGAAATGAGCAACCCAGCTGTGTTCTCCTCAATACGGTGGCTGTAAATCATAGTAAAAATTCGCAGTACTGAAGTGTTCTTCTCCAAACAGTGTAACACATATATGCATCACAAGCTGTTTTGAAGGAAGGGCTGCATTGAAATCCTCTAATACTTAGGTCTTATTTTCCACGCTGTTAATTACGTACGTACAGCGTATATGCGGCTGGGTTGACCTACGAGCTGCAGTGTTCTCTCCAAAACGTAGTAACAGGTAGCAGCACTTTGGCGGTTCTTCTCCAAAACGTTGAAAAACCTTCATCTAGCGCAAGCTGTTTTGACGCGAGAGCGGCACTGTAATGCCTTCTTATGTTACATTTAATGTGTACTAATTTAAAAAACATGAAAAAATGTCAGCAGTATTTTTGTGTGTTCCTGTCTAACCATGATATGTTTATCCAGTGCACGGCGCATTTTCGACTAAAGTGCTTCATTGAAATTCCCTACCTGATCCCTGGCTTATGTTCTGTAATTCCAAGTTTCTATAGTAGCATTCAGGAGGCAGTACTTTGGTTTTCTTCTCCGCGCAGTTTATTACGTATGTCCTGCAAACGCTCTGTTGACTGAGCAGCTGCCTTGTAATCACCTAGTTCGTGCTGTGCTTTTCCCAGTGAGTGATAACAGTCAGCAGTACTATGGTGTTCTTCTCCAAACAGTTTAATACGTATATTAAGAGCACGCCGTGAAGATTGAACCGCGGCATTGAAATCACCCATCTTATGCTGAGTTACCCCAAGTGAGTAGTAACAGTCAGCAGTATGTTTGTGTTCCTCTCCAAACAGTTTAATACTTATTTCCAACGCACGATGTTTTGACTGCAGAGCTGCTTTGAAATCACCTAGTTCATGCTGTGTTATCCCCAGTGAGTGGTAACAGTCAGCGGTACTTTTGTGTTCCTCTCCAAACAGTTTAATACTTATTTCCAACGCACGCTGTTTTGACTGCAGAGCCGCTTTGAAATCACCTAGTTCATGCTGTGTTATCCCCAGTGAGTAGTAACAGTCAGCAGTACTTTGGTGTTCTTCTCCAAACAGTTGGATACGTATGTCAAGCGCGTGCCGGAACGATTGGAGAGCTGCTTTGAAATCTTTTAGTTCATGAAGCGTCATCCCCAGTGAGTAGTAACAGTTGGCAGTACTTTGGTGTTCTTCTCCAAACAGTTTAATACGTATTTCCAGTGCAGACTGTTTTGACTGCAGAGCTGCTTTGAAATCATTTAGTTCGTGCTGTGTTATCCCCAGTGAGTAGTAACAGTCAGCAGTACTTTGGTGTTCTTCTCCAAACAGTTTAAAACGTATTTCCTGTGCACGCTGGTGAGATTGAAGTGCTGCTTTAAAATCACCTAGTTCATGCTGTGTTACCCCCAGTAAGTAGTAACAGTCAGCAGTACTGCGGTGATCTTCTCCAAACAGTTTAATACGTGTGCCGAGCGCACGCTTGTGAGATTGAAGGGCTGCTTTGAAATCACCTAGTTCATGCAGCGTTATCCCCAGTGAGTAGTAACAGTGAGCAGTACTTTGGTGTTCTTCTCCATTCAGTTTAATACGTATTTCCAACGCACGATGTTTTGACTGCAGAGCTGTTTTGAAATCACCTAGTTCATGCTGTGTTATCCCCAGTGAGTAGTAACAGTCAGCAGTACTTTGGTGTTCTTCTCCAAACAGTTTAATACGTAAGTCCAGCGCACGCTGGTGAGATTGAAGTGCTGCTTTGAAATCACCTAGTTCGCGCTGTGTTATCCCCAGTGAGTAGTGACAGTCATCAGTACTTTGGTGTTCTTCTCCAAACAGTTTAATACGTATGTCCAGCGCGTGCTGAAACGAATGAAGAGCTGCTTTGAAATCACCTAGTTCGTGCTGTGTCATCCCCAGTGAGTAGTAACAGTCATTAGTACTTTGGTGTTCTTCTCCAAACAGTTTAATACACATTTCCAGCGCAAGCTGTTTTGACTGCAGAGCTGCTTTAAAATCACCAAGGTTATGCTGTGTTAACCCCAGTGAGTGGTAACAGTCAGCAGTACTTTGGTGTTCTTCTCCACACAGTTTGATACGTATGTCCAGCGCACGCTGATAAGATTGAAGAGCTGCTTTGAAATCACCCAGTTTCAGCTGCGTTATCCCCAGTGCGTAGTAACAGTCAGCAGTACTTTGGTGTTCTTCTCCAAACAGTTTAATACGTATTTTCAGTGCACGCCGCTCTGACTGCAGAGCCTCTTTGGAATCACCTAGTTCATGCTGTGTTAGCCCCAGTGAGTAGTAACAGTCAGCAGTACTTTGGTGTTCTTCTCCAAACAGTTTAATACGTATGCCAAGTGCACGCTGGTGTGATTGAAGAGCTGCTTTAAAATCACCTAGTTCATACTGTGTTACCCCCAGTGACTGGTAACAGTTAGCAGTACTTTGGTGTTCTTCTCCAAACAGTTTAACTCGTATTTCCAGTGCACGCTGTTCTGACTGCAGAGCTGCTTTAAAATCACCAAGGTGATGCTGTGTTATCCCCACTTCATAGTACCAGTCAGCAGTACTTTGGAGTTCTTCCCCAAATAGTTTTTTAAGTATGCCCGGCGAACGCTGGTCGAATTCGTGGGATGATTTGATATCTTGTTGCTCACGTTTCTTGGTTCCAAGTTGATAAAGGTTATCAGCAACACTAGATTGATTCTCTACAGCACCAGAAAAAGAGGAAATACATATTTTATTTAACTGAATAAAGACCAAAAGAAATCAGTAGAACCATTGAATAGGAATGCACGCGATATCATTTAAAAAAATATATAATTAGATATTAGTGTTTAGTGATGTCAATATCGACTTTTAAGAAGGACTACAGATAAGTCTAGTAAGGACAGCACGGTGACCGGAAGTAGTTTTTTTTCCGGCCACGCGTCAATGCCTAAAGTGAAGACTACGACAGCAGCCAAATCGCCACTTTTTTTATAAAACGTGAATTCGCATTCTTTTTAAATTATTTGTGATTATTGCAAGTCGGTTCTTTGTCTAATGTAGGCGAACTCATATCCGAGTTAGGACAGGGAAAAGCAGGGCATAGGAAGTTAGGGCGTCGAAACGCAAAAACGCGCTCTCTGGTTCAGCTGTGATGCGGAGTAGGACTGGAACTAGTTGGCCTTTCAGCCATCGATCCGCTGTCAGGGCAAGAAAAATGGCGCCGTTTAGCTGAAGGTAGGTTCGGATTTATTGCTTTATATCTTTAGATTTGTAAGTTAAGGTTAAGTTAAGTAAAGTTAAGTTAAGTCTTGTAAGTTAAGGTGTTTTTTCGCCTTTTTTTGTTTATGTAGTGTCAAAATGGCCTATCGCATATTACAGGTTGAAGGTCGCGTTTTATATTGCCAGTCAAAACCAAATGATAATAAACGGCTACAAAAAAAATGTTTAATGGTTTTATAAATTTTGTTTGTGCATGCAAAGTTTTAGAGTGAACTTTTATTAACCTTTACGATTTTTTCACTTCTGAAGTGACGACTTCATAAAGGCGATAGCAAGGTTTTTCTTTTGTACGTTTAGCTTGTTACTAAAATAAAAGATTTCAGTTGCCCAATTTAGCGATTTTTCTTTTTTTAATGTACACTAAGATGGTAAATAATTTTTTTAGTTACAGAACCCCGATCCAAGAAGGTTCTGACTATTTTTGAAGTTCTACTAGAAAAGTGCATTCGAATGATCCCGTGCATGTGACAATCTTTACATAAACAACAACAAATTCTGCTTCACTGCGGTATAAATCTAAAGGTTGTATTGCACAGAAACAGAAAAAAGCCTGTGGAGAAATTTGCTTTCAATTCCCCACAAAGATTCCACGGTAAAATTAAATCATAGGATGTGTTTGTTATTATGATTTTTTGCAGGACAACAGTGAGTGCCCCGCCTGAAAAGACACACACTGAAAGGTAAACGAGTTCATAATACCGTGAATATGAAGAAGAACATGAAGAGGTCTTAATTTAATTGCAAGTCGAATAAATTAAGACTGTGTAACATTGTATTTTTGTCGTTAGAGGCTTAAGTGTGGTGTTACACAAACTACAGTCAGCTCTCAGATGGGAATTATTGGGACTGGCACAAAATGTCTGTGTTAATGGACAGGTGTAACTCTTATAGAGAGTAAAAGAAAATGAATGAAGAATAGTAGGGACCAACTCGATTTCCTGGAGGTGCCTTATCTTTTGATTGTACTACTATATGATATTTCTAGCATTATATCCTCTGTTAACGTTACATATTGTAGACAAGGAAACAGGAAAGTATTTTTTGAATCAAGTTTGATTCAGCCTGCTGCAGTTAATAAATTTAACCAAGAATGAAATTTAATCATACTGGACATGAAGTATACAAGTGTGCTAGGGTTGCTGGCCACACTAAAAAGTTTGTGTTTCAATGGTTTAATAGCTGTTACAGGCCATTTGTATTTCATTTGTGCACAATTCTGTATAATTTTCGTGTTTGCAATATACTTTTGAATTTGTAATGTAAGATAAATATATAGCAATGTCTGGTTTCAAAGTAAGACCAGTGAATGTTTAGTTTCTTTTAAGTTCCTTAGTATATCTTGCATGGGTAGTTTTCAGCGACCATTTCATTACAAAAAGCTGTTATTATCAAACAAAAATATTTACTGGGCTACTTATTTGTGTTCTTGCGACCTCTTTGTTAGTTTTTCAAGGGCAGTGTATTATATTTTTTTTCTCATCCTTATTCTTCATTGCACAGTAGTATTAGTGTCCAAGATAAAACATGATGATTTTATTAAATTTTAAATTTACCCGGACTTTAGTTTTCACAATCTGTCCAACTGTAATGCTCAATATTAGAGATAGCTCAATAAGGTGTTTAGAGAACAATACCGGTGTACACCAACAAATCCAAACTGTAATAGTGAAAACAGATCATCTGGCCTTGAAACTGGGCAGCAAAAAAAAAAATGCCACAGCAGATGATGAATTACACAACTTGGTGTTAAACTGAAGTAGGGAACCGATAATATTAGTCTAAAAATGATGTCAGTGCTATCATCTGAGTTGTGATGTCATTTTCTTACCAAGTTACGAAATTTTCATGCAGGTCACGGAGGTGGAACTATATTCAATACAGATATTTGTTCGCGGGGGAAAAATTGAACAAAACAGAAAACAAACATGAGAAAAAATAATTTTTCCTTCGCTATTGCTTGCAGCAAATGAATGCCACGGGATAATGGCTAACTTTCGCTTGATAATCTCTCTGACAGTCCAATATAATGTCCGCCATCTTGTTTTGTCTCTTTGATAGTACCCAGACCCTTGCATCACAGCTAGATCTCTCGACCCCGCTCGTTTCAACGCCCTAACCTCTTACGCCCTGGGGAAAAGAGCTCATCATTGTTTGTTTACGACACGTCCCCCATAAAACGTGAAATTAGGAATTTTCACGTCGAGGTCGTGCACGATGGCAAAAAAATGGGGAAAAAAAAGTAAGATGCACGTGCAAATTTGGTGATTTGCTAATTAAACTTATTTTCTCGCCGTACACGTTTCCCGAATACGTAGGGGATCGTGGCGAGCCGTAGTTCCGCATATGTTAACTCAGGGGCGTACCTAGAATTTTTCAAAGGGGGGGTCGCACTGCGTCACACCCAGGGTACTTACCAGATTGGTATGTCGAAATCCAGGCCGTGTTTTGCTAAACACCAGTACGTGTATTTAGGATTTGTGATTAAGCAGTTAATACTTACTTGAAGAATTCAATAAAAGCTCACGACAAGCTTTGTATTCCTCTTCGTTAATAGTTGTTGTGAGTTTTACTTCAGCTAGGCCAAATTCCTTGAGAATTTCTTCTGTTACAAGGAATTTTTGTGCCACTTCATTTAAGTGACCTGTGCAATAGTCTTCCCAGAGTTCGTCAAGGATCTGAAGAGAGCTACATTCCAGTATGAGTATTAAACTTCCACTTTGAACATCCACAACAATAACTTTACGCACCTCCTTCATGTACTGAACAAATTTATTAAACTCCTCAGGTGTCGAAGGGTTGAGTTCCTGTAAGTACTTTGTCGCAATTGAATTTAAAACTTCCTGTGAAGAAGGAACAGCTCGTCTCCTGACACTTTCTTGATCTAAACCTGCAGCTGCTGTTCCTTCGACCACTCCTTGGGGTCCATTAGGTGCTTGTGCCTTTGAAGACTCCTCTTTTTGCACTGTCTGTGCTTCCTGTTGAGTTACTATCCCCCCTGTAGCTCCTCCCTGAGGAAAAAGTCCTTTGATTTCCGCACAATCAACCAGCAGACGAAGACGAGCTGTTGATAATGATAACTAAACTTAGTTTACTGAATAAAAACATGTAAAAAGGGAATTCAAAAAGTAAAACGAGGCGCCTCGGCACATCTGGAAACCTAAACATGTCACAAATTCCACGATAATTAGCATGACTTTTGATTGCAGTTGCCTGAAGATGCAAAAGTAGGTACAGTGAAGCGCAGTAAATACCACATTTATGGGATGAATAGGCTCATGCTGTGCCTCTCTGACTATATATCGATCTGCAGAAGGTCTCACGTATCACCCTAATGCTACATTGCACACGTACGATTATGCTATTAGACAGGTTGTCAGATTGATTGCTACTCATTACTCATACCACCAGGCTTCGACAGGCTCACATCGAGGTAGGAAAATTGAAAAAGAAATAAAAAAGGATCTCATGAGAGATCATTAGTTAACCAGGTTGTCTTTTTAATCAGGGAGGTAAGAATAGCACATCATCTATGACATCATGATATATCAGTGCCAAAACTTCCTTAATTGGGCTAGCCTCCCACGCAGGCGTTTTTAGGGGAGCTCGTTTTTCATTCCTCCCCACAAACGCCTGCTCAACCGAAGACAACATTCCTTTCCCAAGCTTAGCCAATCACATTGTACTTTCCAAATTCTGGAAAGTTGACCTTGACCGCAAGGTAATCTGAAAATTACTCGATCTGCATGAAACACTGGGAAAACTTCCTAACCTCCAATAAATGTTAGATTCAGAGCGGCAAAAATAAGATTTCATCAAATTTTAGAATACTCCATGCACTTCATAGCCCTAACGAAGGAAAGAAAAGAACGAAAACGGTAACTGTAGCCCGGGGGAGGTACTGCCATATATGGGCTATACAGGTATGTGCCGCTGTGAAGGGTATGGTTTTCAAGCAGTTTACTCTAGGATAGGGTATATAAATCAGCGCGCTTGGGTCTAGAATAGGGTATCATTTTTCAGGAAACTGATCAGTTAGTTGAAGATTTTATCTAGACTAGGTAAACAGCTACTCTAGGATAGGGGGATTTGGGGAGTTTACTCTAGTATAGGGTAGCAAAATTCAGCTGAACTAGCTCTGGTATAGGTTAAGGGTTCCAGGGTCCCAGCGACACATCCCCACCCAGAAATTCCTAAAGTACCCCCGCCCCCGGGAACTGTAGGGTCACGTTTTAGTCGCGTTTAGCCTGTCAACACTTTATTGCAGGTTTAACGCAAATAAAATTGGAAAGGAATGTTGTTTCCGGCTGAGCAGGCGTTTGTGGGGAGGGATGAAAAACAAGCTCCCCTAAAAACGCCTGCGTGGGAGGCTATGATTGGGCATGCTCTAACCATCTTCTAGACGCACACCTTGAAATGGAGTTGAAAGAGTGTGGGAAAAAAGCAGCATGTATGTTTCAGACAAAGCCGCAGGATGTTGTAAAGTTGAGACTGGAGAAAGAAACAAGCAATGGATGGAGCCAGGGTCCATGGTTAGAGCCCTGTTGTTGCATTCTCCCTTAATGAGTTCCGACAACATTATAAGCTGACGGAATACACTGTAATGCATCAGCTTTCAGTCAAGGGCCTCATATGCTGCAGCAACCGTGTGAAGCTTGCATTGCGTGCCGTTATTTTACCATCCGAGGAACTAAAGTCTTCGTCTTTTTTCAGTTTTTTTAATCGCAGGAGTTTGACGCGAGTTGGACGATTCAACTGCCCACCTTGAACTTATTTGCGCTACAGCTATAAATGTCTTTCACTTTTTATAAAGCGATCTAACTCCGATAAAGAAACACATCAGTGGTTTTAGGAAGGCGGTAGTTTGGAATTTAACGCTTATTTATATTATCATTGGGTTTTTGTTTAATGATGTTCACTTAGACTTACGTGACGTAAATAGAGTAGCAACCTCAGCTTGCACCGTGGCCTTCAGCTCATCCATTTTTCGCGACAACATACCGACGTCTTCTTTGTCTGCAATATCGCTTTCCATTTTTTCCTTCACACTTTCAAGAAACCTTATATACGATTTATATTCTTCTTTGATAGCCTGCTCAAGTCTGCGGACTTCATTTATGGGAAAGTCTGACTCTGATAAACTACCAACAGCATCAATTGGAGCTGTAGAGACATTCAGCGCTTGGAACGCGTCCTTGGCGTGTTTCACGTACTGGTCAAAGGTTACCTTGGTTATCTTGGAACTGGTCGAGTGACAAAGGGAATTCCTCAAAAGGCGCAACTGATCTATTGCTAATGCCTGAGTTTCCTCATTGTTTCCACTCATGCTCACTACGGACGGATGAAAATGGCCATGTGATAGTCCACGAGGCTTAACATACACGTCATTTAGCGTTCCGTGATGTGCGGCGAACACTCGCGAGTAGATAGTGGCCTGGAACAAAGCAGTGCAATCCCATTCGTGATATGACTGATGGACAGGAACTTTGGTTCTACCACCTTCTGCAGTGGCAAACAAATTTCTCACGGTAGAAGAATCATCCCATTCCTGAAAACCAGGATGACGTCCATGGGTGTTGTCCCACATCGTCTTAAACGTCTTTCTCAAGGCTTTTGGGAATTCTTTGAGCACAAGGGAAGAAAATTTGAAATAATTCAAATCCTCGTCCTGGTAAGGCTGCAGGGCCATCCCGGAATTTCACTATCGAAATAAACTGTAATGTAAATTACAATAAGTAAATATTTCTTAACACATACTTCATTTCATTCATATCATAATAATAATAATAATAATAATAATAATAATAATGATAATAACAATAATAATAATCACAGGAGGCCAGACATTGTAATTCAGAAAAAGAAGGCACAGGAAACAATCATTGTGGACATAGCTGTTCCCGAAGATAGTAATATTCTGCAGAAAAAAACTGAAAAGTGTCAAAAGTACCAAGACCTGGCAAGAGAGATTCAAAGGATCTGGAAATCAAGAACAAAAGTGGTGCCATTGGTTGTAGGTGCATTGGGTTCGGTGTCAAAGAAGCTGGCAGGCCCCTTGGAGCAATTTCCCCCCCAGGGAGAATCCCTGTGCTAAATTTTACATAATAATGATAATAATAATAATAATAATAATAA